>VZSV01000182.1:619170-722212 GCA_013398735.1 Nothocercus julius | reverse complement strand
AACAGACATCAAGGATATATTTATATAACTGTCTTCAAGCTGCATTTTCTACTCCCATCTGCTGCACATGATAAGTTTCAAGTGTTTTCTAATAAAAAAAAAGGGCTTTTTTTTTTTTTACTCCTTGTTCGGTATACAGACTAGCTTTTTTTTTTTTTTTAACTCACAGTTTTAAAGGAACAGTAAATATTTTACAGCAAAAGGAAGTGTCAGCACCATAAGATTTTCTGCTATTGACATTATTTAACTGAGCTGGCTGAAAACCAAATGTGACTGTGCGCGAGTCTGAGCGTGTGTACACGCGTGTGTAGCTGAGGTCACTCGTGTGCATTTGTACGTGCACATGTGCTCTGGAAAGCAGCATTCCTGGGAGTTTTCTGCTTTATTTTCTCACTATGTTGTTGTTTTGCCATTCCAAAGGGGAGGGCAGCACCATATGTACCAACAGGAGACTGTGGTGAACCACTCGCTGGGAGGGATGCACCAAAGGAATGCAGCCACCGTATCGGAAAGGCTCTGGTTTTCCTCTCTGCTTTGGAACTGTGTGGCCGATGCGGCCGGACTGGCCTTTTCAGGTTAATTAATTATGAGGAAAATAACCAGAATGAGAACTGGTTATACTTGCCTGTAAAACTACTAATTTCACCCTCAAACCGTACATGACCACGTTCAGGTTTCTATAGTGACCTGGGGAGCGTGGCCTAACACAAGCCTTAACAAAGCCCAAGCAGACTCGGACACTCCAAAACCCAGGTTGTCAACAACATATATAAGTAGCCTGAAAAAACACACTTACTTGACACAGTAAACTTCAGCCAGCAAGAGACAGTAGGAACCCAAGATAGCCATCTAGCCCTAAGAAATATCTCCTCTTCAGTATAGAGCAGTGGGGCTGATTCATATCTCCTTTATTGGTATTAACCAGAGATAACTGCATTTGTTGGAGTTAGGCTGGTATAAAACATTCAGAAAAATGCTCTCTGAGCCCACTGTCGGAAACCTCCACCAACACTGGTAACAGGGATGATGATCCAATGGAAACTACCCAGACTATCAAAACTATTACTTATTGCTGTCATGAGAAAAGAGGATCATACTGGAAAAGGCTCCCGATTTGTTTCCTTCTTCATACAACAGAGCACAGCTTTCAACTGTTTCAGCGCTGTGAGCAGAAGATGGAGATTTGAAATCTGTGTTTCTGTGCCGAATGCACCAATTCATCATAGGAGCTAGACATGTAGCAACAGCTCTGCCTGCTTGTTTGTAAAATACACATAAAGGATATATTGCAGAGGGAATGTGGGGTTTAAAAAATAGTCCTAATTAAGCTAATCTCAAAACTTATGTAGAAAATTGATTGCTCTGCCCTTCAATGAAGCAGAAATATTTTTCGCTTCCTCTACAGGAAATGCTACCCATTTTCCCACATGACAACCTCCAAGGAGCTTTAAGAGGTTTTCTTAAATATATATATAGACATAGTAGTAAAACTGTTTTCAAAAGTGAAAAATATTGTTTTCACCAATATTTCTTATACCAAAAAAAAAAAATTCCTAAGTCAGTCTACTTGTAATATACTTCAGCAATTTCAATAAGAACTCCCATCTAACATCACATACTGTATTTACATTATGAGAGGAAGTTATATATCCTAAGCTGTGAGAGCCAATTTCAGAAGTGCGAATGAATTGGAGAAGCTATTATTTCTCCAAAGTAATAGCAAAATAATTGCAATTTGAAAACTGGACCATTTCATAACATCCATCGAAAAATCCTTCTGTGTTATCTAGAGAACAATACTTGTACTTTTTCATAATATACAAGGAAGCAAATAAAAATACCTGCTTTTCAGCTCCTGCTGTGTTATCAATGTATTTTGAGTGTGGCCTTCTCTTTTTCCTCAGTTAGAAGGCTATTATTTCATTCAACCTCATAAGCTTTATTTTGGAAAAAGGCATGACATAGGATCTGTGAAATGAAACTCACAGTGTCAGTGAAGTTGATGAGAAATCACAAAAAAAAGGAGAAGACTTTTGCTTTGGCTGAAACCAGTCACTTTTTGCATGAATCAGGCAAATTTCACAGCCTAAACAGTTCCCTGTTCTAATTCAGAAAAAAAATGGTTTCCCTTAGAAATCTTCCTGGCAAACTTCATGCATTTTCCTAGTGTTATTTTAGAGCTTACCAAAAGAAGCTATTGTCTCTAGCAAAGTTATCACAGTAAAAGTAGCATATGACAGAAGCTTTGCATATCCTTATTAATATGGAAGGTTTGTGGAAAGAAACTGCAGGCTGGTCAGAAAAAGTGAATGTGTTTATCTTTCTTTATCTAGACCATTTCACAACAGTTTTTGTTTTGTGCTTTATCATGGATATTTACTCAAAATAAAAGTTCTAGAGAGTAGGTCCCTTTCTGGATTGTTTTTTAACAGAGGGTTTGTAGATCAAAGGAAGAGGCTTTTTAAAAGAATGGTCCAACGATCAAAGGAAGAGCAGCCAGGTGGGCCAGTGGGAAACACCAGCATTTCCTGATTTCTCCTACTTGTTTACAGAAAAACACAAAATAGCTGTAAAACTGAAAATCTGAAGTGTGTATGAGAGTAAGAAGGAAATCGAATGGAACAAATCTGAAGAAACAGGAATGTATTTCTGAATTTTGCAGTTCTGGATTTTATTTAATAATATTTATATAGTGACAGAACAGGTACAATATTACATACGTACCATGCATTAATGTCTCATGTGTTAAATTCTGTGAGATGGAAGGGTTCTCTCCAGAAGACCTAAGGGAGCCAGTAAGTCATGTGCCCGCACACTGCAGTGTGAGGGTCTGTGTGCAGAAGACCCTGCTAGCAGCCCATCTCGTGCAAGACAGAAAGTGATGAAACTAGCGCTCTGTGCAGGGAGACATCCTGCACTGAAAGACTGTGCAGATTCAGTATCAAGATTACATTAAACTCCTAAAATATACTGGGTGAGGTTCAGTTTCTTAGCTTGTTCCTCCCTCACATTTCATGTGATACAACCGGGAACCCGTTCTCTCTGTTTACCAGTATCTGCCTGATAAAGTAGAACCGAAAACACTATACGCTGTATTCCAGCGTGAAGAAGTTCGGAGTACAAAACAATCTCTTGCTGCGAAAATAAAGGAAGGCCATTCCTATGAAATCTATGAACTCAAAACAGGGATACAGAACTAGTGGTTGCCAATAACTTTAACTTCATTTATCTATATTTGGCAAAAATTGTGCTGCAGCTGGAGACGAAATGCTGAGCTAAATAACTGCAGCGACGTGAGCTCCAAAACAGCAATTACTAAGCTGTGCTGCCTTGTGTAAGATTTTACTTTTATTTATTGTATTTAAAGCAACTCTCTAGCTGTGTACAGTACAACAAGTATTGCCTGATCAAATAATGCCTGATTGCAAGATATCTCAGCTTCACTATCAATCCAGTTAGGTGTTTAGCTAGGCAAATGTGTCTTTCATGAAGCCATATTAAAGCAGTGTGCAAGGTAGTTTTATTATTCTAAATACCTTTTTATTGTCTCTAATTGCAAAGAATGACTCATTTTCTATCTAAACTTGGCTTATCACAAATGCTGAATATATTAGATTTATTTTTTCATCTTATTAGCAAAGCTGTTGGTAATTTTAAAGACTGAAGGAAAAGGGCACAGCTGAAGGGAAAGGGCACAGAGTTCCTATTCACTGACATATTGAAAAACTCTGCCTTGGAGAGCTATGTTGTTTATTCTTTCTTTATAGTTACAAGAACCTTATCAAAAGCTTTATCAGTAATACCATCTGTTAGAGTGTTCACCGACATGATTGCTATCATGTACCCTTTAAAAAAAGAGGACAGCAAAAGTTCTTTTTTTTTTTTCTGCAGTGTTTTCCTTACTGGTGAAGGTCTCTCTTCTGAAGTGTGATGTCCATGTATTACTAATGTGTTTTCCAATATTCATATCTAAATACATAAATATATCCAGTATAGAGAACCTTATGGTGGATTTTGTCTTAAGGGCAGAAAATGAGATACAAGAGTGCAGGACATATTTCATGATGCATAATCAATTTAATCTAGGAAATGATGGTGTTTCTGAGAAAGAAAAGGGAAAAAGGAGGTGACATGAGCATTCAGTAGTTGTTCTAGAAAATGAATGTTGACACCATAAGACTAGCTCATTCCTGAAAAGTAGTGCATAATACTACAATGCCAGAAAAACTGAGTAATTGCCTGGATTCCAAAGGTGACAGAATTTTTTCAAGACAACACAGAATTATTAGTAGTTTTCAGTCCTTCAGACACTGGGTCTTGATCCTCCTTTGTTGTAGTTCTAACTCTATCTTCTTCCTCTTTTACTTTACTTTCACATCCAAAAATCCTGACACAGAACCTCCTTCCCATCCTCCCATTTCTTGGTATTTGTGAGTTTGTTAACCCAAACTAGCATAAACTTTTAATTATAGTGTCATTTGTATACCAGTCACTTTCTAGATTTGGACTGCTTCTTTTTTTTTTTTTTTTTTTTGAGCCATACTGCCCTTCAGCAGTTGAGTTTCCAAACTTTTTGGACCAATAGACCATTGCCATCACTTAAATTAATCAAAATGACTGTGCATTCTTATAACCTAACTTCTACTTAAAGCGATACTGAAAGTATGACTTAATATAGTTCTAGATTTCTACTGAAGACCACCTACCATGACTTCATTGATGATCACTGGTCTTTGACACACAGAAAACTACAAACTTATAGTACATATAACTGCCATCATTTGTTCCTCATCATAGCCGGAAAAAAATTTTGTCAGAGCAAGCAGAAAAGAAGGTGATATTACCTCAATTTCTCACCAGATCCTGCTAAGGAAAAGCATCTTTAAACTCTTCCTGTGACCAGGAAGCACCAAGTAGACAGTTGCTGTGTCCAGGCATGCTTCTCATTTGTTCCAAGTAATTCAAACCTCCTGAGAGAGGTGGGAGAGCTTGATTCCTGTAACATTCCAAGTCTGTGTCTTTTAATGCAGTAAGTTTAAGTCCAGCATTGCACATACAGACCTATCTTTTGCTCAGATAATACAGACTTTTTGTTTGCATCCTCTCCTAAACTGCCTGGTGAGAAGAAAAGTGAAGGCAAGATGAAGCAAAATAAGGCAAGGTAAAACAAGAGAAAGAGAGGCAAGGCAAGGTAAGAAATATATTTCCTGTATGAGCCTTCAAAAATCTTGCTAAGACTTATCTACCTTTCAGTACTGGATTTAGCCCATCAAAGCTTGGCTCCTCTCTCTGTTTTTTTTTTCTTCCATGCTAATCTTGCCATTCCATTTCTTATGTCTTTCTTCTTCCTTTGGAATCCCTGAAGGGCTCCCCGTTTTCTAGGTACAGAGTAGAAACTTCAACTTGTTATCCTGCAACTGTGTCATTCTCACTTCTCAAATACCTAAACTGCTGTTGGAATAAATAAGTAAATAATACTACGCTATAGCAAAGTAACTCAACAATCAGATGGGGATTCAATGGATATTTAATTCACATATTTTTTATCTATCATAATATAAAACATTACTCCATTATCCTACTGCTTTGATACTATATCTTAACTTCTGGATGGTTTAATCAGCTTTTCCAAGTTACTCAGTAACCTTTTTCTATTTCAGGCCAGCCAGTAGGAAATGGTCCTGTTTAGACTTGTATTTCATTCACGAAAACTGCTGCTATTCAATTGACTTGCTGTTTCAACTTGGTCTTGCCTGCATCTGTGAAAAATTCTTAGCTTTGCAAAGCAAGTTGTTTAAATGATATGCTCAAAGCTAGATAATAACGTTAAACAAGGGAAATAAAAACTCTATGAAAGAGATAGCTAAGTGTATGTGCTGCCTCACAATGAAGCTGAGCTATTCTCCTTCTACCGTCACTGAAGAAATTGAAATTGTCTTGAAATGCAAAGAAGCTATTTTCACAAGATAAATTCATAAAAGTTCTATGCTATATGCCCTGACCTTTTTTGTTTGTTTGTTTTTTGCTTTTTTTTTGTTTCCGTATCTATTTTTTAAAAGCTAGATTCTGATGTTAAGTCCTGTTGTCTGCAAGAAGTAGCTCAAGAGTTGGGAGCTGTATCGGATCAGCCATCCATAGTTTTACAAAAAGCTAAGTTATAGTTGTTCTCATAGCACTTGCTATTATAGCAGACCTTTCAAAAAGGAGACGAAGAATTGCTAAACATATTTTAGCAGCCATTTACATGCCTAGACCTGCTCCATTGTACTGACCTAAGCTAAGGCCAACAACCCTCTCACCTCTGACATTCCAGTCTGAGTAGATCGTTGACCACACAGGCAAACCTTGCACCTTGAAGGAAAGCAATAGTCAGGGAATTCATACCTTCTTTGCCTTTTTTCACTTCTCCAAGGGCTTGAAAGCCATATCACTTCTTTGCAGAGTCACTACAAGTTGGAGGGCGCAGCTAAAAAGCAATTCAGAAGTGATCACATTAAACTCAGCAGGCTGAATTAGCCAGAGCATTCCAACGTCATTGCCAGTACCTTTAAAGTACAGTCCCTTTTTTGTTGTCTTTACATGAGAAACCTCATACATACATTGACTTCCTGCTCAAAGAGAGGGACTGCACACACACACTTCTAGAGCAATCTAACTAGTGCCAGAGACTGCTAGAGATTAAATGACTGGGTGTTAGTGATGCTGACACTCTGATATATGAGTGTCTGCTTCTACTTTAAGAACTTATGGCCATTGCACATGTTCAGTGTTGTTTGGGCTGTAGACCTGCAGCATAACATGAAGCAGCAACAATAGCAAAATATAATTTACAATGGAGTGTCTACATTTCATTTTCACATATAGAACTCAAGCATGTGTCTTCCTTTCAGAGGAAATCTCCCCTTTCCATTCATCATACACCACTAATCATCCTCGCTTATACATCATAGAGAGAAAAATGATATAACAGAAAAATTAACAGGGTGAATGGATAAAATTTAATGCATTGGTACAAATTGTGAAGAAAATGCAGGACTTATACAAACAATAATAATGGAAGCCACATTTCTTTTCTAAAACTTAACTCAGCTGCATTCATTGTCCTGCCATTTACACCAGTTTCATATTTATGTAGCTCCGTAAGTCTTCAGTCCACTATTCTGGAGTGGTTCTGAGGCCAAAGTCATGGTTCCATTGCTTTGGAAAAATCAACACTTGGAGAAAATGTATAACTAAATAACAACCCAATTAACTCCATGCATTAAATAGGATAATGGCATTCAGGAATCTTCTCATTGCTAGATTACATTTTGTTTCAGGAAGATTTATGAACATGCAGATTACATGTCTGATTGCATTTACTGTTTGCATTAGATCTGCTCTCCATTACCCACTCCACCACCCTTCATAGACATATAGGTCTAGTTAGAGGCCTGTTAACAATGGTGTCCCTGAGCAGTCAATAGTGGGACCAAGTCTGTTCAATTTATCCATCAGGACACTGGAAGGGACAACATGCACCATCAGCCTTCAGATATGCTGATGATACAGCCTGAGAGAAGTGGCTGATACCCCAGAGGGCTGTGCTACCATTCAGAGGGATTTCAACAGTGGAAATCTGGGCGACAGAAATTCAACAAATGCAAGTGCATGGTCCTGCATCCAGGGAGGAATAACCCAATGCACCAGCACAGGCTGGGGGCTGACCTACTGGAGAGCAGTCTTACAGAGAAGTACCTGGGAGTCCTGGTGAACTACATGTTGGCCATGAGCAGCAGTGTGTCCGTGTGGCAAAAAAAAAAGGTCAATGGTATCCAGGTGTAATAGGAAAAGTGTTGCCAGCAGGTCAAGGGAAGTGATCTTCCCTGTGACTCAGCCCTGGTGAGGCCCCATATGGAGTGCTGTTTCCAGTTCTGGGCTTTTCCGTGCAGGAGAGATATGGAATGACTGGATAGAGTTCAGTAAAGGGCTACAAAGATGAAGAAGGGGCAGGAGCATCTCTCCTATGAGGAAAAGCTGAAAGAGTTAGTCCTGTTTAGCCTGGAGAAGACTGAGGAAGATCTTACTAGAGTGTGTAAGTATCTGAAGGGGAGGAGTAAAGAATATGGGACCAGACTCTTTTCAGTGGTTCTCAGTGACAGACGAATGGCAAGGGGCACAAACTGAAAGACAGGAAATTCCACCTGAATGTGAGGAAAAACTTCTTTACTGTGAGAGTGAAAGAGCACTGGCACTGGTTGCCCAGAGAGGTTGTTGGGTCTCCATCCTTGAAGATATTCAAAAGCTATCTGGACATGGTTCTCTGCAATGTGCTGTAAGTGACCTGCATGAGCAAGGTGGTTGGACTAGATAATCTCCAGATGTCCCTTCCAACCTCAACTGTTCTGCAATTCTGTGATATTCCATTCTTAGCTGTTTAATAGGAACAGTTACAGCACTGAAACGCACATTATACTGATGTATATGATCACCATGGTAATAGAAGAAGTCCGTATCTTGCTCTTCAAACTTCATGTCTTTGCTGTCGAGTTTTCTTCTTTTTGGTTACAATATCCTCTCTTCTATTATCAGCCCTTCTGCAGTTCACTGGACATCCCAGGTCTGGAAAGACATAAACCCTAGGAAACACTAAACCTGCTAAAATGAAGCCCATAAGTGGCTTAGTTACTAACACTGCAGTAAGATACTTCCCATTTCCAAATTCATCAACTGTCTGTGCCTCATAGTCTCTCTAGGTTCTTTACAGCAATTTCCAAATAGCATTTCTTACTTCCTTGGGCCAGCTGATGGGCCAGGCTCCACCAAGCTTGGTGCCCATGTTGCTCTTTGTTCATATCACAGAACTCACTTTCATCCATGAAAGCTTATAATAAATTTAAAAGAATAATTTAGCCGACAATAGAAACCTAGATTATTTCCACCAAACACAGCTTTTTACTGCCGTTGTAATATGACTCTAATGTAAGTGACAACACAGACACAAGGCAGTGAGAAACCTCATGTTGATACGTAAGGAAAGAAGCTACAGAGTGTCTGTCCTTTTGCAAGGACATGCATTATTGATTGTTGGCAACCTGCAATCATTTAAAAGGACCAGCAAAATAATATCAGACATCATGTATTTTGGATTTAGACAAGGAAATAACTGAGTGGCTCATGCTTTTTGATGATAAATGTTTTCTGAAGGGAAGCTATTGTGCTAACCTTTCCAAAAAGAAAAAGAATGAAAAAAATGATTTTTGAGGTTTGTACTAGATTGAAGGTCTTCAGGTTTTATTTGTTGGTGGGGCTGTTCGGATCTCTTTTCTGATATGGAGATATTTTCTCTTTTTATCGAGATTGCAATATTGCTATAAACAAAAGATTTTCTAGTAGATCTGGCCTGAATATTATTGAATAACATTAGTTAGTTGAATGATATTTAGAAATAAAATTTGCCCTCTTATTAAATCCATGTTCTACCATAAACACTTTGCTAGTAAGGCAGTACAACTCTTCATATGGCAGCCAGGAACTGAAGAGAGGCATTGGCAAGGGATAATAACCATGGAATCTGATTTATCCTAAAACTTTGCTTAAAACTTGAGTAGTAATTTTCCCTCTGCCTTATTGAATTGTTTTCCTTTAAATTCCCAAGAGCATTCAGGTGAATCAGAAAAGCATGAGAATGAAGATTAAACAGCTTTCATTTTCTACATTTATAATCAGAAAAGTAGAAGGGTTCCAAAAAACAGTTACATTAAATGTATTTGTTGGAGGGCAAGAAGAAAAGCTTGGAGACAGTGACTCTTTATTTGCAGATTATTAGAAACTTTAACCATAGATAATGATGCAATTACGGTTCCATGAAAATGGCTGAGATTAACTGACAAAAATTCATCAGAGGAGTAGAAAACATAGACAAAGAATAGAAATACTGAATAACCCAGCATATTTCATGGAAGGCAACAGAGCTGAGGATGCAAATTAGGGTGCATATTTTCCAATTCTTTTTTTTTTTTTTCTCCTTTATTTTCACACATTGCCTACTAAAGCAGTCATTGATAAAAACTGAATAGGTGCTGTGGGCAGATAGTACAACAAAACAAAGCTAGGTGAAATAATATAGAATATTTGCCCAAAGGCATAATTTTCGTAATGCCCAAACTACTCCTGAATTTGCATTCAGTGTTCAGAATAAGGATTTGAGAGTTAGATCCCGATGCTACTGCTATCACTCCAGTTTTGTACTCTCTCCCAGTAATTAGAGCTCTGCCCAAACATGTGAGACTGCTTCAGTTCGGTCTTTCACTAGACACAAGCCAAACCCAAACCACTTTTCTCCAGAGACGGTACTCTAGACATCAAGCCACACCGAGGCATTCAGAGTATTCAGACACTCTTTAGAGTTATTTCAATATTCCTCGAGCTGATGAGAACATACTCTCATAGCCTGGTGGTTCCTGAGACTGCAGACTACCTTGGTTTCAAGTACTATTCTGAGCTAGTCATAACACGATCTGAATGTAGTTCTTGTATTTCTCAAGCAAATGTCTTAACAACAGACTGTCAGTCAACCTGAGCACTAACTTCTCAACCTGTTCTGGTGTTGTTTCACAATAATTGGTTATTCATCAATCCAGCGAGCAAATTGCAGTTTAGCCTAGCGGTGAGGGCATTAATGTAAGACACATCACAAGTGGCTCCTCATCCCTCCTCCACTGATTGCTTAGTCACTTAAGCAATTGGAATAGCAATGATTTAAGAGCACTTTTTGCCATGATATGTTAACCAAGTGGCTAATGTTTTGAACTTGGAGTGAGACACAATGATTAGGGAGAAAGGGAGACCATCTCCCACACTCTGAAGAAATGTTCAGCATTCAAAACAAAATGTGAGAGAAGGCATAAAATGGAGGTAATGATGGAAAATGACTCTGTCTCAAGTCAAACAGAGAGTAGTGATAAAAGCAGAATCAAAATTCAACCCCGTAGCAACCACGACAGCCTCAGTAACTAGACGGCCTTGCCTGTCCTCACTTCCTGTGCAGGATCCTGTCCAGGATATGTTGGTGAAGTCACTTCGTCTTATCTGACATTAGGGTCCAAATGTCAGCTGTCAAAGTCTACTCATTGCTGGTCAGGGGAGACCTTCAGTCCTCTCATTCTGAAACAGGTTTTAAGGTAGTCAAGATGATTCATCCCTTGAAATTACCTAATCTTTGACCATAAGATATGCTTAAGATGATGAAACTAGACTGGGATGACTACATTTCATATGCCAGAACTAGACAAGATGAAGTTCTGTGATTCAGCTTTCCTATCCAGGCTCTAAAAATGTTTGCCTTAAAGAAATATCATGAAACATATTTGACAGTTGTTGCACATTTCAGAATCCTCAGAAAAAGTCATTCAATATGCATTATTTTTATTAGCTTTGCTGACACATTCCAGTTTAATTAACTTATTTTAATTCATTTTTTTTAATCACATTTTGAGGAAACATTGGAGTTAAGATTCCACTACATAGTAACCATTGGTAACAGATGTTTTTAAGTATACTCAGTACAAAGAATATGAAACATTTAAGTGATGCGGACCAAGAAGACATACCATCTCTTCATGAATAAAGAAAGGGAAAAGCACTACACAGCTAGGCATACTCACCAGCTGGAAGAGAAGGAGAGGCAGGACACAGGTGCAAAATAGCCTTTTCAGAGCTGTAGCTGGTTTTCTCTATATTCCAAAAGACAGTCACCATAAAAGCATTCTGTGAAGAGGGATAAACCTACACTGATATTCTGGTAGTGGCTAGTCAGTGAAAAAGGGAAAGTATCTAAACTGTTACACTTTTTAGGATTAGGCTCTTCACATCCACACTGTTTTTCAGTATTGTTCCCTGCTATAAAAACTCAGATTGTTTTCTGAACAGGACACCAGCTGCTTCCTGTTCGTGCCACTAATAATTATATCAAATCAAGGGAACCTCACTCTGATCAGCAGCCAGCAGAACAAATGCACTATACTAAGTAAATCCTCATTAAAAAAAAAAAAAAATCTCATTTTCAGCATAGTCACACTTTCTTCAGCAACACTGTATTGCTACTTAGGACCTAACCTGCACTGAAATTAAGCTTTCACATGAGTAATTAACTAGTGTATTGTATTATATTAATGTACAGTACATTCCATGTAAAATACATGTATCTGTAGCATACAGTTCTATAAGATATGTACACAGCATAGGCTGCATAGTTAGTTACACTCAGTAGTTAGGACCCCTCAGACTCACTTGCAACATATGCAAACAGCACAAGGGTCTCTGCTGCATGAGCTGAATGTTGCCCCTCTTGTCCACAAACCATCGTTCTCCAACCTTCTGCAACTCCTGCTGTAAGAATCCCCTTCCCTTATTAGAGACAATCTTCCCCAAGAAGCCACTGCCTCATTCCATGCAACTCAAATCTGCTGTTACCATGGTTAATATTTCTGTCTTGATTGGCAGGACTAGTAATTGAACTGCAGTCTCTTGAGTGCAGCAAGATCTATTCATTAGCCCCTATTGTGTTAGGACACTGCATCAACCCACATTATTTTTCAGCTTAAAAAAAATAAAATCAGCTATGAATACGAACTTATGTTGCCATACAAGATCATGCAGTTTTGCTTTTGGATTAATTTTATGAAATTGTATAAAATATTTAACAAAAAAATACTGTATCAAGAATAGTGCATTATGGGATGAACCATCTTCATCTTCACAGCATGTAGTTATCCGTACCTGAAAACTGTGGTAATACCTCATAGAGAGCTCTATTTTGCTCATCATATCAGAAATATTTGTAGTCTACTTTCTTCTTTTTCCCCACTTTATAGAGAGTAACACATTATACACAGTTGTTGATTCAAGTCCTTACATGTATATTATACAGCTAATAAAGAACCATATACCACATTTTTTCCTGTATAAGGAATAGGACAAACAAGCTTAATTCTGTAGCTTTCAGTTGCCAATTTAGATCAAGATTTTATATATATTATACATCTCTTAATAGATAATATAAATGATCCCATGTTATATGTAAGTGAATTAGAGGAACTAGAAATTACCATGTAAATCGCAAATAATTTTAAGCTGATAGGTTTACTAGAAGTGATCAAAATATGTGACATACTTTGTGTCCTGATTCTATAAAGTCTTCCACAAATGACGAACCTCATCAAGATGATGATCATGACAGCAAGGTGTTCCAGACTGACCCTTTTTTTTTCAGCTGCTTTTCTACTTTAATAAATAGTCTCCTGGTTACATCTTGCAAAAAAAACTCTATTTCTTAGACAAGCCCCAGAAAATTTTTAGAGAAATATTTAGCCTGAAGATTCTTTGCCATGGGGAAAAGGAATAAAACAAACAAACAAACAAAGAGAAGATAAAAGAAATACAAGGGCCAAAGTGCAAAGTTCTACTTTACTCCAGCAATCTGCCTTGGCTTTGTGAGATGGATCTTGGAAGACAAGGAGTTTCTGGGCTTCAGGAATGTGTGTCTGAAGAAGGGGAATGGGAGAGAGAATGAGAGACACTGTGAAAAATGGGCAACTGACAAAGTGTTTCTCATTGCAGCTTGCTATTAAATGGAATAAGCTGTTGTTCATGCTCCCACTGTAAGAGTGGTGCCAAGATTCTCACCTTTCCACAGTTTCCACTCTGTGTTGAAAATTTAGTAATGCATTCCCTATTTCTTCAGTTTCCAGCTTCACCTGGGTCCACTGCATTATGTTAAGTAGGTTTACAAGGAGTGAGGTAAGTTACACAAAACAGCATGTGTTCTATAATAAACATACAACACAGAGGTGCACAAAGCAGTACTACAAGACATGTTTCATGGAGTCCACAGGACAGATGGCACTGTCAATGTTTCTAAATTGTTTCAGCTCTGTTTGAGAGTTAACAGTGTTTGGAACATCGGAAAAAAAAGCTCGATCTGTCACATTTTAGACAAATGACTATTGAGGAATCCAAAATTGGTGGCCCTATACATCTAGATCAACTTCCTAAAAAATACAGGTAATAACACTCACCTCTCTTTTTACTGCTGTAAAGCTTTCTTAGTGCTTTGAGCTATCCTGTTGAAAGAGTAGCAGTTGACAAGGTCCATAATGCAGTGAAAATTCTTCATCTGGTGCATACCTGCTGTTGGAGACAGAGTATAAGGACCACTGTGAGTGACAAACCAAAACAGACCACAAACAGCAGAATTAACTGAACATCCTTTACAGTGGGTGAGCCTGTGTGGATTCTCAGGTGTCCAATAGACTATTTAACTCACACAGAGATGCCAATTTGCATCTCTTTGTTCAGTTTCACAACCTATTTCCATAGTGACTCTAAAAGATGAAAGTAACTTCATCTCTTAGAGGAGTCTTCCCCTGTGTGAAGTTTAGATTAGATTGCCCAGCAAAGTCATTAGGGATAGGAATGGCCAGCAGACAATAACAGAAACTTCATTTCTTAAGAAAACAAGGCAACAAATAAGTATTGATCATCTGTCTCATTCATTACTCTCTGTCCATGCTTTTAGCCATACGAGACAGGCAAGAGATATACGATCATGTATCAGTTCTTGTGATACCTATGCCTATAGGTATGCTGCTAAATTAATGTGGCTTTTTTGATATTGACAGACTCACACTTCTGATTGTGTCATATTATAACTTTAATTTCATTCCGCTAATGCATTTTTTGATGCCTAAAATACATGCATATTCCTAACAGTTATATGATGCATTTGTAGGTCAATCTTGTAAGTAGGTGCAACAACCCACACTCAGTTAAGCAGGCACAGACCACAGACTCACACACACTTGCAGCTTCTCTCAGTCCACCAGGTGGGATTTGTAGTGTTAAGGAACCCCACTGTTGGTCTTCATCCCGGGTGGGTGATAACTACATACCCTTTGTTTCACAATTTACACAGTCCTCTGCAAGCTCCTACTGGGATCAGCACAAGCAAAACTGATGTACTAGCAGCCTGACTATTTTCATGCCCGTCAGCTTTCATTCTTTTTGTTGGCCAACATGCTTGCTACATAAATAATCATGGTTTAAGAATAGAGCTAAATTCTATTCCTCTGTTTGACTGAACTAACTCAGCTCAGCTTTTTCGAGCAGTTTGTAAACAGCACGGAGACCAGATGTGACTCAGAAGGGACACTCTCATGTAAATAGAAGAAGACATAATTTAAAGTACAGCGTTAAGTCTCAATAATTCATATCCTCTTGAACTCTACACTCTGATAGCAACAACCATGACCTGATAAATACTACTGCGTAAATGTGTGTAAAATTAAGTACATTACAAGATCTTAAAATCATAGTCACATTATAATAATAATAGCGAACTTTTCCCTTGATCCCAGTACACACACACAGATTTTCTAAAGCACCTAAGGAATGTAGGTGCATAAGCACTACTGAAGGTCAGTGGGATTTCCATGGCTAAATCTCTAAGGCATGTTGGAATCAGTCCCTTGCAATTACTAATTCAGGTACAAAATACAGTTATTCACTTCTATGTTTACATGTTCACCTTGGATAGAACAACAGGCCACATTTGGACAGATCCCGAGTCGCACCTGCCCGCATACCTTCCCAGTGAGGCAACTCATGTCAGCTAAGTCACCTCTAGCAAGAGAGACAGAGTCTGAATCTGCCTCTTGCTGTTTATTTTTATTATCTTTGATTCTATTTTTTTCACCTTCTTCTTAAGTTCAGCATCTTTTCTCCACCTAATTTCCTCCATGTGTGTTTTGATGTGCTCTTTACTCTCCCCATTACCAGGCTGAATTCAGGATGGATTGCTGACTCAGCTGACTCTCCAGGTGTCTCCAGGTATTTATGACGAGGAAAACACTTGGGTTAACTCCCTTTTGCTTTCTGACAGAATAGAAACAAACCTGACTGTGCTTGTTAGCCCGACTCAGCTTCACTTGGAGAGCTTTTAGAGCTAGTGGCATGTCCACGGGGCATCAGAACCATCCTCATGCCACAGCCCTCCTGCCCTCCCCTCTGTGCTGACTCTCTCCCCCCATTCCCAAACATCAAATTGGGATGCTAAGCCTTTGCTAAACCCTGCTGAACAGCATGTCCATTAATTTTGGCACTGCCCTGTCCATGACAGCACATTATCAATCAATGAGGGAGCAAAGTCCTCATCATAAGTCATAACAACCACAGGCGAAGGCTTGTGGTGCAGATGTCAAGCGCTGCGGGAGAAACCCCAGCAGTGGGCTTCATGAGCAATGCAGCACCACATGAGGTGGTGGCTCCAAGCATGCCCAAAATATGATAAACAGGGACTCAGAGCGGCACTGCAGCTAAGCTGCATAAAGAGCCCAGCACTGGTCAGCAGGTCCTTTGGCACACTGCTCAGCACTGAGCTTTGGGCCCCAGAGGATGGGAAGGTCCTTCATGTGTGTTGCCCCACAAACATGAGAGGAAAATGCACGGAAGGCTCTTAGAGGCAGAGTCGAGGTGTCTGTGTGGAGCTCATTGCACTAACACAGTCAAAGTCAAAGTGGTTTTGTTTGAACTGACACAGGAAAAAATCAAAAGCCATTCAGTAAAATAAGTTCCTAATACCTGGATCCAGATCCCAAAAGATATTAGGTAGCTGAGAACTGGGTCCTTGGTGTGTATTAGGAATAGCTCCTTCACCACTGGAATGCAGTGTGATTTAATTATTTTAGAACTGGAAGATAGGCACCAGTCCCTAAAGGAAACTGCAATAGTATTGCAAAAGATTAGCCTTATTTGGTTTTGTTTTCTTTTTACACCAAGTAATGTAGCTGCTGAATCATTATTAATAGTTGTTTATGTTATGGTAATGCCTTAAGCAACCCTCAAGGATAAACACTAAGCATGATAAACCTTGAGCAATAGCTTCAGCAAAGAAAGGGGGATTTTGTTTTCCCTGAACTCTGTGTCACATGCACCTGCAGCTGGGCTGGTCACCAAGATATGCAGCTACACCCGTTTTGCATGTCCTGAACTATATATGCCACCGACAGTGTTGCTAATCAAGTGATGCTACCACCTTTTGTCTGCTCCTGAAACCTCGTTATCTGTAGACTACATAGCTCCCCAAGCTATCTGACAGGAAAAATAAACCAAGTGTGCCATACATGCAGCTCTGCTAGTCAATCTGAATAATTCTCCAGCTTTGGTATGTAAGGTATCAAGTACCATACAACTCCCCCTTACCGCAGGAGGAGTGGAACTGGTCCATGGATTGCCCAACACGATATGTGAAGTCTCTGCCTGGAAGAGGACGTATTACTGTGTCATACAAGCTCTTTCCAAGTTGTGCGTCTTAGGAGATAGATTACAGATATGCCTTTACCAGCTCTCGCTTCTCAGCTGACCTGGGACACCCATCCCAAAGACAAGTTTCTAACTAGAAAATAAAAAAAAAAAAGAACTTTCAGAACTTTCTCCCTAATAAGGTTGTGTGTTGTATTCCTGTTTTGTATTTCTGTTTTGAAAGAGGTGAAGAAACACACTTCTTTTCAGAGAAACATAAAGAGAAGCAACCCCTACGGTATAAAACTAACTCTGTACCTGTCCCTCCCTCCACCCACCTCCTGTTTCCCCTGCAACTCATCATCAGTTATGAGAGAGGCAGTTGACACAAGAAGAGCAAGCAGGCAACACACATTATTTTTTAAAAGGCATTAGGAGTAATATTGTGACAAACAATTCATCACCAATTCAACACCTCAAAACACAAAATGGCAGAAGTGAACCATTAATGCACAGAGACAGAACAATTTCTGGACTTGCCAGCACCAGTGTAAAGTTTGGAGCAAGGACATTTTCAAAGGCCTACAAGACAATTAAAGACAACCTCCCATCTCCCACCGCATTGCTTTGAGGACCCTTACATCCCTTGTCTTTGAAAGAATCCATCTTCTAATGTAGCTGATGTTAGAATTATTATTAAATCTGCATGTACGTGGACTGCAGTATTGCTGAAAATGGTGGTTTAGCAGAAAAGAGGGGTCTTTTAATAATGTGTTTCCAAATGATCTGCAATGGGTGAGCTAAGATTTGGAAAGTGGGTCTGACTAGTCATACACAGCCTGAGTTGTCATAGTTTAAGGATCAAAACATTGCTGCAAACCAGCAAAAGTAATGGACTGTCCACATAATGGCAAAAGGCATCAGAGCAGTCTGAAGGATTAATGAAACAGAAGGCATGTTTCATTGCTTTAATGCTCAGCTTCCCATTCAGTGTTTTAAATCACTCTGCTGAACATGTGAATACATTCCTTTGTACACAAAAACACAATATACACAAAAAGGAATATATGGTATAATTTGAAGAGACAGGATTAAGTTGGAGAATTTTTCACCATTTTACTTACAGATACATTAATGCGAGTTTTGTGCATCTTTCTACCTGTATGAACAAAATAATTACCAGACTACAACATTCTGCAGTAATGATCATTAACTGCAGTAGCAATATTGCAGGCTCTAGGGCCTTATTGTAATCTTCCTCATTTTAGTGTTAAAATACTCTAACTTCATTAGCTACACTGGAAATACTCCACTTTACACCTACAAAATTCAGAGCAGAATCAATCCGCCACTGCTGTGGAAAATACTGTGTAGTGTAGCACTTTTCAAATAAAATGTAATTAACACGAAAGTCTAGCTCCATATTGCAATTTGCAGAATGATCACTGTGGGCGCAACATGACTTCCAACTCCCTCTCTCATCCTAATTTAGTTGGAAATAGGAGTGCCTGTGTAATATCTTCTCCAGCAAAAAAGAGAGGCATATTTCTTTTTCTTTTCCTATTGTTATTTTTTTCTCTTTATAAATCTTTGTCAACAAAGGATTACTGGCTCACCTGAGAGAGGCAGTTAAAGTCAGATACTCGCCTGTAATTAGGGAAACTTGGAATCCTTGACAGTGAACACCTGGCTTCTCATTACTACCTGAATTTTATACTTCCAAGTGTTAATCTCTCCTCAGGGTTTGCCTTGGAGTTTCATTCTGGTATTCAATGAAACCATCAGGTTTTCCAGGCACTGACACCTTTGAAATGTTTTCCACATGGGAACCAATATGAAACATGTGTGATTATTACCGATTTCTCTGTGTTGATTTCTATTATGGTAGCACCCTGGAAAAATAGTACAGACAGCAGTAATAACATCTTTCATTGAATGACTTTATGCAGCAGGAAGAGTTGTTTTTAAAGGGTTTGCTTTGCTGGGGGGGGCTGCTATGATGAATGGTGTTATCATGGTGATAGCTTGGTTTAAAGGATTCTGAGAACTTCTGGCACATTTTTCAGCCTTGAGAGTAAGTCTTACCTGCACTTCTTGCCTTTTAAATGACAGCACCATTGCCATTTCTCATAGCTCCTGATAATATGTGGGATAGATGGAAGCTGGGAACAGACTGAGCTTGAACTCACAGCTAACACTACAGGGCCACAGTTCAGTCAGATTACTACAATTTCCTTTCCTTTACTGAGTTTCCTTGACTTCCCAGCCTTTACCAGCCTCATGGGCAGGAAGATTTTCTCATTCTTAAGAGCTCCAACATACTTGGAACTTTGTAGTTTATATCCAGACATGGGAAATCTCAGGCAGAAGGGTATCTTTGAGGCATATGTCCTGTTAACCAGAAGCACTTTCTAACCTGTGTCTGAATGAAAGACATAGGTGCTTGTTTAAAGCACCTTGGGCCTAAAGCTCTTACAGACTACCATAGGGCAATAGAGAAGATAATAAACCAAAATAATCTGAAAGAAAAAAAGCAAACATAAGAATTCCCACAGAGCTGAAAATTGCTCATAAACATGAGAACAAGTGACTCTCAAACAATATTTTTTTCTAGTTTCTGAAAGCAACAGGTGCCATTGGAAAATAAAACAATAGATTATTGTACTTCTAATGAGCATAAACTCTGATGCACTTGATCAGTTTTAAAGTTTTCACTCAATTCAGGAAAAGCAGATTATGAAATTACTTAAACAGTAAATATGTCACTAGAAGATTTATTTGGAACTTGAGGAGATAGAAAGGAAGCAAAGCAATGGGAGATCTCGTTAGTGAACTAAACCTGAGTAGTAAAATTAGCAATATTTTGCTGATAAAAAACAGTTATGAGTGAATCCCAGAATAAAAAGCACAAAAGTTTTTTTTTTTTTTTAAAAAGTGAGAACCCCCTAATTAACCTATGGAAAGCCTTATGTGCAAAAAGAGTAAAGAATAAAGAGTGTACAATTTAATTTAAAATATCAGGAAATCAAAACTGTTAATCACACTGACTTTCATCTTGATAACAAGCACAAAATTCAGTTGCCTAATGCATTCCCTACTGAAGGAATTAGAACTTTCCTTCTGTAGTTCAGCTCAGTCATGTAAATCCAATATGTCATAGATGTTAACAAAAACTGAGCATCAACATGATCTTGTTCCGAACAAGAGAGTTTGTTCCTCCTACATGGACACAGAAAGTTTCGTGTCCCTTTTTGCAAGAACTCATTTTTATTTGAAACAAGCCGTAGCTCAGTACTTACCACTGTCAGAGGACACCTGCTAAATATCCCCTGGAGAACAGGAATTTGTTTCTTTAGTTGCACAGTTATATTTTGAGTTTTGGACACAACCCTGGAAGAGACCTAGTGCATATACTTTGGAGGAGGTCGCTTAATCATAGGCTTGCTCTCAGAACCAAAATGCAAGTACATTTCACCATAGCCTTAGTGAGGTTCTAGATGCATGGCATTTTCCACATTCCTTGGGGATATCCTGTAATCCTTACTAGTCTCCTCATCACTTGGAGAGCAGCTGCAGAGCACTGCTTCCTATCCAACAGAGATCAGGCCAAACTTTGGTAAAAACAATATTCTATTTGCATGAATATATGCTGCTGAAGGTTATTTATAAAATAAAATAATCCTGTGCCATAGTGACAGTGCATATTATATACACATATATTATGCATATATATATATACATATGCAAGTAATGCAAGGGGAAGTTCAGCTCAGATCCTTCCTCTCTCAGCAGTTTCTCAATCTCCATTGACTGTTTCAATTCCTGCAACAAACCCCTTCCTCTGAATCCCCTATGGCCAGTTTTCTCTCCGTTGAAATACCCTTCCTGCCTCTGCCTCTGACTTTATGTAAATATGGGTGATCTGGGGTGAAGATTATGGAACTGAAAAGAGAATAATCAAATAGCCCTTCTTCAGAGCACTTGACTCAAAGTGCAGTGCATCACTAGATACTCTGCTAGGAGCACTTCTGGGAACTAAACAGCAAGTTCTGCAATTCCTGTCTTCCTTCCTTTGGGTCCTGAAAACATATAACCTTTTTCTCTTCCATGTATGTCTGTCAGGAATGAATTACCTTGTAAGGCTATAAGGCACACTCACATAGACTTATTTGGGACCACTGAGTCCATCACGGATGTGTGCTGTGTCACATGTAGGACATGATGGCAGCTTCCCAGCATGCAGTCTTCATGCAGTTAATTTCATCTGTCATCTAATACTTCTTCAGCTCCCCATTTCTTTTGACATCAGCTTCTCTCATTTTCAGCCATAAAGTTCTCAGTTTTCTGTTAAGCAAAACCTCTGCAGAGGAGGTGACAAACAGTGTTTCAGTGGTGCCTTGTGTTGACTTGGTGAATCTGTCTCCATACAACTGACTAATTCCGGTCACTGCTGAAGTTACAAAGAAAATTGCTGTGCTGTAAAACGTTTTTGTGAATTCACTTCAGCTGTTCTCCCCTACATGAGGAACACTGAGGAATGGGTAATCTTAATAATGATGGTTTGCCCAACTTTGTCTGAAGAGATTCACTGATGAAACGGGTTTTACTATTGTCTGCCAGGATAAATGAGGAACAGAAAATTCCCAGTAAAGGAAGAAGTGGTTTCAGACACAAAGACAGAAGCAGTGAGGGAGAAGACTCACAAAAACTGACAGGATCAAGTAATGAGAAAGATTTGATTTAACTAATGGATCAGCTCAAGATGTGGAAACACTGGCTTACGCAGAAAACAAACCAAAAGGAGCAGGAGAAAGAACTAAAGCCGTTTCAGAGGACATGCTTCCAGCCGCCATGATGTGCCAGAGAATTAAGAAATAAAGGAGTTCAGAAAACTTGAGCAGATCCACTGAAAAGGTATTAGTAAATATGTCTACACCTTCCTGAATACTTGCCAGGTAAATTGGAGGGATCACTTTGGTGCCCTCATGCCCAACAGTGATTTGGGGAAAAAAAAAAATTATAAATAACTCTGAGAAGCCTAAAACATTGGTGTTTTGTTTAGTAGAAAGGAGAAAAATGAATACTGTTTTGGATGAGTACAGATGTTTCATTTTAGGGAAACGGGTCCAGTTCACTCTACAACCAAAAAATACTATTGCTAGCATCACTTGAGAGTCAGGTGTACAGGCAGGAAAACAAAACCCATAGATTTAGCTTGTCTTCTGTTGCATTAGAGAAACCAAAGGGGAAAACGATTTTGGCAGTTAAAAAAAAAATAATAATTGGAAAAAATGGAAAAAAAAAAAAAAAGAGAGAGAGAGAGGAAAGAATTCATATTTTAAAATCTCTAACAGGGGATTATAAAACACCGGGAACAACCAAAAAGCACAGAAGATGAGGACTTCCATCTTTAGATCTACTGGTGTTTTGGATATAACTACAGAGAAGAAATAGATTTTCTGGTTTTATGACTTTTTGAAGGTAGAGCATTAATGTTCTACATAACTGATTATATATATATGCAGAGTATTTTTATTATGTGAAATACCATTAATTTCCATGGGAGTTTGTGTAGTATGGTAACGATGTCATTAACCAAGGCTGTTAAACTCATCAAGCTATATCCCACCAGAATTACAACCTGTGCATCCCGTGCGCCCTGGCACCATGCACACAGCATGTCCCCACTTCCCCTGGCTAGCAGAGGCCAAAGGCCATACCCCTGCAGCTAGAGAGCAACACGTAGGAGGTTGTGAGACATTGCCACATTATAGCCATTGGCCCAACAACAAGATTTGTTCTGAAGGCACTTACAGATTTTACTTTACAGCGTGGCTGTGCCAGGACTTTGAATGGCCTTGCTTGTCACTCTGGCCAGGTCTGCATTAGCTTACATCTCCTTATCCCTCAGTGTCACAGGTTTATTCTCACAACAACTTTTAGCAGTAGGAAAACGAGCAACTTAATTCCCAGGGTGGATGTGTCGCAGATGCAGAAGGCATGACCTGCACACTGAAAACCCGTGTGACAGCCAGACCCCTGAGCAGCATCCACCCTCCAGGCTAAGGACTGCTTCCCAGGGCTATTACCTCTGCAGCCAGTGTGGACATCAATATCGGCATGTTTCATAGGTGAATATTTACATTTCAATTCATGCATGATAACTTGTATGCTTAGGGATTTTCAAGGCTTGGTCCCTTTATTTATTAAGGAATAATGCATGTTTGGGAAAAGACTGAAGAAATGTGTGGTGAGAAAGCTGCATCCTCTTCAGAGGAACGTTCAGAAAAGCTCTGGGAAGTACAGCATCACTCCTCTGAAGTACTGTCAATATCCTTTCTTGTGTGTACCAAGCTATGGAAAGAAGGTCCAGTAGGTCCTCAACAAGCAAGCCAAGGGAGGTGATCCTCCCCCTCTATTCAGCTCTGCTGAGGCCACATCTGGAGTACTGGGTGCAGTTCTGGGCTCTCCAGTACAAGAGGGATGTAGAACTTTTAGAGAGGGTCCAGTGTAGAGCGACAAAGATCATTAAGGGACTGGAGCATCTATCTTATGAGGAAAGACTAAGCAAGCTAGGCCTGTTTATCCTGGAGAAGAGAAGATTGAGAGGGGATCTGATTAACATGTAGAAGTACCTGAGGAGTGAATGCAGGGAGGATGGGGCCAAACTCTTCTCAGTGGTGGCCAGTGATAGGACAAGGGGTAATGGGTGCAAGTTGAAACACAGGAAGTTCCATCTCCATGGGAGGAAGAACTTCTTTACTGTGAAGGTGACAGAGCCCTGGCACAGGCTGCCCAGAGAGGTTGTGGAGTCTCCTTCTCTGGAGATCTTCTACACCCGCCTGGATGCCACCCTGTGCCACGTGCTCTAGGTGTTGGATGAATTGGATTAGATGATGTCTAGAGGTCCATTCCAACCTCAGCTATTCTGCGATTCTGTGAAGTAATTTGTTCCTTCCTACCCTGTTCATGCTGGCTTCTTACAGAAGAAGAGATAGAAAATACAGCTCCATCCTCACCTGTCCACTTGATTTAGGTGTATTGTGGCAAAGCAGGCCAGAAACTAGCAGAGGCCTTGGACAAACGAAGCTGCCACCCATCTTCACACCAAGGCGTGCAGCCCAAATCATCCCTCCGTCCTTGGCTCTCTTTCTTGATAATGGATTTTTCCCTACTTAAGCTTCTTCCTGTCCCATGGAAGTCAAAAACCAGTTTTGTTAATAACTTCTACAGAAGCAAGATCAAGCTATTTATTTTTCTTCTTTTTTTTTTCTTTGTATCTAATTTGGTTTGCAGTTGTACTGATTGACAACTCCACTACAACTGCATTGAATTGCTGCCCAAATCAGTAATCTACTTTGGTGCCTTAATTAACTAGAGTCAAATTTGAATTGAATTGCTTTTCTTGGAGATCTTTTAGGGTGGCTGTCAATCTAAAGGTAAAGACTTTTATAAAAATGGTGCTGCTTTTTTATTTTGTTCAATTGCTTTAGATAAAGATATTTTTCTTCATCTCCTACCTCTTAGTACTTACATTTTCGTATTTCATATTCTCCTCTATTTCCTTTTTTTCATTTTTAATATATTCTTTTCTCCATCTTATTTTTTTAATTAGCTTTCTATTTGAATTTAATTATTTTCTTCTCCTTCAGCTAACTCCTGTCTTATGCAGCACACTATCTCACCACCCCCTTCAATAAAGCTCTGTCTCTCAGCTTCACCTGCCCCTTTTAAGTCTTTTCTCTCTAATTTATTTTTTCATTTCTAATCCTCCCCACCCCATAATTCTTTTTTAACTCATGAGGTTCCTTCCCAACCATAGAGCCTAAGTTTTTCCCTATTGCTTTCTTTTCATCGATGCAATGCCGTAGCTCCCACATGAGTGGGGAGCAATTCGTGCCCTTGCAGTGTGAGGAAGAATCAGGCCCCTATCAAATCCCATAAAGAATCCTGGAATGTTTCAACAGAGAACAGCTGCTTAACATATCATTTCTGTCTATAAATAATGGGAATTTTGTTCACATTCCTGATTCTAAGAAAATACAAGAGTATTGCAATAAGCAGTTACAAAATATTCCTTGTCTTTATCCATTCCCTACCAACATTTCCCTTCCCAGCACCCTCCTTCCTACAAAATTCACGTATGTTATCTCTCTTGGGCACAAATCCTGATCTTGTTTGTACTGTTTTCACTCTGGCTTCACTGTGCTAATTTCTGTGCACTTTTGAGTTATCCAGGCTTAAGCAAGGGCAGACTCAGGCTTCCTCTCTATTAACTGTCTTGGGCTAGGATTTTTTTTTTCTTTTACTTTTTAAATTAGATGTCCCAGTTGATCTTAAACAGCTGACTTCTTTCATTTCAGGAGTAGCTGAAGTTTGTACTCTCCACCAGCATAAAGCAGTTATCAGTTAATGAGATGACTTGTAGCCTTGTCCGCACTTGCATCACCATGTCTGCCTAAATGAGCTGACGAGCTGCAACCAAGGATTAGAGGTGCTCTTTCAATGCTGCGTGCACTGCAACCCAGGCTGCTCACTCCAGCAGCCACAGGGGCGATGGCACTCCCCACAGTGTCAAGATGAGCAGAAACCCTTGTGCACTAAGGGTAAACAACCGAAATGAGGAACACAGCCCTTGGTTATCTGTTGAGACACTGCTGAAATCCCCTATCTGCTTTTACCAAGTGTATGTATAGCTATAAATATTAATCTTTTAATTTTCTCATCCTTTTTTAAAGTCTGCACTCCCTGGCTTCGTTTTTGGAAGGTGCACTATGAGCATGCCAGGGTTAGAAAGGACATTCCAACATTCATGGCTGTAGACCTCATCATCCCATAGCTATGGACATATAATAAAAGGAAGAATGTCCTAGGAAAACAGGAAAATGTCCTGTATTGGAACATGGTATTTGGGGCTCCATACTTCCTGCATGAAGTAGCCACTTCATTACTTCAGGGCTTGAAAAAGAGCCATTTTTTTTTTATAATAATGCTACATTTCCTGTCTCCACAAGGAAATCACAAATGTTGGGGTATGGTTCCAGAATATTTAATCCAAGTATTGCTCTCATGCTGAGGGCTTTTCAGCTGTGAATGACTACCTGGTCAATTAAACAAAGGAGCTGAAGATAATTACATTCATCTTTTGGGTGTTATTGATTACAGAAACACCACAACCTAACCATTTCAGCCCTAGGGTTAACTAGCCTCACATGTATCCTTCCTTTTTCTTCTACTCAGACCATAGAAACGAAGATGCCATAAGGAAGGATTATAACATTAGGATCCATTTATCTGCGCAAAGGTATACTTTGTTCAGTGAATCTAAATTAGTTGTTCCATTTCCATGTAACAGAGACAAAATTAATAACATTTCTTCATATGCAGAGGCAGCGTTTGCACTAAGGTAATTATACTTGCCAAAACTAAGTAAAAGCTTCAGTGGCTGAATATTTTTGCTGTTAACCACTAATACTACCTCCCTTCTCTGCAAAAACTCTAGTTTTAGGCTTCTTTGACTTATTAAAGTAGAGAGTCAAGACACCACATTTATAGCTAGTTTTATGTAGTACCAAAAGACTCTGCAAGATCCCAACACAGCTCTAGGCATTATGCAAACACCTAGCGTTAGAGAAATCCATATATCCACTGAACCCTAAAAGATATTTATGCCAATGCAAAATGTATATCTAATACTACCGTTCTGGCTTGATGTTACCTGAGGTCCATCAGTTAATCAATTGTGTGCAACACCAAAATAGCATGGAAGGAGGTCCATCAGTTAATCAATTGTGTGCAACACCAAAATAGCATGGAAGGGAAATAACAATCCCTGCCCTGGCAACCTCATGAACGACTTTCCCATTCAACCCAAGCTACTTTTGTGTGAGCTCTACAAACAGGCAACTAAGTCTTCAGGATAAGAAAGAATTCAAAATAAAACCATACCAAAACAAAAAACCCATTGTGTACTTTCTGATTAATTTTTGAGTGCACCTGAAGCAATTACAGGAATGGTAATGATATTCTTCAAAGACCCTGTCCCTTAATGTGCACCATAATTAGAGGAAACCTGCATCCCAAAAGCCATGGTCTCTGCAGACTCGAGGGATTGGGGGGTGAAAGGAGAGGGGGTAAGGCCATTAAATGTAGCCAAGGCACTTCTGACTATCCCTCTCAGCACAGACCAATGCAAATATGTGCTCTGAAAATTAACACTGCTAGGAAGGAAACATCCCACAGGGAGAATCAATACCCAGCAAAGGATAATGGGAACCCTGTGCAAGCAGCTGTGATCTGCCCTCTGAACATTAGCACCTGTCGGTGACAGCAATCAATGCTGGTCAATGGGCAGCTCTCCTTACAGCTCAATTCACACAATGATCATTAGCTGGAACCAAACCGGTGGTACCCCATGCTGCCAAATGGTGTCCTTTTCTTCCTAAATGCGGACAAACAATGATTTCCCCAAATAACTGGCACTGCTCTTTTTAATCTTCCCTCCCTCCCTTCTGCTTTGCCCTTTTTGCTGTCTACAAGGACAACCCACCAGAAGCTAGAAATTAAGTTATTCAGCTTAATTTCAGAATGTATTCTGTCATAGGGTCAGGGCATGACTGGCACTTCAATTCAGTTGTGGCAAGGAATTTGCCCTTAAGTCACCATTTCTATTGATGCAATGACTGTCTATGTTTGTCTTATACTTAATTATTATTAATACCCTTATTAATAATAGGAAACTTATTTGTATTTCTTTCAAGGATAGTGAAAGAGCAAAACTGGAGATTCTCATAGCAGGTTGGTACTTCAGTTATTTTCTGTAGGACAGAGTAATTTTACAGACATTGGCCTTTATGCCTGCCTAGAGCTTCAGGGTTCGCCTCATAGAAGACCAGCCCTTTCACCTCCCTCAGGCATGTCTCCGTACCGTCACACCGACTAACAATGAAAAGAGAAAAAATAGATATAAACAAAGAGTCATGATACTTTCATGGAGTTCACTGGGCAGAATAAGGAATTAGTCCTGGCATAGTGAGCATCAGTTTCTGAAAAGATTCTGAAAAGGATTTTTTTGCTCACGGGGAATTTTTTGTTTCCGGTGTGAGTAATAGCAAACAGTATCAACAATTGCAGATTAGAAACCTGAAGGGTAACATTTGGATCCATCCCTATATCAATCTGCCTAACAGTCTCCAAGCTGCCTTTTGCCTCAGTATCCCTAGATATTATGAAATACAACCAGAAGGCTGAACTTGGGAGACATTGGTCTCACTCCCCTCTAACTACTCATATGGATTAAAAGCCTACTTCACTAGACTGAGGTCTGAGAAGCTGCTCTAAACACTGAAGGACTGAGGAATCTTTCCTGAAGCTTGCAGGAAGTCGCATTAGCCATTGCAAAGGACTCAAGATCTCACATTTCCCAGTTCCATGCTCTAACCGTAATATCCAGCTTCCCACTAGAGAGCCCAATGGTATCAGCAAACATAGAAAAGCAGATTGAGTTTATTGAGGTGCCAGCAAGGGCTCTGAAAGGTAGACAGCTGAGCAGTGCTAGTAAATGACCAGATATATTTAAACTGGCACGATCCAGCTCACTACATTCTGAACAGATGCCAAAGGTTCAGGGGCATCACGAACATATCTTATGTAAGGGGCACACATCTCTGACACCTACTCATGGTACTGCTCACAGCTGAGTGACGGGCAGGGAGCAAAGGGCAGAGGATATGCTACATGTTCTTTCAGACAGATTTCCATTTTTGCTGAGTTCTTCTCGTATGAGTACTTTCCTTGAAAATTCAAGCATTTGGAGCTTTACAGTTGCCAGAGCTTATGAAAAGTGCCTATTTAGCTCAAAGAGTTCCCAGATGTGAATTTCAAAATGACATTGTGCTGATTAGCTATACAAGGCAGCCAGTCAAAGAGCAGAAACCATCACATGTGACTTGTCATTCCCCAGCCAGTCAGAACATAGTGATTGTTCAGGAATTATCAAAAATTTGGGAATATAGCAAAAGTCAAAGACATGAACAAATGTTCCTACTTCCCAGCCTGCACCTAGTATTTTATCCTGTCATCTTTACAGTTTCACATCATCCTATTGGGAAAGATCTGGAGAAGACCTGTGGTTTCATCAGAACCTGGTGGCTGGGACTTCAAGATTAAGCATCGTTCACAGCTGACGATTCCTCATTGTAGCTCATTGCCATGAATGATTCATGAGGGTACAGCCGCTTGCAGGGCCTCAGCTCCTGAGTCACACATTCCGCAGGAGGCCTTCCTGCCTGGAGTGCTGAGGGGTGCTGAGGGTAATTCCTCTTTTTTAAAAGGAAGGAAAGGCTGTATAATGCATTGTAACATCCCAAAAGCCCAAAGGACAGAGGAGTGCACCAGTAGGTCACATGTTGAATTCCACCTGTAAAAAACATCTCAAAGTAGTCAAGAAGCCCAGCTTTAAGGAGAGATAATATCTCTAGTTTGATCAGCTAAGAATATTGGGATGCAATATTCCTATATGCGATTCTTCTAGCTGCCCACAAAATGCATGTGTAAAACACACAAAACTACATAAAACTGCTGACATGTTTTGCAGATATCCTGTGGTTTGTGTCTTGTTTTTCAAGACACAGTCTGTACTTAAACTGGAGGTACTACAAAGGTCACAGTAAAGCCAGTTTCATATCCATTTCTGATAAGATCCTGAGCCTTGTCTATTCTTCATATAATAAAGTGAATTCTCAGACACCCATGCACAACATTTTTGGATCTTTCTACTCAGAATAGACTTGTTCTAATGTGGTTTCCCAGCTTTAAATTAGTATTAATTATCCCTCTTTCTTTACTGTTACCTCGGCTTAAGGAGAATGTCTCCTCAGGAAGCAGTTAGTAATATTACAGAAATTTTTACTACTAATTAGCTATTTTCCAAAGTAGAGCAACAATTTTGTCTTAAGAAAACATGCTTTAGGAAACTGATAGTAGAAGTAGCAAACAATTTCTGCATTTCTTTCTGTCATAAGCCTAAATCACAAGTTTGTTTCTCTGCGTACGTTGTACAGAATATAACAGGGTATAAGTCGTGAACATGCCTTATCCTGTCTTCCCTCTCTCTTTTGCCCTTGCTCCTTAAGCGAAAAAAAATTAAAAAGATAAATTAAAGATTAAAAAAAAGAGAGAGCGAGAGAGAGATTACTTCTAGATTAGGATTATGATCTACTAGCAATTTTAGGAAATCTTTAGATTTCAGCAGTTCCACTGAGCAAAAAACAGTGATGATCCATTGCTTTCAAGCGCCACATAAAAAGTAAGATGAAATGCCAAAATGAGTTGACATTCCTAGTAAACTATACAGATGTTTACAATACTAGAGCAAATGCTACTTAGAATTTGGGTTTCAAACTCTTTAAAACCACTCTGATTGAAAAAAAAAATAAAAAAAATCATAGGCTGACATTTCAGAAAATAGTTCCTATCTGGAAAGTCTTACATCCACAACCCAGACTTGGAATTCACATATTGCTTTCTTCTTCAGTGAAGGGTAGTTTACACCAGTGCATAATGGGATTTTTTTAAAAACATACAGCTTTTGTGGTAGGAGTTCTTTATCCTATTTGGATAGTGCTATCTCTCAGCCTCTTTCTGACCTTTCACTCATCCCTTCACAGACTTAGCCTACAAACTATTCAAGGTTATTTATACCACAATCATTGTTTATACAGAAGTGGGCAAGGGGGATTCAGTTGTTTGTAAATGCAGGAGGGCAATTTAAATAGAATGAAGTTCAGCTGCAGTGCTGGAATTCTTTGCTATGTCACCGCAAGAGACATTCACCACCACTGCAGAGAACAAGGTTATAAGTCGCACATCATACACATGCCAGAATTACATGGTTTGTGGTAGACCTTTCCTGTGCCAGACCCAAACTCTCAGTCTCTGGAGAAAATGGGATTGCACTGATAGATAGTTGCAGAATTTGACTTTAAATCAGTAAGCAGGCACACTAGACAAAAAACAACTGGCCTCTGCAGGCATATGTCCTTGATCATATTATATTTGCACATGGAAATAATTTCTAGTTACAGAGGAACACCTTCTGCTGTCTCCAGGAAGATCAATACTATATAAAGACATCCATATATCAAGCCATTCCATAGAAACAGCAGTGGTCACCTCAGCTGTCACCAGAGAACCATAGGAGGATTTACTGGGGGGAGAGGGTCTAAACACCCTTTATTCCCATTAACAAAAATTATTGCACTTCAATCTCTTCATCTTAAAGATATGTGACCCCAGCACCACCACACCTGCATGCAACCCAGAAAACAAATTATACAAATCTTTGCTTTATACTTCCCAGTTTGCTTCAAATGAAAATCAAAATGAAGAACCACTAAAGCATTAGACCTTTAATAATCAGGCAGTTATGGGATTCTTTGCCTTGATATAAATGCCTCTTTTAATTGTCTCAGGGTTGTATTTCTTTACTGAAAATCATTTTCAATGTAGTGGTGAGCAAAGACCAAACCTCTGCATAACAGTCGGATCCTTGAAACTGAAACAAGGGCAACTCCTTCAGATACAGTGTGGCTGCAATTTAATGTCTCTGCTCTTCTCAGTACCACTCAGATTCCAGCTGTGTGTAGAACATGATATTATTATCTACGGAAAAAAAATAAAAAAATAAAAGAATAAAAAGAGAGAGAGAAACAGTAGTTGGTGGTCTGAAACAAATTACTGTTGTTAAAGGTGAGCCATACAAGAGCTCAAAACCCATCAATACCACATATGTTTTGTGTGCCCATGCTGGTCGCTACCTGGGAAGCTTATATTCTTCACAAGTAATTCTTTTTAATTTCTTTATTCCTATGAGGATGTACTGAAGTTGTAGTTCAAGCTAAATGCTATCAGCTTCAAACATACAAAACTTTAAGTGCATAGGCTCATACTTTTAACCTTGTATTACCTCTTGTTATTTAGCATGTCGGGGATTTTTAACGATCAAGATAAAGTTTTGCTTTTGGATAGCATTTATCTGTAGATCTCAGTGCATTCTACGTAAAAGGACACAGAACTGAGCAACAAAGAAATGAAGACTGCAGAAGAGTTCACTGGCAGAGGCAATATTAGATTCCTCTACTCACTGCTTTGCCCCCAGATCACATTGATAACCAGCCTGGTCTTAGACTGACATGCCCAGCACTGAGTCTGCTTTCCAGCGTTCTCAGCACGGACCCTGTAAGTGTTGACTCGACTGAAAAAGAACAAAGAGGAAAGAAAGGAAACCAGAAACAAAACCTGCAGGTAATAGATGTCAATGGAAATTTTTGAACCCATTAGCTCAGAAGTATGTTCATGATGACATATGAAATAGCTGTGGACCTAGAACATTTTTTTCTGTGATGCTTAATATATCTCGTACCCATGACAAACTAGAAAATTGAAAGGTCAATTTTTCTCACAATAACACTTATCTACAGATTTTTCTCCACAATCCTTACATTTTTGTTCCCACAGTGAAGGGTACTTTTTCACCCTTATCGAACACAGAAATTTTTTCTCAAATTTGCACAGATAGAATGGAAATAATTCATCCAGGCAGATGAATATCTCAGAGGAAAATTCAGCCACATGAAGGAAGGTTGGAACTGGAATAATTTTTGTAGGCATTGTCTTTCTAAAATACCACTTTTCATTATGAAGAACTTGTCCCTGGGATAATCCCAGACTCTTTACAGACACATTACTGATAGGCTTCTTTGAATACATTTGTATCTAGACTGTCCTCTAGATGTGCAGCCATTCCCTGTGCTGTGACTGCTGCGGTTCTTTAAAAGACCACCAAATCCAGGTGGTTTCCAGTGCAGAATAACTAACCCTCTGCCGACACCGCGGGAGACAAACCCTCACCACTGCAAGCAGATACGGAAGCTACCTCTGATCCACTCTGCTGTTGTGAATGTGCTTGCTGCAGTGCATGGCAAAAAAAAAAAAAAAAATACTGCCAAGTGGAGGTCAGACTGAATGACCTCCTGAGGACACTGACTTTTCCTCTGATTCTATGAAATATGCCCATGGGGACATGAGGCAGAAACTTTTGCTACTGCACAATCCTGAGTATTATCTATTCATTATAACTGAGCTATCACTAGCACACTGCCATCTGATGTAAGGTGCTGCACGAAACTACATCCTGAACATGTGAATAATCTTTCTTTAACATGCTTTTCCACAGCATTAATTCATTATGTAGGACTGCACAATAAAATCCAGTGGAAACAGCATGGGCTTACATAAAACCTAAGCAACTCTTTGACAATTTAGGAATTTCTTTGCACCATACTACAGCCTTTAAGCAAAAGCCCACACATAAAGATAGAGTGTGAAGCATCTTTCCTGGGGCTTTACTGCAATGGGGGTTGTGATGCCAGAAACAGCACGGCTCTCAGCCACTTGCAGCAGTTATGCAACATTGAGTTGGAGCAATGTTAGATCGGGACCTCTCCTCCTCCCCACCCTCGACAAAAATAGGGCTGACAAAGTTGTGGAAGGAGTCAATGCTTAATGACAGATGCAAGCACAGTGCAAGGGAATGCTGTGGGGAGCGTAGCATAAGATAAGATTACACTCATGCAGAATTGCAGTTTCCAGGAAGAGAGATGTTACCCCTCCAGCACACACACATTTTATTGAATCATAGATTAATATTTACTTTATTCCTGCAGATTCAAAGGGCTCCTGCAGAGGGGCAGGCAGAGGGGGCAGTTGTCCCAGTGCTAGCAAGCAGTGCACAACAGTTGTCACATTTCACTTAAGAGAAGGAATTTCAACATTACACTAACAGAAGTGCTCAAAAAGCCTCTTCTCACACCTATACTGTGCTTTGAATCATGAGCGTAGTCCTCAGACACTAACTGCTGAGGATTATTTCAGTAAATATTTGAACCCACCAACAGTCGCTACCTGGTGTCAGTGACAGGACACTCAAAATCCACTCAGTGATCCAAAGCATGCACACTCCAATGGAAAGACACGTCCTGTCTCCCATCCAGACTCACATGGGTTGAGGGTCAGGCTCTTAGAGTCTGCACATGACCGGTAATTTTTAAATGATTACAATGAAAGGAAAGACTGCCTTTTAATGCCCAAGCGCAACAGCTGCAATGTCATTGGGGTTGTGTTCCGAGATGCTCCTAGACTGCAGCCCAAATAAGTGTCTTAATGATACTTTGAAAGTATGTAAAGCACTTCTTTTATATGCAATGACAATTCTGTCTGGGTGCATCGTCTGTTTGTCCAGCCAGAGCAGAATTAGAATTAATGAACCAGACTCTACTCTTATTTGCACTACCTGCAACAACAGTAATTTCAACAAAGCTACATCTTCTGCAAATAAATGGAAACTTGGGCTAAGTTACTTTATTTATGACAGTGAGCTTACAATTACATAATTGGACCTTTCAGCTCCAGTGGATCACCAGGTTCTCTAAAAACTAACTCACCACTCAAGGCTTGACTTTTTTCACAGGCATCTACTATTTAACGACAGTTCTTAACCAACAGCTTTAGAGAGGACATAGCACAAACTACGTTATTGAAGATACAGGAAGAGTTTTGGAAACCAGACTACAATTGCTTGCGCTGGAATTTGACCAGATTCAGACACTGCACCTCCATTCCTATTAGAAATACTGCTGGGGCCTTTAATGAGTGTAATTGATAATGGCCTTGTCTTGCCATCAAATCCACAAGAGAGCTTCTCCAACATCGTGTCCCATGAAGGGCCACAGGTGTATTACTGACTCAAAGAGCTATTAAGTCACCTTTTAGTTGCAGTAATTGTTATTTATATGGTAATCCTGAAAAGTATGTCTGATGCTAAATGGAAAATGAAACATAGATTATATTCTTGTCCTGAAAAAACGATAATCATAATGAGTCTATTGGGGGGCACAGCATTGTCCACAGAAAGGAATGACTAAGGTACTACAGATTACTATTACTGATATCTCAAAAGAAGTAAGAAGTGATGACCTAAGTGCAACATGAATGAAAATAGGGTGATGGTTGACAAAACAATAATAGCTCACAGCATGAGTGGAAGGTGAATTAGAAACAGACAAATGGACCAATATTATTTCCAGCAATACTCTGATATTCCTGCTGCCCTTATAATAGACCAGTGTCAGGACTGCAGCATCCCAGACAATATCTGATATGCCTTGAGATCGTAATTGCTCTCTCTGATAGACATTTGGCTTTTGCAAGTTCTCTTGAAAGGATTAGAGCTGTTACGTACACATAGAGGAAGACACGAGCCTGTCCAAAGTTCTTCCAGTCTGAAAGACAATCCACCACAAGTTTATAAATACCTGCATGGGGAAGAAAAAAGAACCGCTTTATTCTAAAACTCTCAGCTTTTGTAGGCTATGTCTTGCTATATAAAGCCAGACAGCCTAATGAATGATACCCACTTGTCAGCACGCTGCACATTCAGAGGTCAGGCATTTCCACATACTAATAGGCTCATTAAAATCTGGAAGCCAGTGAGGTTTGTAGCTCTCCACCTTTCTGGCTATGCACTTGTTTTTCCCTAGAAAAGGCAATTGTCCATTTTCTCCTTTCATTGACAGGTCCTGAAATTAATATAAAATTTGGGGAAACAGGGTACAGGATAGAGGTGAAGGAAGTCAACATAGAAGTCTTGAGAAACTTTGAGAGGCCACAGCTGCTCATTAGGCAAAATCCACATCACCATCAGTATATAGGTGACTAAGGAAGCCATACCTCAGGGACAAGCAACAAATCAAGTGTGACATTCAGGCTTATTGGATGGAGAAAAGGCCTCTGGGAATTGGCTGCATAGTCCTTGATAGTAAAGTGACTTCAGTGAAAACGTATGGAAGCCAGCATATGGTTATGCCATCTGATCACATATTATACTTTAAAGGACAGGGGTCTGGTAATAGCATGAGGTTACAGTGTTACAGTGGCCTGCAGCATATGTGCTTCTCTCACAGCAAAAACTTCTGCCTGTCTCCTCCACACACCTACCAGGCTCTGTCCATCTGATTGACTAGAGCAAGTGACTTTGACAGCACAACATACATCCCGGAGAAGGAAGGGCTATAGCATATTAATATAAGAATGTAGTTGATTACAATGTAAGCTGACTATAGCACAAGACTGGAAGAATGTGGCTGTCTGCAGGGTCTAGCTGTGAGGCTGCATCTATCTATACCTTTAAGTATATCATGGGCCACGGGCAGCTGTCAGGCAACGGGAGTGGACCAGTGGGGTTGTCACCCACCAAACAGTGGCACTTCTAGTTACTGTATCTTAAATAGACCCCCCGTCTGCCTCTGGGCAGCTCCTGCGTCTCCACGAGAGTGGGGAGGAAGAAGGAGTCTTGCTGTGAGCTTCATTAGACAATTCTAAATCTCCAGTTTGACAGGAAGTTTTGTCCTTCGGCTGGCAAATGCTTTTCTGCTCTTGTAGTTAATAGAATGATTCCATTATTAACAACCTGATTTACTTTTAATGTCCCTTCTGCTGTATATATAGGAGCACCCTGGATATTATAATAAAAAAAAAAAGGGTTCATTTGTTTTGGAACAAATATACTGCCTGGTATTTTTTGAATAGTGGAGAGTAATCAAATGAGACTCATTTTCTGCATCTGAGATGCTATAATAACACCCTGAATGTGTGTTTTGTTTTCTTTTTCTAACATGCACAAGGAATATTTAAATAATAAATGGCCACAAAAAATAGATCTAAACAAAATTCTTAATAAAGGACAACCAATCCTGCAATCAGACCCTTCAGGCCTGTCCCGTCTGAAAGCCAGGGCGTCCACCTGCTCTGAGCTGACTGCTATATTTATATACGCATCAGACTGGGATTTGCCATTTACTCTCTGCCCTAAGTTAACGGAGCTGAGCCCCACGCGGTCTCGGGGAGGATGCTTAGGATAGCTCCGCTCAGGGCCGTAGATGCCTTCCCCAGCTGGTGCAGCATGCCTGCCTGTGCCGCGCCACACGTTCGGAGCGATGGGCAATTCCAGACACCTGTCTTCTCCTTGTCACAACAGATTGCGACGATGCAGCAGCCCGCAGCCTTTGAGCCTTTAGCTTCCATGTTCCAGCTCTCCTGTTCTGGAGTTTTCCTGTGCAAGAGTTACCTGGTCTCATTGAGAGGACCAGTTCATGGGAGTCTTTCCAGGTATAAGCAGGCCAGGCTAAAGCTTTTGATATTTCTATCTACCTGAGTGAAGTAGATAGATAGACTGAGTTTTTTCCTCTTCAGTTGTATCAGCTATTAGTATGTGAATGTTTTGTCGCTTTTTCTTCCTAAAAAAAGAAAGCTTGAAATGTTATTTGCTTTGGATTTTGAGAGGTACAAACTCTACCACATGGCAGACACATGTGAATCCATATGCTAGCATGTCTGTAAAGCTGAAAGAGATTAAAGCCTGAAGCTTCTATTAAATACTCTCTTTTTTTTCTCACATGCAACATTTTTAGCTCCAGCCCTAAATGTTCACCGACTCATGCATATTTTTGAGCCAGCTCTATTCTTTGTGATAAATCACACTGCTTGTGTGTTGGTATAGTGACAGCTAGTTACCTGAAAACTTCTAAAGTAAAATGTTTTATAGCCATCTGAGGGGAAAAAAATGTGTGATCTTTGCCTGACTGCTGGAACAATATGACAAGAGGAAACATACTGCATTTAAGGCCCACAGCATGCCAACTTTCTTTCTTTCTTCTAGAAATGGACAGAACTGAAAGGAAAATGACTGCTGGCATATTGTGAAAGTGCTTCCAAGTTTGTACAAGATCCAGCGATAGATGCAAACACAGACAAAATCCTTCATAGGAAACTAAAAGTTTTGCAAAGAAAGCTGAAAAATGTCCTATGGAAGAAACAGAACTATCATGCCTAGTTCTTCCAACAAAAAGAAACATTTCTTTAGACTTACGCTTCAGAATCAGATTTATTGTAGATACTAAACTAAGTATAGATATTAAAGAATACTATTCATGCTGTAAAAAAGCAATGATCATATTTAAAGCAATCCAAAGAAACTTTCTCTTCTTTAAGAGATTTCAAATCCGGGCATTGCCTGGTCTACTTAAAGGTTAGCCACCTTGAATTACCTCACATTACCATGGTGCACAAGTATATAAACAGGCAGCTGGGTGACAAGCTACCCTGCATGAACTGCTCTGTGATAGCAGCTTGTATGTAGGCTTCCACACAGCAGTCTGAGGTAGCTGATCCCTAAGGGGCAAATCAAGCTCTACTCTTGAATTAGAAATCCCTATGGCATGGGAAGGAAAGATGTCTTCCATTCAGGTGAAGAATGAGAAGGAAACTACACATACACCATTAGCAGGGAGCAGCTGTTCCTGTTTCCACATCCTTTCCCATGACATTGACTGCGCAGCAGCAGCCTCTGCACCATCAGATGACTCACACCATGCACCACACCAGGCCAGTGCTGATGAAAAGACAGAGCTACAGGCCTTTAATTCTTCCCCTGGCAACCCTTTAATGTTAAATCAATCATAAAAAAATACGAGTTCATTATGGATTAGGAATTTTCCTACTTCTGGGTAAATATGAAATCTCATTCCTTCACAATTGAAATGTAAGAGGTAATGGAAAAAGAACTTCTTCGTGCTTGGTGGAAAGGCATTAGCATAATACAGGCTTCCTTAGGCTAATAAACTGTGTTTCTCCTCTCTTGATTAATAGTAAAACACATCATAGTTATGCTATCATCATTAATATGACATCACTGTTCTATGTGTTGTAGAGAAATATTTGATGAAATATTTTCCTCTTATGTGAATGTAGATGAAATTCTTGCTGAATATCTTCATTTCTCACAAAACAATTTTCATTATCTAATTTAATGGTCAAAGTCAGCAGATCTAAGTTGATTTTTTAAGGAATCTAAGAGAAAAAGAAAAAAAAAAACACCAAGACCTTACTGATTTTCAGTAGAATTTGGGCATTAATTCCCTATAGGTGCCTTTGAAAATATCAGTCACAAGAGCTCAGCCAACAGTAAATTCTTCTCAATAAACACTCAGAACACCACTAACATCAATTGCACTGAGTGGGTAGAATGAAGGGTAATTACAATTCCAGCTGCCAAATTCACCTTAGTTGTAAGTAATCACGATTTGCACTGAAAATAGGAGGTAAGCGAGACTCAGAACCTCTGAAAATCCAACCACATCTATTAAGTGGTAAAACATAGATGTAAGCACTTTATCCATATTTGAAAATGTTGACCTCGATGTGTGAAGGTCATACATTAAATCTACTCAGCAACATGAATAAAGCCAAGACCACCCTGTTCCCTAAGCAGACCATGCTTCCTCTTTTATTGAAATCATTGTACAGTACCTTGGACTCTGAACCCAGATTAGTACTTCCCCATTCTCCATAATTAGACAATTATAAAGTGGACTGCATGAACTGCTCTGTGTGGACTCCACATAATAAAGTGGACTCCCCATAACTACCATAATTATACTAATTCAGATTGTTTACATGAGATTACATGCATTTGTAGTAAATGTATTTTTGCTTATTATTCTATTATTATACTATTATAGCATTGTTGTTTATTATACCATCCTAATCCTTTTATATGAATCAAATAAATCAGAGTATTAAAACAGTTCTTCTACTAAAAAATCCTTTTTTAACAATGCAAAGATAGAATAGCACAGTGATCTACCATCATCTGAACTTCTCAAAGAAACTGCAAGAGTGAAAGAAAGAACAAGACTCCGAAGCTGTAGTAGTTCATTACAGACACCCAGCTTTCTGTAATTCCCTGTCCCAGTTCTGTGAAGGCACCTTCCACAGGCACCACTGCTCTGAACTCCAAGCAACACATAGGCCAGCCCCACCACAGCCACTGCACAGGCTTCCTATTCTAATTTGGAGGGACCTCCACCCTGAAACATTCATTATATGAAATGAGATAAGAAGTATCTTAAGACAAAATACATAGCTCCCCTAAGTCAACTCTTCCATGCCTCGCATCAGAAGCTTTTGAGGCCATTTTCATACTGCACTAATAGATGCAAGCTTTCTTAGGGAGAAAAAAAAATAAAGATTAAGTATTTTTCAAAGCTTTTGGCTCAATGGTCCATTGCCAACATTCAATATTTCTCCCAGACCACAGACCACTCAGAAAATTCTCAATAGAAAGCTCTCAATTGCTTACAGGGGGTCTGGGGACAAGCAGGAACTCAACATACTATCTTGCAGACAGTCACTCAGAAAACATCAATCTGCAGCCTCTTATAATCATGATATCTGACCACCTTTAAGAGCAGATTATTTGGAAAAACTAGGTAAAGATTAATAGTCAGAGGGATAAAGTAAACACACCTGGACTTTCTCTGCAGCAAATACTCTGAAGTGACCAGTGATCTGGATCTAATCTCTTTCCTTCAGTAAAGCATAAATTCAACAGTGATTTGGATCCCAATTCAGATTTCAAAGTTAGATAGGCCAGACTAAGTCCATGATCTGCAGGAATACAAGCAAGAATATAACCTGGAACAACACTGTCTTTTTTATTTTAAATTAGCCTCCCCTTCCAATTTTGTCAGCTTTCCAGCTTCAGCCTGCCTCAAAAACAGTCAGTAGAGAGAATGACACACTTACCTGTTACAGACAATCTTTGCTGTGCATTCTTTCTATTCCCACTTACTAGTCCAGAGTTAACAGATTGATTTAAAAAGAGAAAAAAAAGAAAAAAAAAAGAAAAAAAAACACTAAATTGCTTTTCCCTGAATCACCTAATTAAATTACCTCCCTAAAGTAGCTGAGCTAATTGCTCTTACCCCACAGTTCTGTATTCCCATTTCACCTTTGCTGGCTATTTTCTAACTACAGACCCTATCAGTTTCCCAGAAAAACAAAACAAAACAAAACAAAAAATTCCAACACTTACAGCAATGTTCTGTTTTCTTGAAGAAGAGAAAAAGCTTGGAGCTCCTTCAGATTGAGTGGTAAGGACCTGCAATGCGAAGTTCAGTAGCACTATTCCTAATGGAAACAATTCTACTCTTGGCCATCTCCAGTAGTTAGATGACTCACCCTGAAAAGGACCTGAAAAACTTCAGTCTCAGGCTGGCCAATAGAGAGAATCTACCACAGTCAACCCACAGGTTTCTCAGGCCCCAAGCATTTATCTGGTATTCTAAGAGGTGAAGTAGGAACTAATTCAGCCAAATTCAGGAGGAAATGTCAGGAACAGAGGGAAGATGTACAAAAGGCAAAAGTGATGAACATAATGGCCCCCTGTGAGCTTAGAATATGTAAGTATAGGTCTGTTGTCCTGTAGTAGTCTATATGCAGTGTTGTCACACATTTCCTAGCAGCAGAGACAACCAGCATTCCTCAAGTTTCCCAGAATTCTTGTTACCACATGGTAACAATATGAGAGGGAAAAAAAAATAAAAAAAAGGCTTTTTGATAGCCAGTCTCAATAATTTTCCTCAACTACCTGCAATATGAAGAAATTATGACAGGACATATGCTATAAACAGTTCTCCACAGTTCCACTCACAATCTTTGGGAAGTCAATAAAGATGTCATAGGGAGGAGTGTGGGTTTCATAGAAAATCAACCTTTCAGGTCCCCTTTTAAGGTAAACATTTGAGCCTGGGATTGAATGCAATCAGCATATCAGTATGAAGAGGTCTATACTGCCACTGCTTCTCTTACATGTTTTTTTGTATACAGGGGAAATAGACTCATAGTTCATAGGCATAGTTTCAGACAATTATTTTCAGACTAAGTAATATTATCTAAATTATGCATTAAAAAGTAGGAGAAAATGTATATGCAATCCATTTGATTTCTATATTGTGACTCAATATAGTTGAGTCAGATGCCGACCATTTTTTTTTTTTCTGGCATTAAATGCCTCCTTCCTTTCCAGATTTATAGAGCACCATATTGATTTTAGGATTATAGTGGTTTGTCAAGGACTGCTTTTATCACCAGAATTTAAAGAAGACCAGGCCCAGCAACTGGATCTTATGAGAAATCTTGGGCACACAGATTGGATTAGTAAGGAACAGATTAATAGACATATAAATCTAAGGTTGAAAAAATAAAAATCATATTCAATCAAAAAGGAAAAAAAAAGAAATATTTCTCATACTCATTTGAAACCAACAGGAAATTAGAGTCAGTACAAAATTTTCAATGAAATAAAATGATATATTTTTCAGTTTGTTCCTCCCTATACTATAGCTTTTTCAAAAAGCAACCAAAAACAGCATCAATATAAAATCCCCATTTTTCAGCTGGGTTGAATTTTGAATGCTATCTTTAAAGACAAGGAAAGGGAGGAGAGTGTTTCTGGGAAGTTATTGCAACAGTGTAAACCCTCGGTAGCCCACAGTGGTGAGATCAATCAATTTAACTCCAATATATCTGGCTAATAATTATTCAGAAGAGTTTTCTTTCCTCTCAGTGGAGTGTGCAGGTGTGCAACATCCTGTTCTGATGTGACTAGTCAAGTACACATGACTCTTTTTATAACATTCATCTTCCACCGCAGCGAGTGCAAACCCGGCTGTCTGAAAATGGCAGCCGTGCTCCTGCAGCTCAGGCAAGCAAGGCCAGTCGAGGGCTTCCCAAAATATTTCCCCCACTTTAAGACAAAGTCTTATATGAAGTACAAAGAACAGGTGTGCATGGGAGCTAAGTTGTCTCTATTGTTTTATAACAAGCCCTCTCTTTTTTTTCCTACTTCAGCCCTGTGTCCATTAAATGCAATTTAGTGGGATCATCAGAGCTTGAAAGGGCAGATCAAACAGCACTAGGATTCCCAGCTGTGCAGGCCCAAATTCAGAGTGAAAATTAACCTCAGCATTCAGCAATAATTTAACCTATTTGAGACAGGAAGATGCTCTGCTATATTCATTTCTTGCATGATCCTCATTGTTTTTTCCTCTGAAACAGTCATATTTCCCCCTGAAACAGCCACATAAAAATTGCTCTAGTTTATCACAAATACATAGGTGTACATATATATATATATATGGCATAAGTGTTTATATATCTGTCCTGCAGCTAATTTTAGAGGCACACACAGGCCTCAACTGACATCTTAGAGCCTCTTCCAGAGGAACAGACTACTTCTATTATTATTATTATACTGCTTCTATTATTATTATTTTACAGTGCCTGGACTGAAAGAAAAGAAACCTCAGCAAATGCAGGGACTCTACAAGGTCATATTTACATCTTTGTGGTATTGCGGCTGAAACCTGATGGCGGAGGCTGGGGATAATGATGAAGGTACTTATTTTAGGCAGATGTTGATCAGAGACTGTACTTTAAAGGTAAACAGGGAAATGGTGTTCTTCTTTTCCTTTCTTTTCTTTTCTTTTCTTTTCTTTTCTTTTCTTTTCTTTTCTTTTCTTTTCTTTTCTTTTCTTTTCTTTTCTTTTCTTTTCTTTTCACTTTTTTTACTCCATTGATAGCTTAAAATTCTCAAACACTGCCAATCCTAGCACCTGAAGATGAGAGATATGTATAGAGTGATTCGCCTCCCAGCCAGATAGGCTGCACCTCAGCTGACAGAACTGTATGCATGATATATCTCTCCATTTCACGGGATATTTATTCTTGACATTTTTTAAAATTGTATGAGACATATAGTGGACCAAGAACCCAAATCTGCAGCTGTCCTTACGTTAAAGAAAGGCAATGATAGGTGGCTCATCTCCGCAATGCTCCTTATGCAAACTGTTAAATTACGTATTAGAGAGAAATTAGCTGTTTTGACTGACTACTAGTGATATAGCTAAGCAATAGCACTTTTATTGCTGCATCAGTACTGGATACATCCAGGGAAAGGCCAACTCATAACTGCAAGTTGTGCAGGAATTTCAATTAGTGGTCAAAATGTAGAAATAACCTTTTTTTTTCCCCCTTCTCCCCTGTTCTTTGCTTCTATACCACACTGTGCTACATAAAACATTTTGCTTATTTTGATTTTTCCTAGGTGTTGAGATTTATTTTGGATCAGTTTGGTGAGAAACCTTCCAGAGGCTCAGGAGACTCCATAAGCCCGAGAGTCCAGCATTTGCACCTGTCAGGATCATGGTTTCTTTCAGCAGACTGGCAACTTGGAAATATAGCAGACACATTTCTGCATCTATTTCCTTCTCTGCCTTAGCAAGAGAAAGCAGTATTGTGTAGGTAATATGTAATCAAAGGTTTCATTTGTCAGATTAAATGGATTGTGATTCTTTTTAGAAATGAATAAAAGCTGCAGCAAACTCAGTCTGCTTGCACAATTCCCCAGGTACACAAATACTAGTGAGCTTGCCTTTGAGAACATTAGAAGAACATTAGAAGGATTAAAAGACTATATAAAAAAGAATAAATAACTGAGGTTACTCTGATTAAGGAAAGCAATGCCTGTCTGTGTGTTTGCATGGATTTTCACAGTCACATTAAAGGCTTTACTAATTTTTAGTTTAGAATTCAGGTCCTACCAATTAAAAGAAATATAAAGAGGCAAAAAATAATTAATCCAAAACATTCAGAGTCAGGAAGTACAAAAAATTCTTGCAATATCCATTTCCTTTAAACCCAATAAAGTTACTGAAAGATACATCCAATAAAATCAAAGACGGATTTCTTCTGCTGAGGTATGTACTGTAATATTGCTTCTTTCCTCCATTCTTGGTGACCTTCCCTTTAGAAACCAATCCAGTATTTAAATCTCTTTTACATATAACCATTCACAAAATAATAGAAAGCAAACAGATCCTAGGATCTTGATATTTGCAGACAGCACAAATCAAAGCTAGAGACAGATAGAAAGAGGCCTTCAGTTTGGAGGCCAGCATTTTCAGAAGCACCTTAGCTCTTCAGCGGGCTAAATCTCATGGTAAGTGCTGTTTTGAACAATGAGCGACTACGAATTAGAGCTTCACTAAAAAGTGTGAATTACGTTTCTAAACCAGGTATAGTTTAATATCTTCAGTCAAAACCCCTTTAAAAATGGCATTGGGTGCCTATATAAAACTTTGGATACCTATATGCTTTTTGCAGTTCAGGCCTATGGACCCAAAGGGTCTAAATCTGACTGACTGTCTGGCTGTATCTGAACCCTCATTAAACTTGGTACTCCTCTGTTAAAGGGCCATTTGCCTTCCATTTTACTGCAAATGCTCAGAAGCTGCTCCAAGCAGTGCTTAGATATAAGACACTGTCAACTAACATCACAACCAATAGTCAGCATGAAGGAATATGACTGGGACACTACGTTGTCTTCCCCATCCCATTCTCCCTTCAGCCATACATCCTTTTGATGTTATTCCAACAACATGAAGGAAGAGAAATATAAGCACCCCACAGCAGCCCATCATTGCAGAATTACATTTATGCTGAGCCAGATCCTCCAGCTTTAGCATTCTTTTATGCTGACAGTGCAGTGGAAAGCAGCTGCACAGCAATGGAGACTCCTGCCCTACATTTCTATTTCTATCTAGCCCAAAGGAATCATAAGAGGATGACCACATCAATCATAAACAATCGGAATATATTTTGATGCATACTATGAAGTTAGATGAATATTGCATAAAAGGGGATTGTGTCTATTTTTTAAAAAAGAAAGCATGAATGAAATGACTTTGTGCTTTGTGAATATTCAATAGTTACGCTGCTAAAACGTTCAAAGGAAGCACATGTGCATTGAAACATTTACAAGCACATTTGTGTTAATGTTGTTGGAGGTAACGTTCTCACTGCCATCTTGAAATCTTTTCTCCTCGTCAAAATTTCAGTTATCCAAATCAGGGGACAGAAACAACAATATGTGCCCTACTTAATCATTCACATACAACAGCAGCTGACACATAAAGCCTTGCATGAAAAGGTTCACAAATGGTAAACAGATTGCATAAAATGTTAAGCAAAGGAAAGGAGAACAGAAAGTGCCAAATATCCAATATAATACAACAGAAATTCATAAATGAAACAAGAAGAAACTTCAGAGTTATGGCGGCACAAGGATTTAAGCAAGATATTATTGCTGTCTGCACTTTCACTGGATACCAAAAGCAGTAAGCACACAAGGAGAGGCAATTTCAAACTTCTTGTCTGAAATTGGCAAGTGAGATGAATAGTAAGATGGAGCTGAAGTACCAAGCCATGGAGACATAACCCCAACACTGCAGATGTAGTAGATGGCAGAAAAGTAGCAATCAAGCAAACAGTGAAAGGAAAGAAATCCCTTCAGTAGCTCTTCACCTGTTAAATCCATGTCTGTGTAAGTCACAGAGAGGTGGACTGACCCAGTAAGGTGGGAAACCCCAACCTTCACAGCCCAATGTGTTCTCCATTAGATCATTCTTCCAAGTGCTTATTTAAGGCCCCACCTAGAACCTAGCTCTGTATAACATTTCTTCTATTAACAGGTCAGCCAGTTCTAGCACCATCACATGAAAAAAATATTTTGCAAACATTCTTCTGTAGTTGTTGAAAAAAAAAAAGAATTGAATACATCATCTCCAGCAGTGGAAGGATCAGTGTGAAGGCTTCAGATCTCACCAACAGACTTGTACAAAGCCTATTCATTGCTGGCCTGGGTTTCATCACTAATTTATACAGAAGGTGTATGTAGAACATATTCACTGCAGAGAAACTTGTCCAGTTCTAACTGAACTCAGCAAGAAGCCTTCAAGAACTGGTATGGGCACGTCTTTTGAGAACGTGTTTTACTGAAGAAAAAAAATATATATATGAAGACGGGAACTGACGTCCGAGTAAAATACAAACCATGTAGCATTTTATTTCCTAAGAAGTCGTGCATTTCATGCTGCCTACCAGCATTTAAAGGTCAAACATGTAAACTTAAGAAGTGTGTGAATGTATACTACTTGGAAAGCTCATTTTTGTCAGTTCTATGAAGCAATAACCCATGAAATATAGTTGATATCTCATGGGCACAGTTCTCCATGCCTGCAAACATTTAAAATTGCACTTGTGGTACATAAAAGATTTATAATGATCTCACCCACAAATATAAATTTTATCCCACATAGGAGAAAAAGATCTAGAAGCAGAAGCAGTGAACAGCTGAATATGAGCACAGTGTCATAAATTCATAGCACTTACAGCTTTTTAACAACCAGTCATAAATGTGACTGATTTCAATTTAATTTATGAGACTTTGTGATAGAACCAGGATTACCTCCTTAAAACTGAGCTTTCAAACACAGCGGGCACAATTATGGTCTTACTAAGATGGCAGCTGAGGCAAATAGGATGAGGGTGGCCATCTGGAAGGCCCCTGAGTCATGCTGTATGTGCAGCGTCAGATGACAAAAGCCAAGTGGGCTCCACCAAACTGTAGAAGAGCCCCTACTACTGCTCCAAAATGAAGCAGAACATTCCTTCACAGCACTAGCTACCACCAGAAAACATGTTACCAGAGACTATGCAACCTGCCGTAAACAAACCTAGGGCTCCTCATAGGGATACAGTTAAGTCATAGATGACCCAGGCATACGTTATGGTAGTGTTGTGGCTATTTCTCATGTAGGTAAATATCAGATGCACTTCTCCTCCACCCACCTGCCCCCTACATTTGCATGACTCCATTCTTTATAATATCGTCCTTATTTTCAGACAGTTTTATCTGGACTTGACTTTTTAATGATAGTTACTTGAAAGTGAGGAATAATTAAGGAGGGATGGGAAGATAGGAAACAGCACCAAATGAGAGGACGGGGGACAAAACAAAAAGTGGGACATGTTTGTTCAAACATCACTGGAATAGTTCATGTCAATCCATTTCCATAAGTCAAAAGTATTTCTCTTCCAAAATGCAACATCGACCTTCTCCTTCTATTGTATAATTTCACTACAGTATCTATGATTAAAAATAAATCTGAATTTCAGGTACATGTATCTCATGAAAAATCCAAGACAAGCTCTGAGATCTGGCAAGTCAACAGAACAGTTTATTTTCTTGGACATAGAGACTGAAATTTATTTTGGGTCTGGCCAAAGGAAAATTTTTTAAACACCCTGGAGAATCAGAGTTTGCCTCAGAGCTCTCTCTGTATGCACCTGTCAGAAGTTTGATTTTTTTCTCTCTCTCTCTACTGTACATATTGGCAGCTTGGAAACATAACAAACTGTGTATTTTTCCTTTAACCTCACCAGGAAAACCAGGAGGAAGGAAACATATTTTACTACTTAAACATTTTTCTTCCATTTTTATGTTATATTGCATTTGTTCTTACTTAGAGAAGATAACAAACACTCACTTGTGTTGCCTATGTGTATGTATTTGAAGGCATAATATTATGTCACAGTATGAAGTTGTAATATTGTGACTATAAAAACATCAAAACTAGCTCAATATAGAAAAAGACATGGTGAGGTCAAGATGCAGATGTATCCCCCGAGGTCGTAAATGAGGAGGACATTTTAGTCCTAATTATTTTTAAATGTGTGTTGATAACTAAAGCGTAATTCTTCCGTTTGGAGGGATAATGTGATCACCAACTCAAACCACTCAATGGCTATGACACCTGAAAGGACAGAAAAGTTCTATAAATTCTTTGCAAAGCTTAAATCTTCCTTAACAAGAAAATCATCAACCTGTTAAGGATAGAAAACTTTAAAGGCAGAAAGGTTCATGACAGTTATTAGGTACTGGTTCATATCTTAGTCAGGCTACCATGAGCCATTAGAGAGCAACATGATAGTCTGTGTGAACTGCACCAGCATCAGTTTCTTGTAGATACAGGAAGTTGTCCTGGGACAAAAAATAACAATATTGAATTCGTATAGTGTTCATTTGAACTCTCAAAGTATGCTAGAATGGAACAAAGACAAAAGGGGAGCTTGAAGATAAAGGTTTAATAGCTGGCTATTCAGTACCTCTCTGGATGTTAACATTTTAAACCTAGCTTTGTGAAAACTGATTCATGACACTAGAACGTCATGGTCTCAGCAGCAAGGTCTGAGGAGATGCTCTGTTCTTTGTAGAGATGCACTGCTAAATAATGGCAAAGGCAACTGGCAGGACAGCAGTGAGGAGCTTGCAGAGCTTCTCACTTACTTAAGTGCTTAATAAAAAATGTTCTTCAGCCTCTGAGACTATCTAAGTTCTTACTCCCCAGAGGCATTAGAGGCCCTCTGTGTAATGATGCAGTTATGAAAAATGAATTCAGTGCAGTATCCCATGTAATCTGGATGCATCCTGGACTACTACTGTGATGCAAAGTTACAGCACACAGAAGCTCCAGTCATGGTCTAAGACACTCTTGCCCTGGCATTGCTTCTGGAAGCACAGTTGTCTTTTCCTAAGTAAGTCATTTGTCCTTGTAAGGGACTTAATTCTAGTCTCCAGACCATTATGGTTACAGCAGCTATGACTGTTGTTTCAGGCACCATTCAAAGAACATGGTCAATGTCTCTGAGAGAAGATAATTAATATTCATTCAAAAGTTTCATAAGAAGCAAAAGTTTTTAAGAATACAGAATAAAGTTTATTTGCATATACATATATATGTATATATGTATATATGTATATATGTATATATGTATATATGTATATATGTATCACCAGAATGCCTCACGTTACCAGCAAGGCAAAGTGAACTCTGGAAGTCAAAGAGAATCCCTTCTCTCCAGACAAACTTTGTGTGTCTTTCCATGCTTCATGTGAATTTCTGCTAGAGAGATTTTGTTCAAAAGGCTATATTCTATCTGTTTTGCCTGCCTTGCAAAGGCCTCCGCTGCAATTCTCCCTTACTAACTTCAGCAAGACCTTTCACATAAACAAACTTTGGCCTGGAATTAAACTGCATTTATCTGGTCAGATGGATTTGGAAGATCTTCTCATTTCCTGTAAGTCAATTATGGCTATTTGCCTTCAGCTAAGACGAAAAGAAGACGCTGAAGCAAGAGGAAATATTGTAGTTTTTGTCATCAGCACATACCATGTTCGGAGAGATGTTTGTGTTCCAACTGAAGAAGTGTATTTTTTCTTTCATTTTCAGTTTTATCAGAAAATTAGCCTTTGTTAAAAGCACGGTTGTTTGTAATCCTCTTGTATACTTGTGTTTAGTCACAACACCTTGGTTGTGAAATTTTTCATTGCCTGTTTTAAAGTAGAGTGACCTGAAGGATGGAAAAGTGTTTATACCCCAATAGATTCTGATTCTTTAGCTATTAACTGAAAATGGATGTGAAATTCTCATAAGCTGAGAGGTAACCTTTTCTTCTGAAATCAGTCTTCTGGAAGAATTGACCATCTGTGTTAGAGAAAAATGGATAAGAGGTTTCTATCCTTTTAATTCTTCATGATAAAATCTAAGTAGTCATATTTGTGGTATCCCTTTCCAAAAATTCTTTCAAATATGGAAGGTCCAAACCCATAGTTTTGATGTAGGTTTGTCACCTGTCACCAAAACTACAGTTTCTAGAATATCTGACTTTAACATAGTAACTGAGGCTACATTCTACTTGCTACTTACTGCTGTCACATCCTGATTCTCTGTTCACTCAGTAGGAAATAGTAGGCATAGAAGTCAATTTGGATACCAACTGCAAGCAGGATGAATACTGTCCATTATGTCTACAGTCAAGATTTATTTGAGAGGCTTTGTATGTGTCACTGTAAAAGTAATGGAACTCGGAAAGACTCTGAAACTGTAAATATTAGGGTTATCAGAGCTAAACAGTTAGCATCTGACTCACACCAAAAGAGCAGTTACTCATGTGCACAGTACAACTTCAGTATCAGCTTCTAAATCTAGCCTGCAGTAGCTATAGTGACTAAAACATTCTCTCTAGTTTTTCAGAATAATATACAATTGCCATCAAATTTATCAACCCTGATAAAAACAAGTATTCATCTTAGCACTCCGATTATAGATAATAGAACAGCTATGGGTTGCAGAAGGCAAATAGCCAGACTTTTGCAATGCTGAGATAGCTGTTACAATGTGCTTCTTTCTCTTCTTCTCAAACACACAATATTCCTGTTTGTGTGATGCAAAGTCTATCTGAACAAGCCACCGCTTTGGTATCAAAAGAACAACATACAGTTTTAAGAGATCACTTGACAGGCTAGGTACAAAACCTCCCAGATATTAACTGATAGAAGTTCTTAATTTCCATTTAACTGTTCCACAGCTCTGCACATTTCATCTGGAAACTAATACAAGTCATTGTATCAACCAAACCAGAACGCATTATTAGTTTCTTACTAACACCCAAATTCTGTCAGGAATTATACATATGTAAAAGAATCTACCAGACATTTAAAAACAAACAAAAATACATAAAATCAATTAGGTTATTATTTCTCAGTTTTCTGGACTATTCCAGCACCTTAATGCCTTTTATCTTTTAATGTTTATCATATGATCTTGTGTACTCCTAACACCAAACACACCACATCTATCAGTGGTCAGTAACTTGCTTGATCTTCACCTTTTTCCAGCCTTCTTCCATGAGAAGACAAAATGCGTGGTTTTACAATAGCATGCCAAACTGCCACCTCCCTTTTTTCCAAGAGATATGAGCCACCATAGGAGGCAATGAAGGCTGCAGGGCGGAAGACCCTTGACGATTTAAAACACCACAAGCGCAGTGTGGATTAGCACCTAGGCCAATAACTGGAGAGCAATACAAACTGCTGGAGATGATGATGGACTGGAATTCATGTGATGTTGGTCTGTTCCTGGCTCTGCTACCTTACCTCCAACAAATCTATAAAAAGAAGCTAAAATGTTCCACCCTCAAAGTATGAGAAAGCCTATGAGCAAGAAAGAAGGAGCAAGAAAAGGAGTAATTATTATTTCAGCACAATAACTGCACAGCCACTAGAGCACATTGAGTCATTTGTTCTTTCATGTATCAGCTAAATAGCCAGTAAACACAGAAAGGCAGATGTCCCCTAGAGAGACAGCTGCAGTCATCACACGTGAGACATGTGACTCTGACGTGACACTGACACATATATGTGCTCACTGCTCTTTACCAGGCCAACATTTTTCTGCTTCTGTTGAGCTCTTTCATTCTGCTGAAACTTCAGACCTCCCTCCCTCCCTCCTCCACCGCTCACAGGATGAAGAAACTTCAGGACAGCCAGGAAAATGCCGTGGGAGTCAGAACAAGCCTTGGCCAAACAGGTGAGGGCTTCCATCTTTCATTTTAAAAATATAATTGCAAATAACAGAAAAGAGTAGTTAGAAACACCTGAGAATTTGCTGATTTACAAATGTTTTGCCTTACTTCATATGCACACACACAAAGTAGACATCTTACTGAAATGAACTTACCTACCTATCAGTCCATGAGGAACAGCACCACAATGTTACTGTTTGGCAGATGAATGTAGAGAGTCAGTAGCACACCAGGAGACCATAAACATTTACACTATTAGTGCTGGTTTGATGAAGGATATTCATACTGAAGAAGCACTACTCTTTTTCTCTTACCAGCTCCACTCACTGTATTATGCAATCCTTCGTGTCCGTGCCATTAAATTCACCGGCTTCCTGGACCATGGCCTCTACAGCCATCTTCTACTCCACTAATGAATATCTTCCAGACAGCATTCCTTTTATTGGCATCCATAAAAGTCTTAGCTTATTTGCCTTGCAAAAGTTACATTTTTATTCATTGTTTATGCTTCATTTAGTTAATTAAGAAGTACCCAGCACAGCCTCGGCTGAGCTTGATTTTTTTAGAGCTTAGTCTGGGTCCATTTCCAATAGGGTATCATTTTAGCATGATTTTTTGCTATACATTATCACATACAAAACAACGAAGAAAACCAGTGACTAAAAATCATTTGTTATTTGTTACCATTCCACTCATGCCTGAAGATTCATAGTGGACAGTGCCTCTGGTATATCTTCCAAAACCATTACAACAAAAGGCCCCAGCTTCCGAGAAGCTCTGAATTCAAAAAAGACAAACAAAGGTGGAAATAAAAAATGACATTATTACTGAATTATTGATGGATTAGGTGATCTACCCATGGTACCATTCTGAGCCTGTGGAAAACCTAAAGAAGACAAAAGAGGATTTTTTTTCTTTTGTTTGCTAGTTTCTGTGTTCATAGATATGAAAAGCCGTTAATTAAATTTCAGAGAGTTTATAGTTCTGTAGCTGAGTGATCATCTTTTAGGGATTAAAGTTTTTTTTTTCTTTCATAACAGATTTATTCATACCTCTGTATATTCATATATTGATGGTCTAACAAGACTAGTAACAAGTTCTTAAAGACCCTAAGAAGTAACAACTTTGTCAGCATCTTCACATCTGTATTGATTCTTAGGAAATATTTTTATGGTAGTTGTCCAGTAATCAAGGAAAGAGTATTTGAACTAATTGGTCATTCTTAAGGGTCATTCATGGTGAATATGGTTATGAACACGTCATTACAAAAGCAGGTCTCTAGGAAATTTAGTCGTCGTCTTTACCTTCAGGGCTAGATAGACATATGCCAGTGGCAACACTCATTGCTAGCAATATTATAATTTGTATTATAATCACTCTGGGGCTAAAGACAGAAATTTAAGGCTAGGTGGTACATTTCTGTAACAGGGAACTCTTGCTAGCAAACCTGGTGCAGGATATAGTCGAGTCCCGTGCAAGGTTGCATGATTGATTTACCTCTTCATCAGGTGTTTCCACTGGGCACTGGTGAAGATGAAAATACTTGTGTTTGGAAATAGTTTTTAAGAACATACAAGTAACAACTTCTTCGGCATTTTCAACTCTATATTTTTACCAGTATTTCAATTTCATAAGAAGCAAAGAGAAATGAAGGGCTATTTTCTGTCTCTAGCAAGTGTACATCAGTGCATCTGACAATTAGGCAGATTCTTGTTGAACAAGAATCTAAAATCCTTTATAGTTCACTTCGCACAAGCTGATCACTTTAGGGCACACATTTTATTCAAAGCCAGTGTGGTAGAAGCAGAGAACTTGGGGCACATTCAAAGCTGTCCTCTAAAGTGAATAGTCTATGGTCTTTTGTGCTGTCCCACCAGACAAGATTAGGTAAACATTTTCATTGCCACAGCCTCCAGTTTTGCTTCTTCCAGACTTTTTTATCCCCCTTCAGGCTGCCTAATGCCTTTTGTAATACAAAAAGAATCCACATCCACGGACATCCATTACACCAATCTTTTTCTTACTATTTCCTCCATAAAGGAAAAAATCAACTGCAATCAATAATCTCCATGCCTTGTCCTTGACTGGTTTTTGGAAAGAAGAAATAAAATCCAGCAATGTTTTTTTCTTGATTATTTTTCATTAGTCTAAGATAGAGATTTTCATTAAATACTGCACTGAAGAGAAAGCCTCTCTCTGCACCTCTGGAGTATTTTTAATGCATTTATATACATGTTAAAGTAAGATTTGTGCTCCACATGGACTACAGCTTCAAAAATAGTAGCAGCTCCAAAGTACAAAAGGTGCATTGCTCCAAGGGAATGTTCTGCAGTTAATCTGATGACTTCTGTGACCTTTTCCAATAAGATGAGGAAGATCATAAGGCCTATGCATTGCCTCCCCAAACCCCAGACTTAAAGCTCTTAATGTCTTGGTGAAAGCTATAGCTGTACATATTTCCCCTGGAGCAATTGTTGTCTGACACAAAAGATGACTTTGAAGACAGAGCTTGACTAGCACACAGTGCAAAATCAGCACGGAGTTGGATAGAAGTTTTAGACTGACATTTGCATTCTGCAAATTATACTCTAACTAAGTATTCCTTGAATTTATCATTAAAAACATTCAGTCTAAAATTAGAGTGTGTGTAGTGGCCCCAACTGACCTCCGTTTTAAAGCCTACCATAAAAATCCAGCAAACAGTGATTAGCTAAGGCCCAAGGAGAACATCTAAGACATGTGGGTTGTCTTCTAAGCTCTGTCACAGACTTCTTGTATCTCAAGAAATTTAAACTGCAGCAAAACTGTTCAGCTGATGCACCCTGCAGTGCACTTGGATCCCTGGTGCTTCAGTCACCCAGAATGGTGATCTAACATGGACATATCAGGGCTCTCTTCTGGGAACAAGAGATGCAGACTTTGGGGCCTACATCAATGAATATCACTTGGAGCCAACACAAACCAATAGCCCAGAAGATCTGTGTGTTTGTGCCTCAGCTTCCCCAGCGCTGACCTTCTTTGGGAATATAAATGCAGAAGGGTGAGGAAGGTAATATTGCCAGCAGATCCAAGAAGTCACAGACCATCCAAAGTCCTCAGGCTAGAAAAGGGCAAGGAATTATTTTCCCTATGTATACAAGGGCTGCGGTGGCTTTGCGAGTTGTACGGAAGGAAGACTGCATTAGCTGAAACAGGTCAGGAACCAGCTATAAACAGCAGCTTGCGTACTGTGGGCAGCTGAAAAACACAGTAAGCAACAAGAACACTCCCTCAGAAAACTCCCTTCTCTTGCCTGTTTGAACTGTGCCCCTAAAAATCGGTGCAGATGTCTTGGTGACACATCTTACATTCTGACATTTCCAAATTTTAACTGACAGAGAGCAGAAATGTCATTGAAAAACAGAGCATCAACAGTACAGAAAAGAATATGGGCAATCAGGCCTTCACCTTGACACATTTCCACAGGCAAGCAGGCTCCATGGAGTCAGAAATGCTGCTTGAGAAGAGTCTGGGACCCTGTTGCAGAAAGCATTTAAACATATGCTTTTGATTTCAACAAGACTTGAGCAGACATTTAAAGTCAAGTGCAGTTTGATGAACTGAGGCTTGATGAATATTTGCAGGATCAGACCTTTACACCATTCAACTCCAAGCTGCTTTTAAAGACTCTTCACTTCTGTGTTTACAATGCTCCCTTCTAGAAACATCGCTATTCAATCTAAACATTGCTTATTTTCCTGCGTGGTGGCATTAAATCCTGAAATTAAATTAATTAGTTGGTAATTTTCACTTTGTAAAAATGTGTTGACATGAGGAGTATAATAAACAGTGGTTGGGTCAGATAAATAGGGAAGCATTACCTGACCCCAAGCCATTACCATAATTAGCTCGCTGTCACACACTGCAGCCTGTTCTTCAATCTATCGTTCAAAGAACATCCAAAAGGACACCCGCATGTAAGTGCCCATGCACAGCCCCAGACATATTGCCCAGGAGTGTTTTTACCCTGCAAGCAGCATAGCAGAATGGAGTTTTCCATTCTGCTAAGGCTTTAAGCGCTGTGGGAATGGCTGTTACTTCTGGTTGCTACTGTTTTGCTATTTTTTAAGCTGCCATCTTACGGGAGAGCTAGATATTTCAACCTTCTGTCAGAGCAAACAACAAACTTCAGCACCTTAGTAATGACAGCAGCAACAAATATGCAGCACTAGCACAACACACACACACACACACCATGGGATCTTAAATACCAACTGCACGTCACGCTTATCGCCCCTCGTAATAAATTTCATCCTTTTTTTGAATATCTAACATTATTTCATGTGAAGAAATGATTTCTTTTATAGAAGATCATCATCTGTTCTGAGCTTTTGAGTCAAATGTAGGAACTTTCCAGTTTTCACTATATAATACAAACAGGTTATTTTTATAATATGAAGATTTGTGCATCATTATTTTTCTTTTTTTTTTTTTATTTAAGCAAAGGAACTCATGATGTCATGGCAAACAAATATTGTGTTAGTTTGTTTCTAAGAACGGACACATTTTTTAAACTTAGGATAACAGGAAAAAAACAAGATAAAAGGAAAAAAGATGAAGTTAGTGTTGAATGAATTAATAGCAGGCAGGTGGCTGGGTGGGTGTCATGGCAGATAAACACTGACATGAAGCCAAGGTAATTATAATTATAATCTGGCTAGTAATGCTTTCAGATGAGGGTGTATAAACCTCTGTAAGTTAATACTGAGATGTTCAAAGCAACCTTCTTCTTGCCCGCTCCCCAAAACCACAATCCCTTACATTAAAATACATAATCTACATAGTTTTTCTTTCATTTTTGATGATTGAAATTATTATTTTTAGGAGGGCTATTATGTTGTAACTAGAGTTCAACCAACTTTCCACTCTCCTCTTGTAAATCCTGGAAAACATGAGCATGTAATCAGCAGGGTCTCTCCTGACCTCCATGTTTTGCTGGACAGAATTCACCTCTTTCTATCATTCTCTCTCACAGTCTCTCTTTCCCCACCGTGCTATTCACAGGGACATAAATGTTCAGGCAAACAGAAGTCAAAGGCAGATGTGTCAGCAGCATTTCTTTCTGTAATTTTACTAAATGGATGTAGACCATAAAAGCAGCCTTAATTAATGGAAACATTTTAAAGGCACTTATAATAAACAGGGAAAACAACAGTTGCCAAAAGCAAACTTTGTTAGCAAAGTATGTGTAAAAATTACTTTCCTGAAGGTGAGAAAAGATTTTATCTACACAGTAATTAAAAGAGGTATTTGTTTATTCAAATGTCCTAACACTGTATAAGGCCTGGTTTTGAGACATGATTTTAGTTTCTGGAGGATGAAAGTGAGAGAAAACAGTTTTCTTGCTCCTGCACAACTTGGTGAAATGCTTCTACTGTGCCTCAAGAGTCTTTTATTATTTAAGGGTCTGAACCTGAAAGGTGCTGAGTGCTCTCAGCTCTCATTGACTTCAATGTCAGCCAGCTCCAGGGGAGCGCTGCATCCCACAGCAGATGTTACCCCCATAGAGCATCTGCTCAAGCAGACCCAATATTGAGGCCTCAATTCAGATTCAGCTGAGCTCTTAAGTACATGCTTAAGTGTACCCTTAACCAGACAGCACTTCAACAGGATTTAGCTATGTGTCTAAATATTAGTATATATTTAAATATTTTACCTTCTTGAAAGAAAAAGGCAGATTTTTCTATTATTTTCAGTGGAAGATGTGACATGTACTTTCATTCAAATATTACTTCATCCTTAAAAAAATCTTCTTAGATTAAACTGGTCTTAGCAGGTGAATAACCTGAACCAATTCCTTTGTCACTTTTTAAAGCCATCACAATTCATTTTTGCCTATATACTCTTTGCACAGTTTTGTTGTGATGGGGATGCTGGTGGAGAAGCTGAATAATTCCCATGTTCTTGTTTCATCAAAGGAAATGGCTTTCTTTAGGAAAATGCCCTCTCACACACCATCTGACACTGGCTTTCCAATCAAATATAAAAAGTAAATGCAAACTGTCCCCACCATCTGTGACAACATCCCTTTAATTCTTCAAACACTTCTCTGTAAAATGCAGCTATTAGTAATAGCCATACATTTTGCTCCATTTGAATGTTAGAGTTCTTTTCTTTCATTCCTGATTGAGACAGATCCATTGTATTATTAACTCAGAGAAGTTCTCTGTCCTTTTTAATTCCAGAATAATGAAACTCATTGGAACTTGGTGGCATCAGTCCTGCTGACTAATCATTGGCATTGCCTAACGGCAATTTTTAATCAAATCTTATTATTAAATCAGAATATGAAAGATTTAGAAAATGCAAGATTGCAGCTAGAGGTCATTAGTCATGAGCACAAAAAGTAATCAATACAATTATGGTTGCTCAAATTGTGTTGGATGAGCCAGGTGGCAGAGTGTGATAATGCGTTACCCTTTCACCTCTGGTGTCCCACTTATATCACAGATAACAGCAAGTCTGCTGGTTTCCATCTAATCTCCAGTGGATTTTTGAACATGCAGAAACTGTTAAAAGGAATTCCACGTAATGGGCTAAATTCAGTCCTTAGTCATGCTGGTGTAAATTTTCAGTGGAGTTATCCCAGATTTACACTCGCCTAGCTGCAGTTTGTTTAGCTATATCTTTTCTGAAGCTAAGATCTTATATTGGATTATAAATATGAGCTAGAAATACTCATTTTACAAAATCATAAACAGCCTAACCTACTGTTAATCACTGCTGTGCAAGTATGAAGCAATTAAAATGAAGTCATTCCAGATTTCCACTGTTGCTAACGAGAGCAGAACTAGGTTGCTGAACACTTTCATTCCACTATGAGAACATGATACTGAGGTAGCCGTATTTCATTTGTCTTAGGATTGCATTTAAGAAAGGATCCTCAGGAAAAAAAAAACAGGACAACGAAACATGGAAAGTGTGGGTAGCAGGTGCAGCTAGGAATAATCTGTTAAAAAGCTGCACTTCATCCTAATAAATGAATTTTCCATCTCAAACTGGTGTTAACTCAATGGCACTAGAAAAGTTTACACCAGCTGTGAATCTGGCCCTCCTGGCAAGTGTTCAAGTAAAAATATGACCATCAGCAAGCATTTACTTTCCAAAAGACATGCTTTCATTTATCTCCTTTTAGCAAAATGATTGGCTCTACTCCAATGCTAGACAATTTTTTGACAATCTCACACATGCATCTACCTGGACAAGGTGCTGGGCTCTCTCCCCTCCCATCAGAGCACATTGAGAAGTGCTTGTTGACCAGCAGAAGTCCATGTACAGGACTTTCACATATCACGAGGGGTATCAACTTGACTAAGAAATTAATCATTTCCTTAAAAAAAAAATTTTTTTGACAGTTTTCTCTTACAAATATATCAGCAGTCTCTTTTTAGACACTTTATTCCTTGCACTCATCCACACATCCACCCTCTGAAGCAAACAAAGGAATTTCCAACACTACAAAATTATTGTGCTCATGATGGAGGTGAATTTTTCACATGAAAAGCCTGACAGGCCATAAAAGTGGAGCATCCTGTTTTTTTTTTTTTTTCTTTCTTTTTTCTTTTTCTTAACAATAAAAATAATTCCTCCTTCATACATGTTTCCTCCTATGTGAATAAAAAGTAAACATTCAAGCAAATATAGCGAGCTAACTATCAAAGATATAGACATAATTGCTTCTGGAAATATTGTGCTTGAAGACATTTCATGTCAGCTGTATGTGCTCGGGTATCATCATAACATGGTGTTTACACCAGATTAATACCATATGCTGTGTGGGAATTATGTCAGGTTATAAATGGAAATACAGTATAATATCTGAAATGCAAGAGAGCGCCAGAGTCTGATTTCTTTTAAAGTGCTGTAAATCAAGACGAAAAAAAGATTTGAATAAAATTACTTTATATTTACACCAATATAGCCGGGGTAGAATCCAGCTGTGGCTGCCTTTAAGTTTCATTAAACAAAGGATAAAATGCATCATCAATTAAAGCCATTTCCACATTTTATTAATGGACTTGTGACCTCATGAAGGTAGCCGGGAGTGCTACCACCAAACTATGGTGAGTCTTCAATCTAACAGGAATTTTTTTTACAGCTTTTCTCCCCAGATAGCATCACTTTTCAGAGTCTTCTAGGCTTCTTGTTATACTGTCAAGATATTTTAGCTTGAAGCTGAATCAAATCTGCATTTTATTCACTGCCTCAGCAATTTAGCCATTTTTGGACTGGGAGTGAAATGGAACTAGGAGCCAATGGACTAGAAGAGAAAGCAGAAGACAAGGGGTGCAAAGAATGCAGGGGGACAGAGGATGAGAGTAGAAACAGCAGTGCTATGAGCAGACTGGAGACAGGCAAAGTGTGAGTAACACCCAAACACCAAAGCCAGCAAAACTCTGGCAAGCTCCCCGTTGATTTTAGTCAGGTACCTCAGAACTGGGAGCAGAGAGGATAACAAAGGAAGTCGAGAGAGATGGCATCGTCACAGTAACTTAGCCTAGATAACATCATCACCATAACTTACGCCAAGCTGGTGCAGGACAGGCTCAGGTCTGTGTCCCCCTCTTGGCAGACCGGTCCCAGTTTTCACATTCAGCTGCCTGATTCCTGGGCCAGCTTCTTAAACTCAGAATCAGGTTATTCTGAACAGAGCAGGTTACTCAGGTTAGCAGCTTGGAGGAAAAAAAAAAAAAAAGAAAGAAAGAAAAGCACACAGAAAATGTTAATGCATGAAGTTAAAGCTATGGAGTTTAAATAAAACTGTACTACATTATATGAGAAGCTTTCAGAAGATTCCAAAAGTAAACATTTCAAAAGTAAAGCATGTATTAATCCCTCAGAAACCAGAAAAACAGAATTCAGGTTGAAAGATGATTTTCATTTTAGAGAGGATGCCCATGCTGTAGGATCACAGCCCCTCTTGTAAGCAATGAAGTATTTGCAAGATACTCTATAGAGTGTTTTCCTGTGCTGCAGTGAGTTATCCTCTGTGCTTTCCATTAAAACATGGCATGTGTTCATGTTATTCACTTAAAAATTACCTAACTCTCTTAGTGATGACAGATTGCCATTTTGATTAAAAATTTAAGGGTAAGCTATTGATCTGACTCTGATTCATATACTGAGGATGACATGATATCTTTTGTGCTAATCTAGCTCCAAGGAGATTAAATATGTATAAGTATATATATAACATATTAAATTATATATAGAAATTATATGCAAAATATAAAAAACAGTGTTGGAGGATTTAACATAAAAGGAGAATGTTAACTCTCTCTTTGCATAGGACCTATTAATATGAAAATTAGTGTAATATGATTAGCTGCTCCTCTTAACACCAAAGAGAGGGAGTCTTGAGAGATTATTTTGTGAGATGATAACACTTCCCTATCCAGTTTGTAACCCTAGGGAAAACTGAAAAAAATATGGATTTTGATTTGAACAATAATGAAATGGTAAGTGATATAGCTTTGCTGTCTTATAATGACTGTATTAATTTGCCAGCTGTAGTGCTAAAGCAGAATAGAGGTGCTTGAGGAGATATGCCTGTTATCTAGGCAACAGTTAATATGATGAAAAAGCTATTTAGAAGCAGCTCCATGTTTTTATCATAAATATAACTTTAATTCCTTGAGAATCTCCATAAAGTCTTGTTAAAATGTAATAAATGCAAAATAATCTAAAAGAGAAGGTTGTCATTTATAACCATTCCCAGTATTAGTTATAGATCTTTTAAAGTTTAAAAGGACTTTCTGAAAGAGAATCTATTCCATATATCCTTTCCAATATTACTTCCCCAGTTTAGAAAAATGACTTAACTGTGATAAAGAGATTCAATTTTTACCTTTCGCTTGCTTTTGAGTTAGCTGAGCAGACCTTATCTATTAATTTGCCAGTGAGAATATCTCTTCAATAGTGCTTTCTTTCCCCCAAAGTGAGAAAGTTTGTTCAATTTTAATTTTACTGGTGGAAGGAAGTACTCCACAAGCAAATGACAGAATGGAACTATACACAGGGTGATGTTTTATCACTAGATTGAAGGGCAAAGCTTCTGTGAATGCAATGCTCTCCCAATTGTCAGAATTTTTTATTACTGATATTTATGTACTAGGTTGAAGAAGTCTTTTTATTGATTAGTAGACTATATTATACAGTTTTTTGACACGTTTCATTCACAAAGCTGAATTTAATTTGGCAAGACCATAAAAGACCATAGCCAATTTTTCTCTAACAATAGCCTAACTTCAATCCTTCGAAACAATAGTTTTAAAGTCTCTTGGAAGTCAGTCTAGAGGCCTGAGAAATGTAGGGCTAAAACAAGTAATAAACACAGGATCATACCAAGTTGTCCACAAACATGATCATACAGCTCAAACCTCAACCTGAACATCCTGCATCTGGATTTGTCATGGTTCTCAAGTTTTGTCTTATCTTGTATCACAGTGCGGATCTACTGGCACATTCAAGACGCATTTTCTTTGGGTTAGAAGCCTCCATAAGGATGCAGGAAATGCTGAGCTGTGGCCTCATGCATGTTACAGCGTGTCACCAGCTCTGGCAGACTGCTATAAGGGACCATCCTTCCTCACAAGCAAGTCTACCCACTATGTTAATTTAATTCCCGAGGATCCACTTTACCACAGCATTTAGTATAAGCTAATGGGACGAATGATGTTCTCCAAGGAATAATATTAAATAAATAATATAAATAAAACAGTACAGACATTGTTATTTGTTTTTTTCTGGCCTCCATACACAATATGGCCATATAGCTATTTTTTCTCAATTTTCTTATAGCTGTACATAGAGGTAACTCAGAATTCCTAAAGGATGGGGAAATTCTACTGTGTAAGAACGATGAGTAACTTCACCTCCTAACAGACCTGAGAGGCTGTGCCCAGCAACAGGCTCTTCCACATTAACAGAGGTCCTGCTGAAAGCGCAGGTTGGAGAGGGAAGGGTGGTGTTCTTAGGTATGCTGTAGAGCATACAATGTCCTTAAATTATTTGTGCTGTAAATTATTACAGCTCTTTCTCATGTGACAGTGGCACTAAAATGTGCTGCAATATGCTGAAATAGACTTTCAACTCTGAAGAAGAAAAACACAAGGAAAAGTAGGAATGTATTAAAATGTCTGTTTCTTGTTTATTTTTTAAGCAAATGTAACAAAGCGTATCACCTAAATCATCAGTTGATTTATAATCACTGAGAATGGTAATAATATGTGAGGAGATTCTCTCTGCTTACTATCCACATAAGCAGCTACCCTTCTTCCTTTCTATACATTCTACTTGGAGCCATGAGTGCTATGGTCACAGCTTTTTGTAATATGCAACACAAAATATTTTGCCTTCCTCTATTTCACCTTCTTCCCCTGAGACAGAACTGATAGAAAATGATTGAGAATCTGAGGGAATCTGGAGGATATTCTCCTCACAGTGGTATTTTCCTTTAAACACCCTCACCTATGTTAGGAGAGCAGGAGGGAACATAATTTTGTTCAGCTGTGGTGTGCACAAAGTCTTAGTTTCTGTGCAGATTGCAGGATGTTACGGCATTGACTATGTCAATATTGTCTGAGTGCATTCTTAAACCCTGTAGCTCTGAGCAGGTAGAAGACTGTCTGTAGCTGAATGATAAGGCTATATCTGCTATAAATATAATAACATCATCCACACACATGTACAGATGGCTACAAAAGAGTGATGAGACATCTTGTTTTGCCAAATATAGAAACTAATGAAAGAAATTACAGACTCTACATTTGAGCTCTTAAGACTTTTATTCTTTATACTTCTGAGATCAAATTCTTTTTGAGATCAAGTTCTTTTTGGCTCTGGGAACGTTGAAGCTTTTATTACATTATTTTATTCCTCCTTCCACCACTAAAATCCTAGAGGCAGGGCATGCATTAATTATAAATAAGAATCTTGGTATAGGTTGCCATTTAATAACAATGAATTTTTCTTCTGCTAATATCATGCTTTTTTGTTGGGAGATCAAGTAAAGAGAGAAGTTTAAATTAAAACAGTAAACATAAACAGTAAACCTCTTTCAACACTACCATTAAAGCATAAGTAATCACTTTGATTTAGGGTTATGCAAAAAGAATCCATAAGCCATTGTCACTTAAGCCTATTGCCAATTGTTCAGCTGTTATAAACAGATATTATTGTAGCTCTCTAAAACTGTATACAACAGAGTAAAACCATTGCATATACAGGTCAGGATCCGTTTTCTGGTGTGGGGTAGCTAGATGAAATTCTATGGCCTCTGTGTTACAGGTAGTTAGACTAGATGCTCTAATGGTCCCTCTTCTGCCTTAAAATCTATGAATCTAATGAAAATTATGTGTGTGCATCCAGGGGAAAATGTGCCTGTTTACTGCACAGTTTTCCTGTGCCTCATTTCACAAGACATAGAAACTTTACTATATCTCAAGCCAGTATTTCTTTTCACAGTACTGATAATTATATTGCAAACAGTATTTAGCACATGAAATTAATAAATCTTTTGCTTCCTAGTTTACACCAGTTTCCCATATTGTATTAGTAACCACACATTAGCTAATCAGCAGGTTGAGGGGAAAGCTGCCAAGAGCAGATCTGATAATTGGCAGCAGTCAAACAATCATAGCAGGAAACTTTACACTTCCTGCAGACAAGGCTACTGACGAAGACAATGCTGAGATGCAACTTTGGGGGAAAAAAAATAGGATGTTTAGTTCTTTCATGTTTAATAATCTGTTGGAAAGGTGTATTCAGATTTCACAGGGAGATACAAGCCTATGGCACAGAAACAGTATAGATAACCACCAATACTGCCTAAGGAAAATTTGATAATCCAGTGATCATCCAGAAACATTTTTCTCTGACAATTTTTCTAAGTCATTTAAAATACCTTTTCTATCCATCTGAGCTTGATTTATGGTACCGTTCTTATTGTTCTTATTGATCACTTGACACCACTCTCCATGCATGATTCCCCTGAGATAAAGAAATATCAATAAATTTGTTCTACAAATAGGGATTTTAAACACAAATCAGCTAAGAGCTAGACTCATCCAAGAGTTATTGTGCTTCAGATGGGATTTACACCAAATTCAGTCCTCTCCACTTCTCTTCTGTTGTTTCACTCATTCCTCTGAAGTCCAGGTATTTAAAATAAAGTTTCCCAAATCCCCTCAGGATTTCTCCTTTTAGGCATATATAGAAGCACTTCATTTTTCATAGTATCAAGAAGCTAAGTGTCTGAAGTAGCTTTAACCTCCAGCATTATCCACAGCTAGGCAGCATTCATTTGTTTCATTCTTAAAGGCATTCTTCTAATGTATTGCATCAAATATTCTTCAGATTAAACACACTAACAGTGGCTGCAGCAGAACAGAACTGAAGGTCTCCCACTTCTGCTCTCATCTGAGTGATTCGCAGACAACATTTCTGTAATTCTTTTTCGAAGGGAGGAATAATTTCTACTGGAAGACTTGGGATGTCCTTACCTCAAACTAGCCTATCTAGCCCAGTGAGAAAAAATCCAAAGAGGTGGTAGAGGACTAAACCCTTGCACTAAGAGTTGTACTATCTGGCTTATGAAATAAAGACTTGAAACGGTCTTCATTCTTTTAAAGCAAAAGAGTAGGAGAAGGTACAAGGTTAGGAAGCCAGGGAGGAACTACCTTCCTATAAGAGCCTACACTCCTAGAATGTTGGTTTCTAATGCTTTTGACAACAGTGATTTTTACCGCTTCTAACCACAGATGGCTCATTTGTGCCTCCAACCCTCATCCCTCTAATTGTCAAATTAGAGACGTAATAAATTTCTATTTAGGCAGGAAACAATTCTGTTGAAGCAACTTTTTTTTCCTCCCAAAGAAACAAACATTCATTTTCAACAATACCATGAAACAAGGGGTAAGGGCAGCCCAAAAAAATCGGGCGCAAGTCACAAATTTGAAATTGCTTCAACATATAACAAAACAATTTCAAATGGCAAAGGAAAAAATACTCACATATCTTGTCTGCTTCAACCTAACTGCCCATTCACCATTTTTATTGTCTTTTATACTATCTTCAAGTTGTTCTTTTCATTCCATGCATATACAGCACCCAAAAATACAAAGGTTCTCATCCTGTGGCCTTAAGGCAGGATAGATATAAGTAAACATAAAATAAATACAGAAATAATGTCAGATCACCAATAATCAAAGAGCAGTCACTGCACTACACTAATTTCCAAGCATCTTATGAGAGCGGAACTTCGAACACAATATGTATTTGTGTATCAATGTATTTGTGTATCAATAATATACACAAAAAGGAATATGGGGAGCAGGAAGAAGAAAAGGTTTGATACTGTTTTTTAAACAGGGCAGTACTTGTGATACAACTAAGCAATAAGTAGAAGTGGTCTGAAAGTATATGAAAGGCATAAAGGTCAACAGGAAAAGCTCATAAGGAATGATAATAGTTAAGATTTATATTAGTTAACTTTAGTCACCCAGAGGTTACAAGTCCAGTCTAAGTTCCCTATCCAGGCTGCATTGTGGGCACAGAAAGTAGGTCCTCCTTGCAAGGCATGTGTGTTGGGGAGACTTGTAAAACTTAGGCTATCTTAGGATGGGATTGACACATGCTCTTATCTAATGAATTTCTCCCCATATACTCTATATATCTGTTATCAAGTTCTTTAGCCAGCAAGGGAATCCCAAATTCTATGACTATATGTCATATCTTCATCAGGGGTTGCACTCTAGAAAGAAATGGCCTCCAAATAAAGGGATCATGAGCCAACAAATTTGCACGTTTTACTTCTACAAAGCATCGTATCCTTTTAGCTATCAAACATAGCAAGTTCTCAAAAGAAGCTCTCATTACTAAAGAGTACACAAGGAGAAGCAACAAGCTGAGTCAAATCCCATCCTTGAGGTAACTCCTGATGTCACAAAAAAATCTTTGGGAAATTGGTTCTTACCTAAAATGCAAGCAGATCAGGACCCTGTGGTAAATCATGTGTTCTGTGGATTAAATGTTCCCTTTTCCAAGGTCTCACAGCAAAATGGAACAAGTCTTTCCCTAAAAAAATATCAGATTTACCATTTAATTAATTGACTTTGGCAGTTGGCACACAAACTTTTTTTTTTTTATTTTTTTTTTTAAATCTGAAATGTCAGCCTTGAAGGGGGAAAGAAATCATTTGGTGAATTTAATGTAAGTGCCAACCAAAGCACAAATGTTCCCTGTGGGCCCGTTACAACACTGGAGTTCACAACTGATTGCTTGGGAATGAGCAAACTAATGCAGGAAAATATTTACTAGCTAAGTAGATGTAGTTTAATATATACACTCTACTCGCCAGATATTTACACCTGTATCCTATAAAATGCTGAAATCTTCAGACTTGTTAAATTAATTAATTTAATTAAGGTAAATAAATAGAAATACAGGTTGCTGTTTTCCCAAATAAGATGTTTCACATACTGAGTGTTCATTTATGATTTCTTTTTGTTTTGTTTTTTTTACAAATGTGAGAAACCACAAAAAGTTGTTCTCCTGCTTGTTCTACATACATGTCATGCAAATTATATATAGTCTACTGGATAGTCTTCAGCAATGAACTTCAGGTACCATCTGTACATATTTCTGGCACTATTTATTTGCAATTAACCAGGGCCTTATGTTGTATCTCCTGAAACTTGAAGCTTTAAATCCTGGAGGAGGTAGGTTTAGCAGAAGAGAATATTGAATTCAGCATCAGGCTTTCTAATGAGCAAAACCTATTCCGCTATTCCATACTTAAACTATTGTGACTGAAAAGGATATTTTTTTCTGAGCTCAAGAAATTCTCTTAGCGAAAAAAATGCTTTAATGGCACCTGCAAGTGCAGATTAAATTATCTGTAACGATTCATTAAACTTGATGGCTTAGACGATACTCCACGAGTGAAAACAAGCTCCACTGATTTTCCCAGAACAAAAGGACTTAGCTAATAACTAAGTGAAGAGGCTGTGGTAATTTGCCCCAGCTGACTCAAGGTGTCCAGTCACATAATAACCCTTTCATGCCACAGAACTTCTCTTGAGGTCACTGCTTGAGAGCAGAGCCTGTAAAGAAACATATATTGATGTGAGGCACCAGGAACTTTATTGATGTAGGAGATTATTTCTTCTCTTACCTTTCTTTTTCCACCCCACCACACTCACCCCACCTCACCCACAAGTGGATAGAACAGAAACTACATATCTTGAAACTTGCAGATGCACTCGTCTATCTGTGGAGACAACCAGCTTAGGGAGACCACTTAAACAAAACACATCAAGTTTAAAAAATTCCCTCTACTCATAAAAGCCCATGAATTGCCTCTGTGTAGCTTTCTGTATGAGAAGTAATATTCAAAGGATGCAGCAAAGAGGCAGAGCTATGAGCCATACCAACATTTTCAAGAAAGAATAAGCAGAAAAACATAAGCCAGTTGCATTACCAATTAGCTAAATGACTTGTCTCCTCCTGAAAATGGTACTAAATTGAAGAGACAGCAAAGTTTGTGACAATACAGAGCAGCCCAACTCTTCATAGCACTGCTTCCACTAGTGCTAGTTCAGTGTCATAAATACTGAGTGATAGGAGCTTTTGCACCCTTCACAGAAACACCCACCTGTGATGGTAAGATAGGTGGAAATGACTCGTGATGCTGAAAATATAAACATTTCAACCTAGACATTGGTCACATTCCCTTAAACAGAGCAAAATTCTCTGAAACCTGCTAGTATACGAGTACATCCATACAAGAAAATGTATAAAAGTGAGTGAGGGAGTGGGTGGGGAAAATATGTGTGACGGGGAAAATGTGTGTGACACAGAAGAAAAAAAAAAAAAAAAAAAAAAAAAACAGGAAACCCCAACTTTATTATCTCTTTCCATGCACAAGGAAAGTCTGTTTGTGTCAGTGCAAGTACTTCTGAAAGAAACAAATGATACGGACTAAAAGATTGCATTTCTCCCCCATCTTTTAACACCTTCCCTGAATGCTGGTGAGGAATTATATATCAATGCGTTAAGGAGAGGGAACTGATGAGTGTTACAATCAGGAGAACATGAATAAACATCAACATAATAGTGAGTCAAGAAGTGATGAGGACTAATGAAATCTGACTGTTTAAATTAAGTCAGTACAGCGAGGAAAATGTAACCAAACCACAAAATATCGACCTTACCATTTCACAGAAACAAGTTTTACTATCTTTTGGCACAAATTTACCAGAACTGAGAAAGAAACATGGAAACTCCAAATTCCCCTCCCTTTTGTCAGCTTCATTAGCATCAAAGGGCACCGCAGGGAAGCCATGGCAGGGAGCAGTTGCAGCTGTGAACATCCCCCCATGGCTGTCACAGCAGCCACCATCAGCCACTCTGCACATGCACAGATACACTTCCCTAGCATACATATTGCAAAACAGACTATTTGAATGTACCCTTCAGTTCCTGAAACTGGGTCAGATTAAGGGTCCTTTTGCCTTTTATATCATTCCAGCAATCGCCAATAGCAGATGTACAGGAAAGAGTAAAAGAGTACAACAGATATATACTTATAGTTCCATAGTTCCCCAGCTGGCTTGCTCATTCTTTCAACATACATGGCCAGGCTCTCTTAAGAGGGTATTTTAATAGTTCTCAAAGGATTTGTACTCTATGAAACCATTTAATACCTTTCTGAGCATGCCTGAACTCTCTGCTCTCACAATATCATGGAATAGTGAGCTCCAGAGCTTAGCTATTTTTTCCAAACCTGTCAACAGGTATTATAGTTGATGTCCTCTCACTCTTGAGTTACAAGAAGGGTTGAACTGTCTATTCACCTTCTCCATCATGGTCATGATCTTAGAGATTACTATTTTTGTCCTCCTTTCAAGCTAAACAGCCATTGCTTAATCACTAGGCTTTAACAGTCCCTTTTGTGGAAGCTTTTCCATTCTTCTGACCACCTCCCTTGGCCTCATATGCATTAAACACAGGATTATCCTCACAGAACTATCTATTACTACTCAGAGTTCTCTTTCCTGACAGGTAAGAGTCTGATCAGAAGCCATTACTGTAAATCTGAAGTTAGTACTGGTTTTCCCTGTGTACATCACTTGGTATCTGTCATCATTGAATTTTATCTGCCATTTATCATAGTCAGTATCATCATATCTCTCTACAATTCTTTCCTGCACATATTTTTTTTCTAATAATTTTGTATTATTTGTAAGCTGTGCTAGTTCACAGCTTCTTTTGCTAATATTTTACTAATAGGCCCTAGTATAAATCTTTGGGGGACTGGTCATGGATGTCCCCCATGGGAAAAAAAACTAAGTGTTTAAACTGTGAAATGATGCCACGGTGATAAGTGATAGCAGTTCTATGTGATTGCCTTATTTTTCTCCCTATGAGCTGGGCTTCCTGGCTAGATACCATCCCCCAATACGGACCCTCGTCCTACTCTTCCAGGATGCAACTTCCAAATTCTGACTCTACACTCCTCAAACACGACTGCAGAAAATGTGCAGAAAATATCATTTTTCTACTTCTTTCAATTCTTATATGACCTTTCATGAGCTGAGCTGGAATGTTGGAATTCAAAAGAAAACTAATATCCAGTTGCTACTGAGATTAGTTTAACTAATAATTCAGATGCACCTTTTAAGAAAAGCTGAAGTCCCTTCTTCATTCCTATCTCCATTCTATAGAAAGTGCTGCTGTACCTCTTTGAAGGTAATGGATTTTCCCCAGACCACTTCAGATGCTGACTATTGATCATTATTAGTTAACTCCTCAGATGGCAGATTAGTTTTTGGGCATTGTAAAATCAGCGAGCTGCACTGGCAAGCCATAAAGTGAAACCATAATGTAAGCTAACATTTAAACAAGCATTTAGAAATGCAGAGGATGCACATCTCTTACCAGATTGTTTGTGTCTTGCGACATTATGACTTTGTTTCTCTTGCTCAACTAACACAAGAATAATCTACCTCATTCATAAAGCTTTTGCTCTATAGACACATAGACCACATAGGACCTTCATCCTTTTACCAACCAGCAACAGATTCTGCAACATTGGTGATGCTTCTTCTTTTCATGTCTTTTTTTTTTTTTCCCTTTTTGATGAGACAAGGTGGCATGGAAGTTGCTGAATAGAAATTAAATAGAAGTTAAATTGGCTGAAATGCAAAGGAAGCAGATCTGAGACTGCTGCCTTCTCTGCACCTATAACTTTCCTTTTCATTATGCAGTGAAACTCTGAGTTTTTTTTTTTTTTCTTTTCATGATACATTTTTATAGCTGACTTCCTTGACTTCTTTTCTTTTGAGAGGGATATTTTCTCCCTCTTACATTTGCATGTCTTGTGCCAGAAACCAAAAAGAGGAAAGGAAACTTGGTCTTTTTTTTTTTTTAGAAATATTTTTCCTTTTCTAATTCAAAACACACACATAGCCCAGTAGAATTTAAATTTTCCTATTTTGGGGGGTTAGTATCAGGAGTAGTCAAAATAGAAATTCAGGCAGCCTGGTATGAGCTTATTCATCTGGTCACCATATCTGAAAACTACCAGTCTATCTTTGTCCGCAAAGTGAGAGAATGGCAATCTTCCCATTTGTCCTAGAGCAGTTACCTACCTGATCATCAAAGTACTGGGACAGTCTCTAGGAGTAAGGAAGTCCAAAAGCCAAGTCCCAAAACTCAGGGCAAATTGCATCTAGATAGTCACATTTTGAATAGATTTTGAATAGATGGCTACCATAGCTAGCTCCTCCACATTTGCTTTTTCAATCACTTCTACGAAATTCATGAGAAAACATAATGAGAAAGCATTACACAACACTGGAAACATCTGGATGAGAAGGTTGACTATCAGGTCTTCCTACAAGTCTGCAATGCACGAGTTTTCTTCATGAATAAAGTTTAATTAGTTGGACTGGGCAACACTGCCAATGCACTTATAGATCATACATTGATTGCAAAATGCCTGCCAGTTACATAGGTTGAAGGAGTGGAGAGAAAGACCATAGCTGGGCATTGGTTTGGCCCACTGGTTGAAGAAATCATTTATGAAAGGATATTCCTTTATGGAAGATTAGCATTACTTCGAATCCGCACACAAAATGTACATAGTAGACTATAAACAGCTTGGAGAGTCCTTCATAAATTTATTCTCAGAGCTGAAGAATGCCCCAAGTAGTCCACTTGGGAAGACCACTTAGTGGCATTGTATTGATTATGTAAACAGACCCTTTTGTAAGGCATTCTGTTAACACAGTAAGTGCTGTGCTTGACATAGCAAGAACTGAGCTCCAGGTCCTCTCTGCATGCTACTACCATATTGCAATGCCATAGATCTGTAACATAAAGATAAATCTTGAAAATAAGTAGTGACATTTTTCTTCACAGTTTTTAAAATAAGGCATTTTCATATAGTGATTTAATTTCAGTTGGACTGCCCCAATGGGTAAGCAAAAGTCCTTGTAAGAACACAGAACCTAACGTTGCTCATCTTGACAAATTAGCTAGACTGAACACAGCATTCATTGCATCAGTAGAGGGGTCCAATAAAAACCACTGTAGGTTTTGCATTTTTCAGGAATAATACTAAAAGAGTGTTCTTACAGTTATATAGCTAACATAACATTTTGATTGGGAGGAATGAATATGCAACTTGGAAATAAGAAGATACCAAGCTCTGTTTCTCTCTCAACTGGTTTGCATGGTCTCGAGGTACTCCTTTCAACTTCCTCAACTTCAGCTCTCCTTTATACTGCTATCTTACCTGTCTCACAGAGGTGCTGTGAGCATGAGTTGAAGACGGCTGAGTACTTTGAAAACATATAGACCCCTGCCTCACAAATACATGTATTATGAAATATAATTATGTAGCTATTGAAAAAGTCCCTGATTGTCTGTTAGAAACAACTGTCACACAGCACTTACATACATAGGGAGTACATAATAATGAAGCAGTTAAACTGAAAAGAATTATCTTGCTTCTAGATAGAGTATTTGCATTTTTTGCAGAATATTCTTGTTTCTTTTTAGAGATTGGCATAAGAAGCTTTCAGTAAGACTAAAAATATCTTTTTGGCATGTTTCTTTGGGTTAAACACACAGAGGTACAAAAAGAGCTTGTGAATATTGTCATTAGGGCTAGAAAACTACAAACACTGATCTGTTCTACAGACCCATTTTATATTGCGGTAGGGATTGTTCATTATTAAAGAATTAATAAGGTCCTAATTTAGAACCATCATGATCCTATAGCTAGCCTTCAGGCACAAGGCATACCATAGGATTTCACCAAGGGATTTCTGCATAAACCTGAGAATTTCTGATCAAGCTACAGCAGCTTTTCGCAAAGGTATGTTTTTTAAAAACTTAAAATAGAATCCACCACTATCCTAACTAAATTGTCTTAACAGCTACAGTCTCATTAATCTTACATCTTGTATGAACTTGTCTAGATTAAACTTTCAATCACTGGATCTTGCTATGGCTTTTGTCTGCTAAATTAGAGATGCCCTATGTAAAAGGAAAACGTTTCTCTACTTGGGACTTAGAGACCATGATCAAGTCACCTCTTAACCTTCTCTCAGATAATCTAAGTACACTGAGCTGCTTTAATCTTTCAATGTCAGGCAGGATTTTCAGACTTTGAATTGTTCTTACCATTCTTTCCTGCAGCCTTTCGATTTTGCCTTAAGCCTTCAGAAGCAAGAACATTCAGCAAAGGGATTACAGGTTTCTGGGATAGAAAACCATGGGAAATATCCCTCACTCTTGAGCACCAACCATGGCAGTGATACTAAAAACAGTGGCAATTGGAGCAGCCTGGCACATTGCTCCTAGGACAAGATCCTGAGAATTTCCAGTATCCAGGGACTGGAACAGAGAAAGACAGGCAAAGAACTGCAAAGCCAGAGCCTCCAGGACTTAGTCATTGATGCACAAATTTATATATTTTTTCTGATATGAATTAGAATAAAATAATTTTATTTTAAAGCTCAGAATAGTCAATGAAAGTAAATCAGTTTTCCTCATTTTTTTTTAAAATATATAATATTTTAATTATATTACCACTTTTTCATTCTATATTGACTACATCCCCTGTAAGCATTTACAAAATTTTGGTGCTCTGTGATTTGTGAAATATCTCTTTAAAGCTTAAAGATTGTTTTATTAAATCAAGTAGTAAATGATGTATCTATTACAATGAAGTGCTAGTAGACTGGACTAAAATGATATGGCAATTAATGATCAAGAATACCTGTATTCATTAATAATTATACAGCATGTTTAGGAAGCATTCTAACTATTTGAAAAGCACCAATTCACCCCAAAACATCTCAGTAATGTAAAAACATAGTATTACACCTAATTTATAGATGCAATCCTGTTTTCCTGATGATTTTCACTTTCAAATAGATAAAGTAAGCAAATGAGCATTAATAGGTTAAAAAGAAAAAAAAAGAATAACTAAATGAAAAGATTAATAACGTTATTATCCTCATTCTTTTCTGGTGTAATACATAAACTACTGTCTGAGCTATTTCATTATTGCCTAAAGCTTGTTTACTTGTCACTGGAATGTGTGTATAAAATGCCCCCAAAAGAGAATAGTGCACTGGGGTAAAGCAGGTCACTCACACCATGTTCAGCAACAGTGGGGCTTGAGTGTCTATTCTTCCTCTCCTCACTTTCTTATTTCTGCCCTTGACAGAGTCTACCTGTATATGCCCATGACACCAGCAAGGAATTTGACAGTAATTGTGTGTGAACCATGTTATGTTCGCTTTTGTGAATGAGTGACATTAAAGAGACCTTTTAGGTGCCTATCTTCTGCCTATTTGTTCTTCCCTTCTTAATGACCCATGCTGCTCTCATTCCTGAGAATCAAAGGAGGAAATCTGGGGGTCATACCCTAATTTGGGCAGTACATGGTCAGCCCTGGTTTTCCAATGTTCTCTGTAAGCCCAAGTGTTCTGGTGAGTCCATGTAGTAAGCAGTAGTGCCAACACTTCTCTAAGGAAAGAAAATTGAAAAAGAATAATGCAAAGGACTTCTTAAAAAAAAAAAAAAAAAAAGAAAGAGAGAAAGAGAGAAAGAAAGGCAGGGAGTGTTGTTATGCCTGTTGTATTGGCACAGGCACCTGCATGGTATGGAATGGGCTACTTGCCATCAAGGGCATCAAATGCACAACACCCTTGTACCCAGTGTCTCTGAAATAGTCACTGTTATTCCTATATGTCTAAATATGGCTTTAGGAGAGTATCTTCAAGGTCACACTTCAGGACAAGCTGTCTCAGGGTCTCACCCAAGGTCACCGTACACTCAGAGAGCAAAGCCCAAGGGACCCCAATGCCTGAGGAGCAAAATACAACTGAAAGAATCAAGTCTAATTTCAGACCATGGCTCTAACATCCATTTTGCCTCTTACATGGCAGAGACAGAAATAAAGGGCAGGAAAGAAAAACATCTATTCCCTTTGTTTTTAATGTATTTTTGTTTATCTTTTCTTTGTATCATTTTGTGAGGCAGCTTCAAAGCTTTGTAGGCAGGCTGCATATTAACCATTCCACTGCGATCCACTCAGTCACTCCTGGCACAGGTTAATCCCTGTATCATAGGCTGCCACCAGTTTGCTAAGCAGCTTAAAAGGACATGTTATAACTTTGACAATGACCTGCTAATGGTTTTACATTTCTCAGAAGTATTATGAGCTATCTTTGTCATTTTTATCTTCTAATGAGATCAATAAATTTAGGAAGCAGACATAGATGGTGCAAACTGCAATGCCACAGCCAAGGACGTGGCATGTGTAACTGCTAAACTATAAATAATAATGCAGAAACTATAATCAAATCTTGACTTTTATAGAAGGAAATCGAGTTGCAAGTAGCACAGCATAAAAAAACTCCTCATTTGTCAGAAAAACACTGTAACCCCTGATTTCTTCTTTCATATCACACCACGCCAATCTCTTAATGAAAAACTTCACACTGAGAAACCTGTTTCACTCACTGATTTTTTCCTTTTCCAGTGGGAAATAAGTTTTTGATGTTTTAATCCTCCCTCGCAATCTTTGGTGTTTACACATGAAATAAGCATGTCAGGTTAAATTTCTGCATAACTGCACAGCACCTCTTACTGTTTCTTAAACACGTATCACTATTTCTGCCTTCATCCTTTAAAACAACTATGGAAAGTCTTTAAAAAGCTTCAAAAGAGCAAACAGACCTCTCAGCTGCTTCCAATGCAGAGGACTGCACCTCCTGGCAAACAACTAACATGTCTTTGCCTGCTGATCCCCCTGGGACGTGTAAGGTCCAAATGGGCTCCAGCGGTAACAACACATTCTCAGCGTGTTTGCAAATGTGGTAGATGTGCACAACAAGATGTGTGAATAGCCGGGGAGCAAGACACATTTACAGAGACATGGGCATACTTCATCAACCTTAGGCTTTAAAATGAAGCACCTCCTTTAGGCTGCCACTTGCTCTCGCCTGTCCCTTCTGCCAGGGATTGCCACTCTCAGGGAGCAAGTCAGGGCTCCTGAGATCCAACTCCCTCTTTCAGACATGCTCGGCCCTCCCCATTGCTTATAAAAAGGAACCCTAGGGCAGTGACAAGCCAAATCTCCATGATATAAGACAGATTTAGCCCGGTGGTCTGTGATAATGGCAAGGCACCATAATGAAATGGTCCTGTGCAGCAGTACTGGGCTGCTCCTGGAGATGGAGTGGAGCAATAAAATACCTCCTTACCCTTTCCTTCCACCTGAGTTTTACTTTTTTGGTTATCCTCCCCAGCACAAAGTTAGTCTAAAAGAAAATTGAAAAGAAATCAACACTCAGTAGGCCTAAGACCATTTTATTACATTGTGCCTGTACTTTCTGTTCTATACAATGAATTAAAAGTATAAAATCAAGCAGCTGCATCAAGAGTTACACCTCCATCTTAGTCACTGTGTGCACAAGAAAGTACAACTACTGGTGTGGCAAGACAGAAGCCATCTCACTTTCCCAGCCACAGGAGTCTCATGTACATGTATGTCATGTACAGGATTATCAAAACAAATAAAAGGTATTTAAATGGGCCTCATTTCTGCAGTGTGCAAGTATTTGTCATGCAGTGATAGCATATAGCACAGAAAAAAGGAATGCACCATGTTACAATGCATCAGCTGGCTACAGCCTTGCATATTAGGAACACAGCATTTTCACTTCTCAGTCAGAACGCAGGTCTGCTTGGTTTTTAATCTCACTGCATTTAGCCTTATCAAGCTGAATAGCTCCACATCCTATTTGCCTATTGTGGAGAGAAGCCTCATTCCCTTTAATAACGTTTGGATCTGAGTGCTAGTCAGAGACAAAATCTGCAAATTTAAAACTTGCATGGATTTATGTCATGATTTTCAATAAAGACACATTAAAGAAATTTCTTTTGGCAATATGTAAGGGATATTCTAGCAGAGCACAGGTATTCTTCCCCATTTTTAAATTAAAAGCACACTGACTACCAGATTACAGAACTTTCCTTTGCAACTCTATTTAAGTAGCAATAGCATTAGATATGGAAAGAGATTCATATCAGCTGTATACATCTCTAGCAGCAAAGACAGGGCTAACTCCTAATCCAGGTACCCCAAGAACATCCGCCTTGACTTGGCAAAGACTTTCCTACTGCAGAATAGAATGGTTGGATTTATTTTTTTGTTTTGTTTTGTTTCTTTAACAAGTGATCACAGGCGATGAAAATTAAGGCAATCGAGCACTTCTGAACCGCCAGCCGTTCCTGCCTCAGTGCACTGCATTGTTGCAATGTCAGGAACGAGCCCCAGGAAGGCTTTCAGCGGCACTGCAGCCGTGCTGCTCTAAGTGCTCACTGCTGACACTGGTGCAGATGAGCCCAAGCTACATGTGAGCAGAAAATCAATTACAGAACCCAGAGAATGGAGAAGGGAGAAAAACAAGCCTCCATTTATCAAATATCTTTCAAGCTATTGTGCACTCACAAGCCTCATTATCAAAAATGTCATTTTTTTTCCAATTTAAAAAAATATTGAGTATGATTTGGACAACAGAACTCTGGGATTAGGTTTAAAAAACGGTGTATGATGCCCAGTGAGGATGTGAGAGTCACACTGATGGTTTATGCCCAAGAATTAAACATACACATTATCCCTCAAGCATATGTGAGCAGTACTAACATAAACGTGCATTATTTAATCTAGGCTTTATTTCTCCAGCAACACTTTCATTCTGCTCTTCACCTGCTCCAAACTGAGGTTAATCAGGGCTCCAAAATAGAACTATTGGACACAGCTTTATCTTTCTCCTCCACCAAATGCAGTAGCAAAATCTCTTTGATTGCAGTAGAGACATGCTCAATGACACTGTTGAGCAGTTCATGTCTAGATGACATGTATTCGAGATATCATGTAACCCCACCTGGCCTTCAGTGTGCGGTTTCCTTCATTTTTTACTTTCTATTTTATTATCATTATTATTATTATATTTTATTTTTATTAACATAAAACAGCTCTTTCAGTCCCTTCATTCACAGCCAAATGTTGCCCAACAGATGAAAATCATGCAGTGTATCTCCAGAATGATTAGGACACAAATCATCTCTCCTGTTTTTGATTATCTATAATGTAGATGTCTGTGCCTGAACTGGCAATCTAGACTCCTTTCTACAGACTACGGAGAGGCAGAGAGGCTTGATTCATCTGCACTTAGATGTCAAACTTAGGGTAACACCAATCATGTCCTGGCAGTGCCAGTTTCATTCTGATGACTAGGAAATGAAAGCAGATGCAGCAGTTGAGTGCACCAGCCTGATTTCTACTATGTTCTCAAACAACCTGTTTATCCTTCTGTTTCCACAGACAGGGCTGCAGAGGGCCATGTTCTTCCTGTAGCCTTGCTATTTTTAGCCACAGTTTCATTAACTTTTGACATTATCTATAGATCCAACTCATTTTCCCAAAAACTGTCCACTTTTTGAGACACATCCCTCTACATATGCAGTGGCAAGTGCTAAATATCATGATAGCTTGGGATCCAATATAACTTGGTCCATGCCCTGTGTCTCAAGATCTGGAAATACCAATTAAATACAATTGCTTGTATAGAAATACATGTAGATGAGTAGACCAATGAAAGAACACTGCTAAAAGCAGGTTTGATCCCCTCCTGTCTGCACATCCTCCCCAGTTTGGCTCTAGCATTTATAGAGAATTTTTGAATCTGCACTGAGAATCACCAAGCTGATGCCATGGAAATCTCAGAAGCTCAGTGTAATTACACCTACTTTTGTTATAATATTCTAGAGGAGGAGAAGGAGCTGGGAGAGACAGCGCCTCTGGATATTTCTATACTATAGTAGATCCACAAAAATGATAGAAAGGAGACAGAAGGGATCAAGAGACTTAACAGCTATTGCCTTCAGCTGCCTTTCACCTTGTTTCCAGCATTTCATCTGAAAATATTCATCTCATTTCTAATAATTATGCTGTCCTTGTGAAATAGATACATTTTAATCAATTATTTGCTGATAAGGCCATGGTACGATGTAAACCCAAAAGCAAAGTAATCACACAATGAATTCATACAGTTGGAGCTTCCTTGGTATGTGGAACTCGATGACATTTGAACATTTACAGTTTCAACACAAAGATAAGGGCTTACATTTTAAAATTGCATAAAAACTTACACATATGCTTCATTCTTTTATTACTAAATACCTCAATACAAGAACAGAATATTATTATTATAGATGAAAACTTAATATCTACAGAAACCTATGTCCAGGCATACAACTATTAAGGGCAGGTCTACCTTTGAAATTGATATAGCTATGACATTTCACTTACTCGAGAATATAAGTACATGCCCCTGTCCCGTGCATGAAGTATCAATGACACTGATGAATGAGTGCTAGCATTTTGGTGATGAAATGAGGAGAGATGAGTGAATACCACCTGATAGTGTAAATAAGCATGCTTCAGAAAGAGGAGGCATAATTTTCCATCTAAAGTCTAACTGTGACCTCAGTCCTGACCTGAAAAGACCACTTTCCCTAGTGATTAGATTAGAGATAATCCTGCTGTGGCATGCACCCAGGTGTGTCAAACTGAGCTGAAGTGAGTTTGTGACAAACACTGGATTTTTATTATTCAAAAACAGGACCAGTAACATCTTGTAAACTGACTCAGTTTATGCACTCACAGAAACTTATTTTTTACCTTGTTAAACAACCACACCCAAATTTCAGAGAGCATATTTTAAGTTCTTAAGAAATTTTCCAAATGTATAGGATTTTTCATAAATATCTTTCACTAGCAGATCTGCTTCTGTGATCTTTAAAACTCAGATCTGACAGTAAGATTTATATAATGCTTTATATGTCCAAAGAACCAGCATCCATTTGGGATGTCAACTACTGACAGCACGGTTCACTGCTAGAGGTGCTAAGGCATCCTACTGCACTGTTCATTCAAAGCCTATTTACTTACGTATATCAGCCTCAAGAATAATTCACCCCAACACTTTAAATGTTTATCCTTAAAGCGCCAGGTGGAGAAAAGCCATGACCCACATGCTGCAGGTGAGTGGACAGAGTGACCTACCCTATTCACATAGGAAGATTGTTCTGAACCGAGAAAGAAAAGTGGATCTTCTAATTCTTAGGCCTCAGGCAACATATGGTCGTGAAACAGCTGATTCGCAGTAATACATATAAGGCCTAAGACTCAGGAGATAAGTGTGCCTTTGCACTAGAGCCAAGGCTGAGCTGAACTGTAATACCTTGCCACAAGACCTTGATCATGTAGTTGAGTCCCTGCATGTGCAGACTGGGATTTTCCCTCCTTCCCCCGTGCTGAGCCACAGGTCCATGAACCTCCTTTCTGTTACTGGCTGCAGACCTAACATCCACCTTCCCTGATTTTTGTTGCATTTATTTGCTGAGCTGTTCCCATGTGTGAATATTTGACTAATATTTTGCGCACTTGCATTCTATCAAAGCATGCAAAAGTAGCATATGTCCTTGCAAGAGTTTCACTCGTGCAGTAGCAGGTTGCTTCTGAGAGTTCAGCAGTTTCACCTCATTCAGCACTACAAATATTCAAGTCTGATAAGAAGAGTTTTGAATAAGCTGTCACCTAAGTGGTTTTCTTTTAAATGTCATTGCCTCAACTGCCTGAGACAAATCAGTTGTGGTGAAGCATCTCCCATCAATTTGTTCTTAGGATCAGTGTTCAGAGATATAACCTTATCTGAGACAAATTAATAGAAATCTTCTTAAAATACAGGAATTTTCCCTTATTTGTACTAACTATCAATTTGTTTTCAATATTTCTCTTTGTCCTTGGATTCAGAAATGGGCCAGCTCTCAGAAAGAAAAAAAAAAAAAAGAAAAAAAAAAGAATGACCTGAATCCTTGTGTATTTCTGCACACCAGTAAAAACATTAAGCAATGACAAGAGGCATTTTTAGGTACTTAAAAGAGTATATTAAAGTGCCACCATAGCCACAGATTCTCTTCATCATGTTTCAGTCTTGCCAGAAACAATATCTCTTATCATAAATACTCGCTCCAACTCTATCAGATCAATGTGGAGAGAGAGCTAGGACCAGAAATATCTAGAGAGTAAATGGCTGTAGAGAAGTATATAGTAAATGTCTGGGGAGGACGCACTCCTTGGCCCTTACCCTAATAGTCCGTTGCCCTTTTCTCTAGTTTTGCACCCTTTGAACTACTCTGAATTGTTTATCAGAAGCATAAACGAGGCAGAAATCAATTACCTTTTTAGTGCATAAAGCCCCATGTGTTGATTACATGGGGAAGAGCAGTATTTACTTTTTAATCACAGTTGACTGTGGGGTGTGGAGGACTGGCTATTTTGAAGATTAATTAGTTAATATTTGTATGCTGCTTTGAAGATATGATATATTAAGTATTTTTATTGCAATCAGCTAATGGCCTTAACTCTTTCAGCCATACTGATGTGTCAGAAACTTGAAAAGTGATCATTCTGAGCCTTTTTATAGATTGTATTGATAAAATACAAAGAAGAAACTTTCAGTCCCGAACACTTTCCCATTGCTGCTAGACCTTGTAAGTAAATGACACATTTTAAAAGCATCAGCAGAAAAGGTAGATAATTGCATAGAATATATTTATGTGTTCTTTTGATTCAGTATTTGGCAAAGGTGAACAATTTACATGATACAAACATGGTACACTCATTCTCATAACTTCTTGCCAGAGAAAACTATGAGCTTCCATGTTCATTTTGCAAATAAAGTCCTCTGAACGATCTTAGCATCTTTGAAAATTTGGATCTTTCTCTTATTCAGGTGGCTAAATCCCCCCAAATGATTTAGATAAACAACTGTTTTTTGGATTCCAGCTTATCTGACTTGCCCAAGGTCACAGAGTATGTCTGTACAGTAAAGAGAGGAAAAAGTTCCAGGTTACTGCGCTAACCACTGCCTTATTCCTTCTTTCCTAAAATAGACAGCTGAGCTTCCATGTTCTTCATTAGGACAGCTACTTTTAAATGAGAGTTCAGGAGTTTAGCATCATCCAGTCTCATGAATATTCAAATCCATGCAGATGATTTGGGGTCATGCGACAAACTCAATCCCTTTCCTAGGCAAGCACAGACAATAAAATCACAGAGGGTGTTCAAACTTTGGGATGTATCAGTTACATGCCTTCTGTATACCTCATAGCAGCTGGCCGGAGTGCAGTATCAAACCCCAGGAGGAAACTGGCTATTCGCTCAGCCACAAAGCTGGTGTGCATCTGCCACTGTGAGAAGGGGACATTATGAAATCAGGAAAAACAATAAAGGTGGCACACTGATGCCAGTCTGATATTCCAAGATCCAGCCTCAGGAAAGTTAAGAGGCCTCTTGGCATATGGCTTCAGCTCAGAGGATGGGCAAGAGAAAACCCTAAGGTCTCCAGCTGAAAATATAAATGACAAATAAGAAGAAAATTTTGAAGGAGAGAGAATGAAGTGGGCCACCATGCATGTAACTGGCATTTAAAATCAGATAAGAAATGGGAAGCTTGTTATTATCAATTAAGAAAAAGCATAATGTCACATAAAGGCTCAAAAATGTAAAAGGTCTTTTGATTGAATATGCTCTAGTTGTATCCAGCACAAATAATGCAGACTGGAAAACTAAGGAGATTCTTACAGAATCAGGTATTATGTGAAGCATTCACGATTTGGGTTAATGAATACAGCATTCTCCCAGATGTTCCATCATCGTTCCAGAGTGGGAGGAAAACTGGATGCAGACCAAATCAAATTTTTATATTCCTCTTAGATAGTGCCAGACACTAAGATTTCATCAATACAACATCTGAGGCACAGAGACAACGCATCATGGTTGGATAACCCTATATTCAATCCATTTTGCTGAAGACAGGACAAATAAACTAAGAATCAGAACATTCAATGAGTCATATCAAAGGTATAAATTGAAAGTCAACACTTGTACTGCATATAATCTAGCTGAAAAAGAATTTATAGTCTGGAATTTCCCATTTAAACACTGCTGCTGCTTCTTGCAGATATACTCCAAATGTTAACTTTAAACACTGCCAATCCTTTCAAGTTGTTTTTTTTTTGCTTACTTTATAATATCTTTAGGATGCACATCCTTCTCCAGGGTAATGGAGAGTTTGAGAAGAGAAATTAATTGCTAAAAATGCCTAGTCGGCTTGGAAAAAAACACACCATTTTGTTTCTACTACATAGCTAAAAATCAGTTTAAATTATTTTTTCTCTAAACATATCATCCTTTTTTTTCGTAAGCAATACTAAACAAGGAAGCTTCTGGGGTGTGCAGAAACAGAGATCACAAGGGGCAAAAAAGGCCAATCACCGTAACACTCTAGAAATGTTTGAGAGGTGATGATAGGAATAAAAAAAAAATCAACATTTACAACAGCAGCCAGCAGAAACCCACCACAGGAAATAAACCAATCTTTGCAAAAATACACAAAAATAAATAATCACTTGCCAAAAAAAAAAGTCCCTGGTTCATCCTGAGTGCATAGGCTGATCCTCATGCCCAGCGAACGTCTAGCTGAATTCAGAGAACAGGATGTCTTCAGGGAGTGAGCTGCAAGTTTGAGACTTAAGAGCAGACTGGATAAAGTCTGTGATTAAAAGGTAGGATCCAGTTCAGTTGCACTAATCTGATTAGGTCCACACTCCTGCTTCAGCTATTCACTTAGCCTAAAGGTCTAAGGTGTGCGTACACCTACATATGCACACACACCTATGAGACCTAAACACCTGCACAGACCTTTCATGGCCTCTAAAAGCAATACAGCAATACTCCCACCCACGAATACTCCTGCCTCTGGGTCCTCTTTAAGCCCAAAGGCCCTACCAAGAATGCAGTAAAGTTTGTCCGAGTTTTGGGGACTCATCCAGTCTGGAGCTGTGAAGCTACTGTCTCGCAGTGAGGACACAGCGCTTTGGAGACAAGCAACATGACTGAACATCATGCTTGGACCTAAAGTCCATCATTTTGCTTATCTAACCTAGGGATCGTACCTTTTCCAGATTCAGCAGTGCAGTAGAGGGCTAAACCTAAAACTAAAATATAATTGCTCTAATATGAATGCAGAGAAATATATCCAGCCTGAATATATCAAAGCTGCTATTCAGCCAGAATGCAGCAATTACAGAATCTTTTTCTATGGTGAAAAAAAAAAACTTCTTAAATTTTAAGGGGATAAAGAAAGTATCACATTCATTTATGTCCCATCTGAGACATTTCACTTCACCGGCTGCAGAAAAAATTTTCAGTAATGGCATGTAAATGAAAGAATATTGAATGATTTTTAAAGTGAAAAATAACTTGCATAATATAAAATAATAGCTTCATGAACCCCATATCCAGATGTGTGACACGTGATAAGTTAATAAAGAGGAAGATGTATTCTGGAACTTCTGACTTCAGATTTTGTTAATGACAGGTGAAAAATCTAAACCAAATCTATTCATCTGGGTGAACTCTTGTCTTTTTAGCACAAAAGATGTTCTCTTCAGTGCGCATTTACCTAAATAAACCTTGGATTACAATTCAGCTCTGATTTGTGTGTGCTCTTTTTTTTCCTCTTTAAGTAATTATTTACAAATTTGATTTCTTGAGAGTAAACTATCAGAGAAGGCACACACCACCTCTCTACAAATGTATGCAATAGATCTAATTATTTTTGTGTAAAACTACAAACAACCTTCTAAATAATGACAATCATTAGAAAACATTAGGGTCTGTCACTTATAATCTCTGCCAACTGCTGATAACATTTTACTACTGCTTAGAAAGGTTGATTAAAGCTTGTAATAGATTTAGTGAGGGTGAAAGATTAACACAAAGGTATTTATGATGGAGACACTAAAACATAATATGTTCTCAGTAAACACTCAAAAAACCCAGCCCTGTGACATTTATAGATGTTGCTCAAGATGTAGTTTTTCATCTGCACAATGAAACCGATAACAAGTTTCTGCATGCTGCAAGGGGAAAAAAAAATGACAGAAAGGGAGAGGAGCACATTACCTTTGCCTGTCTCATGTGAAAGCAAGTGAGAAAGTTGCACTTCCAAAATAAATCAACTGAAATGCTTAAATAAGTTCTTGGGACTGCTGTTATTTGACCGCTTGGACACTCTCCCGCTTTGAATGTAAGGGAATGGAAATTAAAAAAAAAAGAAACTGGATGGAAAGGCAGGGGCTAAGGGCCTTGGAGGATGATACTGCTCCCCTGCCCTCAGTCCACCTGCCCCAGATGCATCCATGGGAGCATGGGCACTGTGCAGCACAGCAGCCTAGTGTGCAGAGCACAACTGCACCATGTCTGGCACGCCGCGATGGGCAGGGAGAATGGGCACCAAAGCCTTCCTCCTGCTCAGCTTTCACCAGGGGTAGGGTGAAGCCAGCAATAGATTAGCAGCTCTTAAAAGTGTGTTCCAACATGGTGCTGCTAAAAATGATGGAGAGAACTGCAAGAGCTTGTGGAAACACCAGCATATCTCTTTAAGGAGAGAGGGTCAAGGATCCTCTGGAGATGTCAGACTTACTGTGTTCTGCAAAGATATGAGACTGGCTTCAGGAGCTTCACTGAGTCCTGATGGCTCAGGAAAGAACATGCATTCTTGTAGCACAGCACAACTGCCCAAAGCATTTGATTACTTATCCAGGTACATGGGCCATTTTCAGGTACTAATTCAACTGACAGCAAGATCAGCCTACTCCTGTCTTCAGAACAGCTGAGCTCGTTTGCTGAGGTCATCCATGAAAGCCTTGGTGCAGCTGGGAAGCAGATGCCCAAACTCAGCATTTACAAGTTTAAGCTAAGGATGTCCACTCGTGCCATGACAGAGAGCTTCAGTTGTCCTAGCTCGGTCCTGACCTTCAGCTGCCTGCTCTGTTCCGCTCCCATCGCCATATAGGAAGAGATAGAGCAGAATGGATAACCTGGTTTCCGCAGTTTACAACTTGCCTTAGTAAAGTAAACTGGGGTCTATTCCAATAAACTGCGGTGACTCAGAGGCTGCTAAGCACTCAGACATCAGGAGCAGGACTGGCGCCTCCAGGAGAGGGGTGTTGCAGTCAGCAGGGATCTTACCTGTTCAGCCTACCTAGTTTAATCCAACATGGTGGGAGGAAACAACCTCTCAAGGTCCCTTCTGACCTGAATTATTTTATGATTCTATAACACTTCACATGAATGCACAGCTCTGTTTTTGAAAATGATGGCTCAGTGTCAATGTTTCTTTAAGCAACACTCCACAACACTGACCAACACTATGAAAATAATTTAACAGGAATAAGTGACCAGCCACATCACATCCAAAGCCAAACACATATGAAAATAAAAACAATTTCTATACCGTGCATGTCTCAACAACTCTGTAGCCAGATATACATACGCAGTCCATAAACACATTAACACGTCCCTCACCAGAGAGGTCAAAATGTGGTGAAGCAGAAGCAGCCTGTGGTTAAATCTAGCTGAGAACCACGTCTGCATTCTGTGAACATGTCTGCAAGTTGAAGTACTGTGAAGTGGATGACAGATTACAGAACTCGCAAATGCAAGTCAGTCTGCCCTAAACCGTTCCTCAAATGCATTACGCAGGTGACACTCACTTTGAGGATGACTAATAGCTTCCATGCAGAAAAGTGGATTTTTTTAAAGTCAAGTGATGGTCATTTAAAGAGTGCTGATTTCACAACTAAGGCTGTATCCAGAAAGATGTAAACCTTGGCTTGTCTTAGGTTTAACCATAACACTCTGGGTCATAGACACCACACGAGGCAAAACACATCTTCTGAGATGAAACTTTACGTTGATTTCTTTTTCCCTCATTTTTTCAAATCTGGTAAATGAATAAAGCCTTCAAAAAATGTATATTTCTAGGCTATTTAAAGACACAAAAAGCAACAAATGTAAACAAAAGTCTCATATTTGTGTGTTGATGTAGTGAGTCAGAATAAACATGACAGCTTTACCTGAGAAGTTAGAGTCTGAAAACAAACCCTGTGTGTTTGGCAACAGGCATGGAAGATTTTAAAAAGAAAACCAAAAATAAGCTTAGCAACATACTTTGCAACTCCCACAGGTAAGCCTCACTCACTCAAGTGCTCTCACCAAAGAAAAAGAGGAATCCTACAACGCTAGCTGCTGGACATCCCACACGCACGTATCCCCCATGTCGCCTGTATCCCACAGAGCTGTCAGCCAAAAGCTGCTCCTACCACAGACAGCAATATTTCCCTTGGAAACGATAACAAATTAAAAGTCCAGCAAAGGCTGGCATAGCAAGCTAAAGCCACAGAGCACACAGAGAACAGGAAAAGATGGGGACAGACATCGTTTTCTATTTCTAGCATTTATATGTGGCTGCCAGCATAGGATGTGACATACTATCCTATGACAAGGACTTGCACCTCATCAGAATACGCTAGTGTAAAGCTGACAGCCCTCTCTACCTCCCTGGCAATGCTACTTCTGATCTCCAAGGCACATGAATACCTTGAATATGATCCAGAAAGATGATTTTCTGCTGTTGCAACAAAGATGATAAATGGATATCTCAAAAGATACTGCTAAAACTTGATTGTGGTTATGGAGAGCTGATGCTACATAGTCCAGATCACTTTGGAGTAGACAACGGATAGAGTTTGCTCTAAGTGGAGACTTCCACTGCCTGAATGCGGAGATTGTGTCAAACCTAGTCAAAAAGATATCAAGATATCACGGGAAAAGCAGGTGGCATGTCCAACACACGGTTGTTTTAAAGTTTGAAAAGAAAATCAGAAGACTCTCTTGATCCCTGAAAACTTCCATATTGCCAGAGTCTAAACAAAACCAAGTATTCTGAGTACCAGTTTATCAGTAAGATCATCAGAAAAATCTGGAGAGCTTGGACTCAGTGGGATTTTTTTTCCACTCACCTGAGAGAGAGTCACTACTTCAGTTTGTGCCTAGAATGTGCAATGTCACAAATGTACACCAAACGCACTGTTATTTTGCCTCTATCACCTTAATTCTGTTTCTTTGTATTAAAAAATGAATGTTAGTAAGTCAAAGGTAAAACCATGGCTTTTTATCAGGATTCTTTCCTCTTGAGGTCCAAGGATGTTTCTTTTTCTTCTCGCTTAGGAGACACATGCATAGGCAAAGCTAAGGCTTGAAATAAAAGAGTAGAAAGAAATGGCTTTTATAAGATTAATATAGCCATTTTAGGAAAAGATGTTGAAGGTCTCTCACTGAAACAAATATATTCCGAAAGCAACAGAGTAATCACCCATTTCTGGACTGATAACTAATTTTTCCCTCTTCTGCTACTACTCTTGTGACTTACTTATGTCTCAGGTAGTAAACACTCCATATTTGTGTGTGTTCAGATGGGAAAGGGAAAGGTATAATATGATTCTCCGTATTTTATACCTGGTATTTTTCACAAGAAAATGACCATTCATTCTCCAACTTCTAGTGGCTAAATGACCAGGTTTTATTCTATCTCTCTCTGAGATCAGTTCACTGAGTCTTCAAGTCAATAAGAAATTTTTCAGTGGATGTCGAAACAAATTACAATGTGAAGCAATAATTATCTACACTTACTTCATAGCTGGGACCTTTGTCATGTTTCCTAGACAGCAGGGGAGCTTTTTGTTCATGTTCCTCAGTTTCATTTTTTTAACTGTACAATGTCCACTGTAGCACAATGTTTTGTTCTTAAAGAGAGGTCTACTAGAGATATCTTCCTGTGTGGAGTGCCATCTTATCTGTTGAAAAGGTTGGTGTTCTTTGAGAAGACCAACTTGGTCTCCTCAACTGGTGAGACTTCACACCAATTACCCTCAAGATGAGAACAAACTTCCCAGAAGAAATCATTATTATGATTAGATTTCTGTTTTCACGTATGCACGCTATTTCTCTCAGTATTTTAATCCAGGTCAAGCAGAATTATATCATATCATTATAATATCTTTCAACATACAAGAGCCAAAGGCCCCAAAGGAAAGATAAAACACAATACCTTTTTTTTAAAAAAAAAAAAATGCTCCCTAGGAGGCCATGGAGAAGAAACTGAACCTGCAAGATCACTGTGTTCCTCAATTCCCTTCTACGTGCACAAGATTTTTCTGCATTGCCTGCTCCACCAAAAACTGTACTTCAGCATAGACTCCATATTTTGCCAGCTCCCGTACTTTCCTAGCTCCAATACTGTCCCATGCACAGGCAGCATACGCTGTTGATCATTGAATATGAGGGAGTGGGGGCAGGGGGGAACCTAAATGTTTCTGTAGGTGCCTATATACTAGTTGTTAGCCAGTAACCTGAAATCATCCTGAGCTCAACCCATGTTAACAATATTTGTTTACCCAACCCAAAATAAGCAAAACAGTTGCAGAGGTTTATAACATATGTCTAGCAAAAAGAGAAGAAAAGTTGCACCAAAATCAAGTCCAAAAGGCTCTCTCTCTCTCCCTGCCCCATCTTATATGTAGCTGCCAAGCAATAGACACTACCTAATCTGCATGGCCAAAGTCTCAGTGCTAGTGCTCATCCTGGGTGCACATGCATGGGAGGGAACCTGCAGCTGGGGAAGAACTTATAACCCCTGTATCCTGTTGAAGGCTTGCTTGAAGGTTCATTCAAATTCATTTTTCCTCCCCCATTCAGGAGGCGGTTTCAGTGTCCTTTCCCTGGACTATTAGCTGGCCTAACTTCTTCAAATGCAAATGTCCCTTCAATAGGCCAGGTGCAGACATCTCTTGTACTTTTACTGAGTTAGCAGTAAATCATTAATCCACAGAGGAGTACAACACTCCCACTTATGAAGACAAATCACAGTGTGAAGCTTTCTAAGGCACCAAACTTACCATTTCAAATAAATGTATACACTGACAACCACAATTGATGCAAACATTTAAGTGGAATTGGAGCCTCTGGGCTAGAGGTCCTTGACTGAGAACAGCCACCATGAGAGCTAACAAGGATAGTGAGTGAAATGATTGACTAACACCAGTTTTTCCCAGAGGGTTGCTATGACTTTGATGTAACATGTCCACTGGGAGTGGAGCGAGAGAAAAGAGAAAGGTTCCTATTACAAACCATAGGAGGGACAACCATTTGATCAATCTTTTCAATTTGATCAATCTTTTCAGTATTTCAGTATTTCAGACCATTGGAATCCGTGGCCTCTACGACAAATGATCTGAATAGAGGTATTCTTCCACTAACTTCTGCCATATATTTATTAATCCTACATAATAAAATGCAAACAACTAAGTCCCAAGGGAATCTAAACCTAAGAATGTCTTAAACCTCACTTTCTCTAAGTGACCTCTTAAAAAATGTCACAGCCTGCCATACCTGCTGTGAACACACCACATCTGGGACATCCTGAGAACACAGCTTCTGCATGAAGCTAAATGAGAAGCAGGTGCAATGAATATCAAAAAGAAAACTCTGCTCAGTTATACCCACAAACTGCTCCTTATTCTGCATAGATCACACTGTCCCACTCCTGTGATCAGTCATCTGAAACCAGATACTTCACAGAACTGTGCTGAATGCGGAACTGCCGGCGTTGATTCACTCTATTTGGGGCTGCCCCCACATATAAAAACATTTTGGTTATTGATCTAAGGATTCATGACTCATGGGCTGAATATAGCGGTGGGTTTGAAACACTGCTTTGTTCTTGGAAGTGACACATAAGGTCTCTGTAGGGCAGCAGCCCTTCACTACGACACCTGCTCCTTCAGAAGAGACTCTACAAAGAGCTGAAGAGACGCCCAAAAATTAAAAAACAGAGGAAGTGAGCAATGTAGCTCTCCCTCCACCCATCCTCCCTCTTCAAACTCACAAGCCTTGGATGAAGCAGCCTTATCCATGCTACAGTATATAACAGAGAGGTATCAAAATGGCTCTCCTTGTTTTACAGTACATGAATCTGAGATCCCCAGGACCGTGGAGGTTAATTCAATGTGAGAAGTTCTGTTTAATCAAACAGCTTTAGACCAAAAGATCTGAAGTCAGAATGTTCGGATCCAAAAATGTGACCTTGATCCCTTACGAAGTACTTGCTAGAGCCACAGAAATATTTAGGAACTTAACTTTGATGATCTTATTAAATTCATATCTGAAAGATATAACAGCTGCAAGTGACCTCTTACAGAGATCAATCATTAATAGAAAATACTAGAGTGTACTCTTCCAGTGTATGCGAGCACACTTTCCTTGCCTGGGGAAATTCATTTGAAATGCCTGATGTCTCATTGAATTAACTGGCACCAGTTTTGTAATCAAACACTGTTGAGCCAACAGGAAGACAAAGACTTATGCTCTTTTGCTGTGGATTACACACACACATACACAAAATAAATAAATAAATAAATGGACCCATAGGCTATAAAAGACCACAATACATGCATTCATTCATATAAAAATTAAGTATATAATCACATGATGAGCAAAGGACTTGATATGATGGCATACAGATTTAAAACACACACAACCCTATTTAAATAAGCTGCACACTGTGCTGTATCCTGAAAAAAAAAGATGAAGTTACAGTAATTGTCACTTTTGGTTTTATATAATTTTACAAATAAAAATGTGAGAGTTGCCATTAACTAGTATTGACAATACGCGTATCGTACACACATTTGTCAATTTCATTAACCTTCCAAATGAGGTATTCAGAGGGAGCTAATGGCAGCATAACACATCATTACAATATTCAATGCAATTTCACGGATATTATGTATAGGGAGAAATTTTAGGCTCTCTTGTCCTTACAGCTGTTAGAAAATATTACACTTTGGAAACATCCCATTAGGAATCGGCAAATGCTAAACAGCAGAATCTGAATAGCATGAATTATGTCCCCCTCTCCCGCCTCTCCTTGCTGAGTACAGGGTGCCTCTATTTGTGTCATATTTGGCCCTAAGTAAGGAATGCAAATCATTGCCTGGACTTTCCACCCTCCTCACTACTGTTATTACAGCCTCCATAGCTAGAACACCAGATTAAGATCCAGGAGGCTTGGGCTTCACTCACCCATTAACTTTCACTATAACCTTGGACTAATCACTTAATTTTTTACATCTACAGTTCCCTGCTTCACAGGGCACTGTGCAGGGCACAGTGCATTAAAGGTGATGAGAGGCCAAAATACCAATAGGAGGTTTACTTTCCCTCTACATGAATGCAGCAATTTGGACTATGTCAAAGAGCAGTGTCCATAGCTATGACTTATTCCCTAACCCTGTTTGCCAGTTCTCCACTAATTGTGCGGCAAGGGCACATGCTCTCTACACAGAGAATCACAGAATCACAATGGTTGGAAAAGATCTCAAAGATCATGAAGCCCAATTGTAAACCCATCACCACCCTGCCTGCTAAACCACGTCCCTAAATGCCTCAGCTATACGTTTCTTGAACACTGCCAGGGACGGTGACTCCATCACTTCCCTGGGCAGCCTGTTCCAATGCTTGACCACTCTTTCAGTGTAGAATTTTTTTCCTAATGTCTATTCTGAACCTCTCTTGGCACAACATGAGGCCATTACCTCTTGTCCTATTGGTAGTTATTTTGAAAAGCCTGACCCCTGCCTCACTGCAACCTTCTTCCCAGTAGTTGCAGAGAGCGACAAGGTCTCCCCAGAGCCTCCTCTTCTCCAGACTAAATAAGCCCAGCTCCCTCAGCCACTCCTCGTAAGGTCTGTGCTCAAGCCCCTTCACCAGCTTCGTTGCCCTCCTTTGGACACACTCCAGCGCCTCCATGTCTATCTTGCAGTGAGGGGCCCCAAACTGTTAGGCATTCTCCCTTCTTCACTACTTTACCAAAGGTGAAAAAATATAGCAGGAAAGAAGGCAAAGAGAAAGAGAGAAGAGATCCCGTAACAGGAACGCAGGTTTTATTATAGGAAAAGAAGAGACCTTGCAGCTGGGAACGAGAGTGGAAAAATTCTGAGCAAAGGAGACAAAGAAGTCAAATGTGGGCAGGTGTAGAAGGAAACAAAATATATTTTGAATTATCTGAAGAAAGATTTATTTGGTGATGAGATGCATGAAGACACTGGGAAGCGCATCAAAATGAAAGATTGCAGAAGGAAGGAAGATTTTTAGGAAGTTGGAAAGTGGGAGAAAGTAATTTAGGGACACACAAAGCAGAAAGATGGATCATAGCAATGTACAGATCAGAAAACAATACGGTCTGTCCAGAAGCAGAGGAACAAGAAAGGAATGAATGTCACCTATGACCAGATGAGGAAGTGGAGTCAGAGAACAAAAGAAAACATATTTTCAGCTTGGCTTATGTTCTAAGGCTTTTATTTTCCAAATCACTTTGAATTCTCCACACCAGTTATCTGTGAGTAAGGGGAGCCGGACTTGAGCAGGTCTTCCTTGAACTGGCTGTAGAAACAGCACAGAACCCTTAATTTTAAGGTTGCTTACTAGGCATCAAATAGGTGTTGTCTCTTCTTTGAATTAGAAAGACTTTTAAAAAAAATAAATAATATATATTAAATTCTTCTGATCTTTTTCTTTCAGATCAGCAATAGAATATATAAAATCAAAAGCTACCATCAGTGATATTATGAGAAAATAAACAGATAACGATGTATGACCTATAAAAGCAACAAATTCCCATGTAAATTGTCCCTTACAGAAATGGCCAAGGTTACCTAAAGCACATTTAATTGAGCTTTCCTCTTCTGCTTGCTGTAGTTTTCCCCACAGATCCTAAAGGACAGTCAGGATAGGATGTGTTCACCTTGTCAAACAGGCCTACAGTCAACAGCCCCTGCAGCGCATCCAAAGGACACAGTGCTTTCTGTAGGAGGTGGAGTGGCGAGCAGTGTTAGCAGCCTCCTTTCTTCGCTGTTTCTAAGCCAGTTGGCCATCCTGCATCCTTCAAAATTCAGGATTCTCTATTCAAGGGAAATGCTTTGGATGGTCCAGCTTTGCAACAGCCAGCTCCTGTTAATTTGAATCACTTCGGTTTGCTTTTCTCACTGTTGCTCTCACTGCCAAGGGCTGTCAAAACACATTGTCCTGCTTTCAGAAAAGAGCCACATACTGTGTCATGGAGAGATACAAAGCACAGCTGATAAAACTACACAGAAGAGTTCAGCTGTCCTCCTAGCCTATGAATTTAAATAGCATTCTCCTATAGAAATTAAGCAGTTTTTACATTAAGTTAATTTGTCTTTTTTCCCCCTTCTTATGGAGCACCTGCTTCACTTTGCCATTCATTTTCTATTTTGTTTTTTCCTTTATTTCTGCTTTCCAATTTAGAGATTTTACAGCATGGAGACTATGGGAAAAGTAATCTAAGTAATCTTTTAACCAACTTCCTTTCAGAAGAGTTGAGTTTTCCATCCAACCCATTGTGTTGATTTGAAGTTACCAATATGGGTACTTCTTATTGCTTGATGTCTTGAGTTTGCTGTCAAGAGCATAAAGATGCAAAAACAGAACAAATAGGTGACTCTGTGTTCCCAGCAATAGCTGGAATAACGTAATGTCCCAGTCTGTTTAGATTCTGGCCAGGACAAAGCCATCCAATAACTAGAAAAAGAAATCCAGTATGAAATATACAGAAACATTTTTTTCTTATGGTTGCAGATTTATCACAGACAGAAAAAGAGTAATCTTTGACACATGAGAGACAAGGTATTTTTAATAAGGTGTTGTGCCAAGTTGGCTAATTGTTCATATACATAAAGTATCCTGGTGTCCTTTAAAAAAAAAAAAAATCAAACCGGACAGAAGTGCCAGCAAATGTTATAAAGCAGTGGATAGTGGGTGGGTGGTGTGAAAACGTTTCATAACTGCTAACAGCAACCCTGTTGTGAACCAAACAGCTGTGCGCTGAACACAGGTGTGCTAGCACAACAAGGGCTATTCATGCCTTCCCACAGCACGCTGGCCAGGTCTGAGAGCCACAGCTGACCACGTAACGCACCAGAGATGGAAAAGGCTGCAAGTGAAATGGCCACGGAAAGGGTAAACACCGGATGCCACGCAGACGCATGCACGCGCACACACACCAAAAAACGCGTGCACATTTTTAGCACATTCTGCTCGCTGCTGAAAGGCAAAGAGGTAAGGAAAATCTATTCTGCTGTGCAAATCCGAGAGCATAGTGACTCGGAAAGTTCACAGGAACATTCTTTGCATGGAAAAATAGGCAGGTGAGAAAGCGTGAGGATATGACAGAAGTCAAAATATTCAGGTGTGCATGTATTTTTATAGTCATCCCAATAGACCACTCAGACATTTGTAAGTGAATACAATTTAGAAGCAATTCCAAATAATGCTAGCGGAAGGATTACAGATTCTCATTTCTTTTACTGAGCCTCCAAGACAAAAGATATACTTCAGGAAAATAAAAATATTATGGTTAAAAAATAAAATCATTTACCTTTCACACGTTCTGCATAAAGTGTTTTGCAGCTTTTTTTCCAAGTATAGCAGTGCGGTAAAAAGGTTGGCAGGGACGGCGCTGTTTCTTTTTCTTTTTTTAAACCAGGATTCTTAAAAGACAATTCAAATATGAAAGGAATGGTAGTTAGGAACCCCAGAGTTCTAAACCTTACTATAGAAACTCTGCTTGGGGCTTTTAAATTGAACACGCAAGCAGATATTATGATTCATTTGCAAAAGGGAGAACCCTTCACTGAAAAAGGAGAGGACTACAAGCCCTAGTAAATCTTTTCTACCTATTGTTCCTATTATGAAAAGGCAATTATTTGTTAAAAAAAAAAAAAAAAAAATCTCCAGATACAGTATTTTTATCTGGGGGGTAAGAAATGAATATTAAAATGTTGGGACATTTGTACCCACAAGCTTTCAGAACAGAAAACATGGCAATGAAAGTGAAACATGACATAATCATGATACATGCTAATATCTGCATTTAAATTTCTCACCAGCTAATCCAGGATGAACTCTTACACTAGCTGTGACACAAAAAAGCTCTGCCTGATTCCTACTTGTGCTTGTATTCAGGAATGTATATCTGCTTTCAAACAAGAGTAGAAGCTATTGAGGCTGAACGTGGTTGCTGCGCCAGCTAACAAAGTTAATGACCAAGTGACCCCACGCAACTAGAAAATCTTCCAATTCTGTAAATTCCTTTCTGCTGGAACAAAGTTAGGAATCCTAATTTATTTCTCTTGTGAAAGTCCCATTTCAAAGACTTGAAAGCAATAAATATTGCATCACAAATTTGGTTTCTGGTAGATGGAAGGCCACAGTAAAATAGTTGCAAACACACAACAGCAGCGATAAGGACACATTCAATGAGTTGCTGCCACATTTTCAGCTTCCAGTAGCAGAGACCTAGATCTGTATCTGTCCAACGCTCTGAGTGTGGCTGTCCTACTTCTATTAGCAGTAGCTAGTGGTCAGCCTCACCGAACCACACTGCAGAGAGCACTGTGTACAAGACTTGTTGTTCACACGTTATGGCTACTATCTGGGGTAAACTGAACATCCTCTCTCACCAACTATAAAGCTCTACAAAAATGCTTTTATCACTTGTATCATTGCTTTCTCCTAAGATGGCCCCAGCTGTCACAGGAAAAGTAAGTCCTGAGATCAACCAAGATCAACAATTTGCATGTGTATTTTTGATGCTGCTTCAGAATCTGATAAAATCCATAGTTTATCACCATTAAAACACTTGCAACTGAAACGTAGCCCTTAGGTCTTCACACATGCCCAGAACAAAGGCAGCTCTCCTCCAGCAGAGCATGTGTTCCACATTAGCCCCAGTTCTGTCCACAGCCCTCATGAGAAGGAGCCATCTCAGGAAAACAGAATCTTTACTGCCATTCGATCCCTGACATATCTGCCGAGCTGGTGAAGAGTGTTAGGGGTGGCTAATCACTAAGATGTTGACAGAAGCCACAACTTGTACCCTGTAATCCAAGAAATAGTGATTGTACTCAATCTCTCTCCCAATAAAAAACAAAGAGTTAAGATGGCTTCATCTCACTGTTATTCTCATCTGAGTCTTCTGATGCTGAAGTTATTATTTAGTCACACTTTTTTGTCTATAAAATATGCTCTAGTAATTTAAGTGGTGCTTAGGCAAAACTAGTGAAAAGATTGGCTAGCAGTTTGTAACTATGAACATTTTCTTTGTCACAACTTGCTTAGAAGTGATTTACACTCGCCTTAGAATGTTGAACAAACCTGGATCACATGCTCGCAAAATTCTCAAGTTCCCTTCTGAGATTTCCCTGTAATTGACAAATTCCAACATCTTCCCAGAAGAAACAGAACTTTTTATTTTCCAACAGAATGATATCCATCTGCCTTAGAGCTCTCCCTTTAGTCGGTGTCCTGTATTTTAAAGAGTCTGACAGGGAATTCTGGGGCTATTGGATCTATAATATTCAGGAGGAGAGCAGAGGTTTCCTGTTACAAAGAGGAGTTTTCTCTTCACTGAGCCAGTGCAATGAAACACCAGCTTGTTCCCAGGGAGAAGCTGCAGGTTAATCCATTTGGATCCTGGTGCTGTAATGGCATCAAAACTTTTGACTTAATATATGACATATATTTTTGCAACTGCAATGGCCTTAAGAGAGTTTTCCAAAGAGCTAGATCACCTAAGGTTCTGCCCTACAATATATGTGAAAAATCTGTTTAAAATGCAAGGCTGACTCTCCATTTATACAATTGTAATGGCTCTGCACCAACTATACTGGTGCAAACATAGAGATTTCAGCCTAAACTCATCTGACATCTTTAAGGAGAAACCTTAACATTGATATTCTCATCTTAAACTTTCCAATCAGTCTTAAAGAAACCCTATTTTTTGTGCTTTTTCATGTGGAAATGAATGACTTGCTGCTGTTCTGTGTGATAATTTAGCTAAGCAACAATTATTACTTTGTATCCTCAGCTGTGGAATGGACAGTTGAGCTACTTGTCTTCCTTCTCTTTTTTTTCTCTCTACAGATTTATGTTACAATTTCTTTTGTCTTTGTAATAGGAAATAAATCAAACTGATCTGAGTATTAATCTCACTTAAATATTTCTACAGAAGCTCAATTTCTAATTTCACACAAAGACAAAAACTTTGCACTCTTACTGTTTCCTCAGAATTGTTCGATCCATTTTTCAAATCCTCACTAACTTATGCTCTTCAGCTTCTCTCCTTCTTAGAGGGATCTCTTCCCTCCTAATCACAAATTAATAGTAGAAAATGGACAGAACAAATGCTGTCATGGAAGAAAGAGACACAGTGTGTGGAAAAAAAAAAAAAAAGTCTTCAGGTTTTGGTCATAAATTCCTTTTACGCCAGGACTCTAATTTTACAAAGTTCTAGAGAATTCATCTAAAATAAAACAACAGAGTAGTATAAATAATGAAAAAAAACTTTTTTTTTTTTTTTTACAATAAATTAGCATACTAGTAATTCAGATATATTACATTCTCTTTATTTACTGCAGTGGTGAGTCCAGTATCACTAGAATAGCTAATGCCACTGCAAAAATTCCAACCCCAGTGAAAAGCTCAAATCATGCTAATTACTTCTTAGAAGTAGATTACCTTCAAATGAGGAAATCTGGAGAAATAGCACCAACTGCAGCAAACAAAAAACCCACCCACCAGTTATTTAAAGAAAATTGCACACAGAAATGCTGCCAAGATGCCACAGTGTCTCCATCACAGTAAGAGGTGGATGGCTTCTGCAGACTTGGGCAATTCACATTTCAGATTCCTTTCTCACTGCCCACATGTTCAATTTTACTCAACAGCAAGCACTATTTGTCCCTTATTTACCTTCCAAAGCAAAGCCCACATTGGTGGGAATGAACACCGAGGTGACACTTAGAAAAAGCAACATCATTTGAACAGCTGTAGACAGTCTGTTATTTATCAGAAATTTTAACAAAGGCCAAAGGAAAAAAAAAACGGCAGTTCAGTAGAGAGCGAGGCCTGCCCTAGCACAGCTGTTACACAAGATGGGAAAATTTCAAAATGAGAAAGTAAACATCACTCTATATTCTAGCAAAGAGGAAAGAGAATTTTCTTCACAATCCTTGGAAATAGCAAACTTACCACTAACGTAGGGCAAACATTCTCTGCCCCCTCCCCATCTCACCAGCCCCTCGGCCAAATAAAACAGCTAATGTCCATTTGTAACTCTTTTCTTGGGGCGTCATCCTGCCCATGGTAGCCACGGGGTGAAAAGCTGTGCAGATGCTGGACAGCTGCAAGAACCCAGGATTCCTCTGTTGGCTGCAAACTCTTCCTCCAGCAAGCTGGTTTGACAAAACGGCTACAAGGAGATCCTTCTGACGGTCCTTCAGGTATGCTCTTTTGGGGGGCAGGATCTAACATTCCTGTGAGATCAATATTAGGAATTCAAGAACATTCTTAATCAACATCAGCGGCCAAGCAGCTGTTGGTGGCTGCAGCACGAGCAGGTTGGATTCGGCTGCTCTGCCTCGGAACAGAGGCTAACACTGCTCTGTGCTTCTCAGTTACTGTTCAGGTGGCAAATGCTCAGAATAACAACAAAAAACAAAGCCTCAGGGCTGAATGCAGGGGGTACTAAGCAGACTCCCTCCCCGCGGCAAAGGCAGGCAAGTAGCACACAGCTTTGTTCCAGGTAATGCATACATGCGCAGTCCTTGAACCCAGGGGACTTACAAGCTTACCCAGAGCAGCATGGATGCAGAAGTCTCCAAAGTGCCCTCACATTGGGCAGAGGCAAAACATGTCCTATTCACACACAGGACCGTAACCTGCGGGCTCGGGGCCTCTCCGGAGTGGTGAGCTGCCCACACCTGCGTGGTCTCCTGCTGGCAAGGGGGAACACAGGCCCCCGTGTGCTGCTCTCTGGCCATGGGTCTCACCACAAGGTTGGCCCAGCACCACTGTCACCACCTCTCCTGCTAACTGGTTCCTAGAAACTGGAATGAGCTTCTCTTACAAAGGGAAAATATACACATGTGCCCAGAACCGTATTCAGAGTTAAAAACCCTGATATACCAAAGGCGACATCTCAGGCCCGCAAGAAGATATCAAGAAGTGGAAAGACGGTAGCTCCCATTTGCTAGCACAGCCTTCTTCATCCCCAGTTTCTCTTCTGACCACTGTGAACAGAGTTCTTGGGCATCTGCTGCTCCTGTGTGCTGCAAGTGGAGCTCGTATGCCCCACCTCAGGCTAAAAACTCCTCCCCTGGGAGGCAGGCAACATGTCTCGAAGCCCTCCACGATGCAGAGTAATGGGTGGCTTAAAACATGCCCTGCTGCAGCGCTCAGACAAGCCTGAGACAATGTCTGGAGGTGGAAACCACTGAGCTCCGTGCGGGGCAGATGCACAAGTCTTCCAGCAGCAGGGTGCTGGTGACCCGCAGAGCACCCAACAGCATCGGCAGTACCAGGGGTGAACTGAATATTACTCAGTAATTCAGCAAATAAATTACAAGAGAGTCTTGTTGTTGTTGTTTTTGTTGCTCTGTTTACTGCTGCATTCTAGCACTTCTAGAGAGAGTAGCTGTGCTGTGCAGAGGCTTGTGTCACACATGCTGTCACACTGAAAACAGGCCCAGCAACACAGGCTTCTGGCTCACAGTGATTTCTGACCACCACTGTTATATTCTTCTAATATTTTTCTTGTAAAAAAAGGGGCAGCACCATAGGAAGAACCTTAACCCAGGAGTTAGAGGATATATAGGAGACATTAGATTGAGGCTTGGGTCTTGAACTCTGATTTTCCATCTCTCATTTGAGTGCCCAAGTCACTGATTCAGGTTTATGCTGGACTAAGCTCTGTCAATCTCCCTCTTGGAATAGTTTCATTTTGTGTAAATAAGCACATATTAATTGGAGCGGGAATCTCAACCATAATCTTCAATATCCTATGAAGATCTTTTTCTCAGTCTTTTTCTCCCCGGAAAGAAGTGAAGAAGAGTCCTTGTTTATATTTTCACGAACAATGGCAGCTTAAATTTTGGGGAACTGAGATCCATGGCAAAACAGCCAGTACTTCTCAGAACTATGCTTCTTACTCTACCTCCAACCACTGGGATATTGGTTAGTAGGGAGTAGGTGGAACATTTTGACCAGAAACTCTGTGCAAGCACTGTCACAGTTAATACATTCCAATGAACATTTTGGGTCACAGAAACCTGACATTTGCCAATGAAAAACTGTTTAGTCAGATTTTTTTCTGACCATTGCTCCTCTTGACTCTGTTCTAGAGCTATTTCCCCTGGTTATTCAGTAAGCAGCAATCTGCTGTAGTGAACTGAATGCTCTGTGCCTTATATCATACCCCAAAGGTCCAGAGCAATACACCAAAGAAATAACATTCTAGCGGGGTTTCTGAGTTTTAGCTTAGTTATAACACCATAAGCAATAAAACTCAAGGTTGTAGCTGCTAATAGAATTTTTATTAATTTCTAAAAGCAGATTTTTTAATCATTCCCTTGCAATATTTTCCTTCTTAAAACAAATATTCACGTTTCTAGGAATTGCTGACTACTGTGCTTATAAAACGGACCCCATTTTTTGCTGTGTCTAGGGAAGGGTAAGGAAAACATGATGCACAAACCAGGAAAACTGTAGAAAAAATATTGGCTGGAAACTCTGTGTTACTGAAGACAACCAAGAATAACATTTAACCAGAAACCGGTTTTGACATTCAGCTGTCAGTAGTTTCCTTAAGCACTGGAGTCTCTCTGTCTGCAAATAAAATCCTGATTCATACAAATGCGTATACTGAATAAGTGTATAAATCCAGCACTTCTTTTTTCAACAAATTTGTAGAGAAGTGAGCATTCAAAACCTGATTTCCAAAACACCAAGATCTGGGTTTTATGCATATATATATATATATATATATATACATACATATATATATACACACACACACACACACACACA
>VZSV01000182.1:601102-619145 GCA_013398735.1 Nothocercus julius | reverse complement strand
AATTTTAGTGTAAAACCTACTTCTTTTTAGGAGAAAAGGATTATCATATACATGTTAGCCAGGTGGTTAGAGAACTTACCTGTATGAAGTATAATAGCTTGAATCCCATTTACACTAATTATATCCACAGCAGTACTTACACATACAACCTCAGGTGTGTTTTAGCTTTGAGACTTAAAGCACATTAGCTTGGAGATAACTTAGGACATCACTGTCCTTATTTGGAATAAATTAAAGCATTTTTCTTTTTCTTACCCATCAGCTGCCTTCTAGATCCTCAACATGTATTTTCATGTTCACAAAAAATGTGAATTGCAATACATAAGCTGCAAAATAGAAGAGAGGAAAACAAAGACAGCAAAACTCTTATCACTGATCAAACTGCACATAAAATTACATATCAATATAATTTATAAAAAAAATACATTCCCCCCTAAAAATCTAACTATCATCAATGAAACTTGTTATACTCTTGACTTTTGAATAAATTCCATTTAGCAAAAAATACTGCCTATTTTTCTGCTAAAATGATTTCTGCCTTTTTTCTTCAGAAAATTCTCCTATTGCTGGTAGATAATTCTGCCATGCATATAACACTTCACATGCTTTCCATAGCAGAAAAACCATGCATATGTGCCTCCTCAAACAAAATACTGACAAAATTCTAGAGTCTGCTGCCACTATGATTTTACAAAATTAAAAACAGAAGAAAAAAGAAGAAAAAGCGTCTCCTTTCTAAAACCTGAAATCAAGCATTCTGATAGGATATAAGTGAGGATGGTAAAGAGTCGAAAGAGATGAGGCAATAAAAAATAGCAAGGTTACAGCAACACCTCTGAAAGACAGACATTTTAGGAATAGGAAAAAAAAGACAGCATTGTTGCATTTATTTTACTATGATAAATAATAAAGGAAATGGCAGTTCTGAATCAAATCCTAGTGAAGTCAGTGAAAGACACTTATTGGACGCTGACTTTCTGGATCAGAAATAATAATGTAATTTAACCCAGATTATAAAGCATTTTAGCTCTTATGTAAATTCTGTTAAACTCCATAAGCTTATGTTTCAAAATGCCTGATGAATGTTTTTGTATAGTTACACTATGAACAAGGTGTGTTTCAGGAAGACAGTTAAATGGGTAGTAGTAACTTTTTATTGGGGAGTACTTTACTCGCACGGAATCTCCCAGCTGTAAATGGCTGGATTGCACACTGAAGGATCGCCCTGCTCCTGAGCCATCCATAAGCCTCTCCTGCTGGCCTGTCAAAAACAGGGTCCCAAAGGGTACACAAAAACTCGGCTAATCCAGACAGTCAAATGCTTTAATGTAATACACAAAATTAAATAGATATCTCTTCAAAACTCCTTCCTGCTCCTCTCCTCCCCTCACTCACAGTTATAGCATTCACAGTCACAGTTCCACAGATTTTCTTTACCAAACTTTATTTAAGTTTTTAAATAGCGATTGCATTAAAATCAGTCATAGGATCAGCCATATCTGAGTGCAACAGAAAACAACAGCAAGTGGCTTAAACTTATTTCTTCTGTTAACAGCCCAGAGTAGAGCTCTTGCTGTCTAGCATTTTATCAGAGCATCTTTCAGAAGCATTAGCAGATTGCACAGTGCTCCTTGATTATCTCAGACCTTACATTTATTATGTCCCTATCACACACAGCTATTATAGTCAACTGTAGGTTTGTAATTGCTCTCAGTGGGAGAAGGTTCAAGTCCTTTATTTCTTCCTCAGAATGATACCAGGCCTGCTCCAGTTCAGTCCAGGCTCATACTGTTTTCTTCTCTAAAAACCTATTTCCTTATTTTTACATTAATTCAAACTACAAGATACCATCTTTCTCTCTGGCCTTTGACCTTATTGACCATCCTACTTTAATCCAGAAAATTCTCATATGAGAATGTAACATTATTTAAAAGCATAATGTTGATCTAAGCATTAAATAAAAATACGTTAATATCATTGAAGGAAAAAAAAGTCCATCATACAGACAGCATGTAAAATCAAAGTGCAGCTATGAGCTGCACAAGCATATGATACTACAATGCAGATTCATTGACTTGGCTGCATTGTCACTTGAATTCAGTGGTTCTACCCTTTCCCACACGTGAGCAGCTTTCATTTATCCCTGCTATGTTCTGCCCATCCAGCTGCTCCAAAGGGAAAGGACCACACTCTCTCTCAAGGGGGCTTTTCTGTGGTCTAACCTTTGACTTGAAAGTTGTATGGATAATAAGATACACTCATCTGTACACACATATATACATCAACTGTAATTGCAGTTTAGGAAGTTTGTATCTGGGTATTTTCTTGAAGCAATATCCATTTGCCTTGCCAGTTACTTGTTCTCAGGGATAACACAGACTTAGATGTTTATTGTTCCAAGGTACAAAAGAAACACCATTCATTATGAATTAATGTGCATAAGAAAGAACAAAAAAGATGGAGCTCAAGGATTTTATAGAAGCAGAACAAAACAAATAATGAAGGTGAAGAGTCACGCATTTACTGATATTTTCACTTAGGTTTAATAGTTGGACTTCAACTTTTTCAACTTTGCAAATGGTCAAATGTAAGCTTGATTTTGACATTACGAGTCTACAGAAACTACCTCTCCCAAAAGATAAGCTCGTTACTAAAACTTCTCCTCTTGAGAATCCCACACAATAATTACTTCCGAAAAGGAATACCAACAGAGTTCTTCATTGGACAAAAAGATGTTATAATAAGGTTTAGGAAGTAATTATCATGGAAACATGGCTGATTTAAAAATTAACGTAAGTGACGAGTCCCCTAGTACTTGATTTTCTTCATGATCTGCACTACAAAGCTACTGCTCTTCCCCATTCTTTATTACTGACTTAAAACAAGAACCAGTTTACAATAAGAACCAGCTTAAAATATTTGCCAACTCCAGCTGTTCATTTTCTCTTCTGTGTAAATGCTATTAATTTCTATTCTACCATATTCTCAGCAGAAAACAATTGACAACAAAATTTAGATTTGGGACCTATTCTTTATTTATAACTCTTTCAAAGCTGAGAGCTTTTAGATAAGGAGTTTTCATTTAATGAAAACAGAATGAAAACCATCATGTATCTACTTTTTATAAAGTAACCAAGCTAACGTGGAAAGATGAATATTACAGTGCCTAATTACAGTCAAAACCTATTGCACAATATCTCACACAAAGGAGCTCAGTTAATATTCTTTGCAAGCATGTCAAAATCACATATTTTCATAGCCTAAAATATTCTGATTTCATTCAGATGTCATTTTAGCACTGAATTTTCTGGCTTATTTACTTGTTTTAGGGTTAATTTCAAAACCTGTGCGAGGTATGTTATGCTCATGCTACAAGAACATATCTTCAATTTTAACTAAATTTTATCATTCTTTTCTGCTTCAAAATACAAACCAATTTAATAAACATATTGCCATTGAATCACTGTTTTCTCTCAATCTCTCTAGTCAGTACACCAGAGATGCTAACTAACCTCATATGGCAATCTTTATAATATAATCATCAGTGATATAATGCAATGTTTTCTTTTATATACAGAGACACCCCTGAGGTTTGATATTTAAGGACTTCTGCATCAGTAGAGCACAGAAATCTTGAGAATTCAAATGCTGAACTGACAGAAAGGCTGTCGGAAGGCAACAGCTCGGTGATGATCCTGTGGCATGACACTAAGACGTAAACCAAGGATGTTTGAGAAAAGGCTTTTATTGAGACAAGGAGATTTTTATGAGATTTAGGTACTATATAGCATTGTTATGACAATACTACTATAAGCCCACTGTTTACACAGCACAACCACAAATTCCTGATGTATGCAACAAAGTGGGAAAACACGATTTAGGTTACAACTACAGAAACCTATAATACTCAACCATTTGAGCGGTTTTCACTGTTTCCTATGACAACCTTATAATACTTTTTAAGATTTGCCATAAGGAAACAGTTGCAGCATGCCTGTTCTTAAGACTTTGCTACTGAAAGCAGTCCATTTTACAAATTGTCAATTAATCATGTTCAGGCACTTATTACTACAAATTTACTGGAATAAATAAATAAAATAGTAACAGCTTTGATTTGTTCATTTTCATCTTCTGAAACTCATTCCTTGGGAAACTGAGATTCTAAGAGTGCTCTACATGCTGATACAAAATACGTAATCTGGAATTTGCCCAAAACGATGATATCCTCATAAAAAGACAGGCTGGTCAAATTTGTTAGTATGAAGCATAGACATACAGGCTTTAAAGACCCATGTGCTGAGAGAGTCTCACATTGACATGGCTTTAAAGGTCACATACATACTCTGCCTCAATTGAACCCCAAGGGAGGCTGCGGCTAAGCACACAAGATGTTCAGATACTACAATTAGGTTTAAATGGGCATATGGCAGAAGAAATCTGTTCCCATAGGAGGAGGAAAAGGAGAAGTAATATCACAAGCAAAATTAAGAAAAATCAGGATGACAGCATATTACTAAACTAATAGAAGGGGTGATACAAAAGGGAGGAGGTTAAGTTGCAAGGAGACACTTGAAATTAAGAAGCCAATTCTGGGAGCATGTTATACATTTGGTGCATAGCAGTGCATTCTGCACTGACCTTCAGCTGTAGAAAAATGTCATTCCTTTTGATTCATTTGGGTGTTGGTGTTTCTTACATCTTATCTGTTTTTTAGGCACAAGACAACTCATCTCAAAAAATAACTTGGTTCCAAAGCTTAATAAATGTGTTAGTTCACAGAGGATAAAGTAAATGAGTGAGCAAGTACAGAGCAACAATTTTGTCTCCTGTTCAAAGAGAACTTGTTTCCACACACTGGTCCTGACACCTCCTGACTGTGTTGCCTCTACCTGCCAAGCTTCTGTTACAAACCAGAAGTTAATGTTGCTAACAAGTTTGGACTCAAATCTGTCTAAAACGACCCTTGCTTCTCAGGTAATCCCTTTCATTGTGCTAATAAGATAGAAATCAGCCTCAGAAAGACTGACGCTTCAGTGCAATCATTTTCCTTCCGCCCTCTCAAGCGCTCAGCTCCAAATATGAAGCTGCAGATGCAGAAAGGACAACAAACAGCTCATTTTTTTCTTCCAAAACACACATTTTGGGATGGTTATCACCACTAGAGTAGCACTAAAAGTGTAAGCAGTAGCTTGGTCTATGGTCTCCTCTTTGCTATCTGCAAAGTGTGAAGCATCACGTTCATTTTTCCCTTCAAAAATCATTGTATAGAAACAAGGCTATTTTAAAGACAGTTTTCTTTGTATTTTCACCATCTTGTATATTTAAAGAAGTCCATGAAGCATGATAAATTCATACACTCTCCCATTTAAAAACTCCTCAGGTCTGTAGAGAGGTCTCCATCCACCTGGAACAACATTTTTGGAAGGATTTTTCCGTAAAGACATATGATAAACGATGCAAGAATTCTCTTCTGACACCTCCTCCATTGCATCTGAATAAGGCTATTTGGTATTTGGAATATTTGGTAGCCACCACAACAGGCTGGGAGGTGGCTACTGTTAGAGCTGAATATAGCAAATGAAAAAGAGGAGCTGACAGACACAGCCACCAGGCCAGTGTGGGAAAGGGGCAACAATCTCTGCCTCCTTCTAGAAGTGCACACTCAGACTAAACTTTCTGACTGGCAGGGCCATAATTCAAAGCAGAGTGAAAATTGCAAGAATATTTCCAGTGACTTACTTGGGAAGATGGGATCGGGTCCCTCATTCCAAATTTCAAATATTTGTGGTTCATTTGTTTGCTTTGTTTTCCTTAACCACGCATTCTAACAATATTATTTTAATTAAAGTCGTATCTATATACAACTTTGACTGCATCTTAATGAAGTTTTTTTGTGGGGGTCTGGGATTTTTAATTTAGAGTTAAAATATCTAATTACCAGAGAAAATATAATGAAATCCACTAAATGTGAAACAACAAACAGCAATTCCAATTAGCAGGGGGACTGATAAAAGAATTTACATTTCCAAAGCTATAGCCAGATACATTTTCTTATTATGTTACCTGCTATTCATTTTGTGCTATCAAAGTCCTTTCGCTCAACAGAGAAGCATTTATAAATTCCACACATGATTCTTATCCCAGATAAGCAGCACTGAGGGGGGAAGGAAAGAGTGGGCAGCAAAGCAGAAACCTGTGAAGTTTCAATGAGAGTTTGTGGGGAGATTTTTGCCCCTTTCCATTTCTCCCATACCTAAATTCCTACAAAACACTTGATCCACAGGAGCACACCCAAATCCACTGCACACCTTCCTCAACACTGACTACAGCAGGTAGAAAATTGCGACAGTAACTACAGTTTCTAATACGCCTGTGAAATATGTCACCTGTACACAGAAAAATTATACCATATATAGGACAGCTGGCTATGGCTGCTGCTGTTGATTTTCCTGCTAAGAAGACTAATCATCTACCACAAAGTCACTCCATATCATGCTGCTGGGAAGCTGCACCTCAGCTTTTGTTTACAGACTTTTTTAATTATCTAGCATATCTCTCTTAAGTGAGGGAACTATTAAGCGCAAACTATCAGCACTGTCACCACTGCAATATTCAGACAGGCTCTGGAAATGATTAGCCCAACACGATTTCTTATAAGACTGAATTGCAATTTTCCCTTTGAAAAAACAATGCCTCTCCACATAACAAATGGCAATTTTAACCAAATTTAGGTGGGAACAAACAGTTGTAAACACAGTAATCTAGTGCTTCTCACGTAAAAGCCTCCATCTCCAAACTCGATTCTACTGCAAGTTTTAGCTTTATCAAGTTCAGCTGACACCAGATTAGACAGAATGGGGCGTACCTCTTTTGCATGTTTCAACTTTCAGGCTAAGTTTTTGAGGAGAAATAAATGGCATCCATTTCAAAACTTTTATGAGAAATCCCAAACAAAGGAGACAAATAAAAGGGATAACGGAAGGCTGCTCATTTTTGTACAACTGTTTTTTGCGGGCAAGTCTTCTCTCCTTGCTCCCTCCTTCCTCTCCTTTCTCCAGCTGGCTCGGAGCGAAGCTCCGACAGCCAGGCGAGCGCTCCCACCAACCACAGTGGCAATGTTCAATTTTTATGATTTTAACACTGTTCCAGCTCCAAGAGCCAACGCTGCCGCTTGGCGCTGCCGTGGCTGGGAGGGCGGCAGGCAGCACGGGAGCCAAACTCGCCTCTGTTTCAGGCACCACGAGAGCACCGTCTGCACCGAAAGCACCGTGGGCGCCACGAGGCCGAACCGCTGGGTCTGCCTCCCTGCGACAGGTGAGGGAAACCTGCAAAGTACCGCAGACCCCTTCAGTCTGCTCCCCTGCGCGGCCCGGAATTCAGCGCTGCGCGGAGCGCTCGCGCAGCCACGGGTCACTTGTGCAGCACCTGGGGACCCGTAGGACGACACTGCAGAACTGTACGACCATTGGCATTAAAAAGGTCCTGGTGGAAACCTGTTTCAGGGATTAGGCGCTTTAGATTTGTATTGTATTTCTATGTCAGAAGAAACAAGAGCCAAAAGAGAGGAAAAAAGTCTTTTCTCTGAAGTCAGCTATGCATTCCATATATTTAGTACCATGTATTTATTAGGATTTCGATTTTCTTTTCCACTTCAAAAATACACTTATTTTCTAGATTCTGTTTCATTGTATCAAGTTAAACCTTTTGAACATTCAAATTAAGGTGTTGCATTTCAACACAAACATTGCTCTCTCGGAGCAGAAATCCAGCCTCATAAGCACTTCCGAGAACTGGGCTTCCCAGGTCATTATGTGAAATAACAGTTGCTCTCTCTGAGGGAGAGTCCCTGTTTCACAGTCCCTGTTTCACTCAAGTTTTCTACAAATCAATATCTGGGAAGGGCAACTAAGGCTGTTTTCAGGCAAGATGTCAGATTGCCTTTTCCTGCAGAAGAGATACCTGGAGAAAAGAGACTGTGGAAAAAGTGAAGAATCTGGGGCTTTAAATGAAGGAAACCACTCAAAAAAATAACAGTAAAGAAAGGGTTAATGTGAAAAGAAGCATGAGGAATATCATTTCTGAAGCTTCTGGCCCAGATGTACAAACAACATAAATAAGATTAGCTTCACTGACTTCAAACCCCAATTTACGCCAGATAAGGATCTCATTTTTTTTTCCCTTACCCTTTAAAACAATTAAATGACACTATCTGTACCTTTGCTTTCAGCAACAGGTGAGGAGAAAATATTCTATACCCTGAGAAGAATCGATCCTGTTTTGAATAGGTTTTAGCTCTTCTTCATAATTAAAAAAATATTCCACAGAGTTTTATTTCCTATACTGTAGGACTAATTTCTTCCCTTTACAATAGCGTTATTCCAGACTCTGTTGGAGTTACCCCAGATATATTCTGCAGCAAATGACAGTATAATGCCTTCAGTATCCCTCTGACCAAACTTATATATACATACCATACGCTTCCCTCCCAGCACAACACTGAACTGTCACATTTGGGGTGTTATTTCATATAGACAGACCCTCTTCCTTTTTTAACTGTTTTTTTTTTTTTTTTTTTTTTTAGAGAGAAGAAGCTAAGGGATACATCTGAGTGGGGAACAGTCAGAGAGTCAGAGATTACATTTTACATATACAAAGAGAGAATCTATTGGAAGATCTTTTGAACAAATTCTGTGATTTATATACTTGTAATTTTATGACGGGTTTGGTCTGTGTCCTTATTGCATGATGGCCAGTTGTACTGCCCTTACTCCCACTTTGAGACTGACCCAATGTCCGCTGAAGTTACCACCTAAAATAGGACTTACTCTTGGAGCAAACTGCTATTTAGTGTGGGTAAGGATGTCACAATCTGGCCTCGAGTATTTTTAAATGTGTTCTTCCATAACTTATCATGTATGTTCTGAAAAGTTCAAGCAAAATCTTTTAAAGAGATGATGTTGCTATGAGCTCCCATAAAGCATACCGCAGTACAGACAGTGTCAAAGTTATCAAATAAAACAAGCTATACATCTGTTATTTAAGGTATTACAAAGCATTTGGTGTCATAGTCAATAAATAATATTCCAGGAAGTTTAAATGTAACCCTGATGGACACTTAGCAAAAAGTAATTTTAAAATGAATAGCATATGCAGAGAGCAACTGATGGTTTCCCACTCTGAAAAATGAAAGCAAGCTATTTGTGCCAGAAATTGAAACTCTTCCAGAGATCACCATGCTCGGATAGCTGTACTTCAATACAGTATACAGTGTGCATAAAAAATTCTTACAGTTAAATGTGGGCCAGGAGTGTAGGAGAGGGGAAAAAAAAAAAAAAAGCACCAATGTACTTAGAAATTCCAGGCTGATGGTTATTAAAGTGCCCTTCATTCACCCGCTGCATCCAAATCAAAGTGCCGTGATTGGCGCCTACCCTTGCACAGGGCTATTGTGTGAGCGGTGGGCAGCTGGAACCCTCCGAGAATCTTCACTTGTCACAGATGAATCAATCATCTCAAAAGATGTCAGCATCTGCCCAAACCATTTTATATTAGAATAAATGGCAGATGGTGGTGTTTTTATATTTAATCAGTTCCACCAAATGCAGTTTCATCTCTTATAAAACTAAACCATCTGCAGTGTGTAGGTGTACAAATCTAGCTAAATGCCCACTGCAGAGCCTTTCCTCTTAAAGGTAAACTGTGCTTGTTTAACATACATGAAAACTAAAGTCAATAAATTCCAAAAGCTTTTAAAAACTGCTGTTTTTCTAAATATTTTTATGTCATTTTTATACTTTACATATTTTGTATCGATTGCCTGGCCCTAAATCTCAGTTCTCAATCTTATTATGTAAACTACTCATACTTGACAGCATTAAAATATTTTCTTTGAAAGATCATTCCCTTGTCTCTCTCTACAGCTTTGCAAACTTCGGGTTCAGCCTTATGATGGGCACAGAAAAAGACTCGGACCTCAGCAGTCTAGGACCTCAGCAGTGGTATAACTTACAAAAGAAAAAGTCTGTCTGGAAGGATCAGGCGTGAACGTCTTGACTTTAGGCTTTCAACACTGACTCTTTTCCTGAAAGGGTAGTCAGACACTGGCAGAGGTTGCCCAGAGAGGTTGTGGACTGCCCATCCTTGGACATATTCAGAATCCAACCAGACACAGTACTAAGCTCTAGCTGAGCCTACTTTGTTCAGAGGGGTTGGACTAGACAATCTCCAGAGTTCCCTTCCAATTTCATCCCTTCTGTGATTCCATCCAACAGTTAGTGTTCTTCGATTTTTCACTAATTTTGTCACAATTTCTCTCTGCGTAGTAGGTTCGTGCTATCAGTAGTGAGATACTCATAATACTAACATAAATTCTTTTAACAATTATATTTGGAAAATACCACCTGTGTGAAGTGAGACCAAGAGCAGGCTGAACAACCAACTTCAAACACAGACAGATGGGATTTGGCAAGAACAAGAGAGGTAGCAATAAAGCAGCCACAAATCTCAGCACTGACTTCAGTCTTGGTGCTTTTTCCTACTTTAGGCAGTCAGCACTGGTGCCGCTGTGCAAAGATCATGACAGATCAAAACTACTGACATATACTGGAATCTGCTCAGACTTAAACTGATAGTGAAATCAGTCAGGAGGTCTAAATGTTCCCCAAGTTTCATGAAAAAATATTGCTGAATTCTCCATCAGAAACAATCACAACCTACCATAGGAAGACACTTAACATTTATCTAGTTATCTGATATTTTGACAACCTTAGAAAGTGAACTAAAGCTAAAAATGTGCCACAGGCTTAGAAGACAAGATCCTTTGCTGTGTTATAAACCCGCAGCACGAAGTTAACAGTTTTCTTAGCATAGAAGCAATAAACAGACTGTGAGGCTTTCGTGTATCGTTAAGCACCTTTTACTTTTCACCCAAGAGCAGCTGCACTTACGGGAATGGCTAGAAGAGACTAAAAAAGAAAGGAATTTTTTAAACTTTGTAACCTGTTTTTCTGTAAGAATGAAAAGGTGAGGGGAAAAAAAAAAAAGAGAGAGAGAGAGAAGAGAGAGAGAGAGACTTAAATTCCCTTGAAAATGTACTGCACAGGCAGTTTCTAGAAATATAGGCACAGAACACAGAAATTAGGTCTGCAAGCCGTGGCTTGCAGGAGAAGTCTTGCTGCCTGCTGAGTGCAGACACCCTAGTAGCATAGGCAGGATGGAAACAAGACTGCACCAAGAGCAGTTTGGCAAGGAGAAGGAGGACACACAGGAATTTGTAACCCCCATGTCTTCTACTCCACACAGGAGAGAAGCCGAGCGGTTTCCACGTGAATCACAAACCCTTTGCAGTGCTGTATCGGGGACAGAGGTCTTTACTCAAGGTTATCTCTGATGGCTCCATGCTGGTCCATGGGGAGGGAGCACAGGAAGCACCTCAGCTGGGAAGTAGGACGCCCATCTAGGTTAGCACAGCGGTTTCCTTTTACAGTGATTCATGGAAAGCTTCTCTTCGGTTTCAACCCAAGTGCATTCACAAACACTGTGCTCAGGTTTCAGTTTGCGTGTCAAGTACGGCTCATTTGAAGCTGAGTTACTCCTGAAACCCCTATTTACTACATGAAAGTGAAAACTCTTCTTATGCTGTGTTAAGAGGGCTTTTTTTTTTTTTTTTTGGTAACTGGAGAGGTCAACACTGTTTTGCTAAGTTACTAATTTAGTCTGGGGCTTTGTATTTCTCATAGGTCAATCTTCAAGTACCTCTTAGGAGTCCTGCAGCACAAGTCTATACACCCTTAAAAAAAAAAAAAAAAATCCTAGCTTCACTGTAGGAATTATTTGCATTTTTATGTCAGGTTTCCACCATCATATTTTGGTTTAGTCTCTGTGTTAATAAGCAGGGAAGAGGAGTCAAAAATCTATCTCTGAAAAAAAAAACCCTCTTGGAAGGGTTGTTCACTGGGCACCAGGGCGGGGTAACGAGAAGCAGAAACCTAGAAAAAGTCAGTTTATCTCTACCGGGTGCTGCAGCTAGAGCATGGGAATTTTCCTGAAGGCAGAAGAATGAAATGAAGCATTGATACGATCCTACAGAAGCGCATACTTTGCCTTGATAAAATCACAGAGATTAAGAAGCTGGGGAGAGCAAGCAAGGCAACAAAGAAATAAAGACAAAGAGATGGAGCAGGCAGTGGGCCAAGTAAGGAAGTAGCAACCAAATCAAAATGTGCCTGTGATTCAGAAGGAAAGCTGTGCACCACATGAGGACTGCGGACGCCCTGCAAGACTCACAGAGACATAAAGACCCCTTGGGAGTGGTAGGCAACATAGGAAAGAAAAGGCAATGATTGTCTGTATATATATTTACATTTTTATATATTTTTTTTTTATTTCTCCTTTCTAGAGAAAGATGCACACACATTTGTGTACACAGATACACATTTTGTGTTCATAAATATGTACATGCATATAGGCACACATGTACTTCTTGTGCTATTTCAGTAGAAAGAGACTGGAGTGCAACGAGTGTTTGCCTGTTTACTATCATCCCTGCAGAATAAATTGGAAACTCACTTTTCCAGTAGGATTGAAGTGCTCAGAAAAGATGAGCTTACATTAATCAGGAGTTTGGTGGGGAGGCCGAAGGGCTAATACAGCTCTGAAAGTGTAACCGGCAGACAGCCCGTTTATTGGAAGACTGACAGAGCAGCCAAAGGACAAGGCCGTGTTTCAAACGACCCCACCAAAATGGAGCTCGAGAGGACGCCACAAACTTGAAATCTCAGCCAGAGGTGCTTTACCCAGCGCTGTGACACGTTTTAAATAATAGTTTGATATTTGCGTAAAACACTTGAGTCATTCTAAGCCTTGGACAAATCATCACTCCAATAGGAAAGTCTCTGCAATATGAATTAAATAAAAGCCATTATCCAGAATTTCCGAACAGATTCCCACTCTGCCCTGAATCACACAAGTCCATGAATACTTCTACAAATGCAGTAATTATTTTCACTGTGGTTATGCCATGAAGTACTTGATTCAGCTACTGTCTTTGCACCTTTGAAATTAGGATAAATTCAGAGTCTTTGTAACAACCTACAGGGATCCTGTACACACACTTCTCAAAAACAAATGCTGCACAAATAGTACTGAGTTTAACCCACCCAAATTGTATAAAAATGCAGCATCTGTGACGAAACGAAACAAATTATTTTATGATTTAAAGGTCTAATGATGCTAGATTGAAAAGGCAAGTAAAAGATGATCAGTAAGAATTACTGGTATGGAGAAGCAGGTCAAATTTCTGGAGAAAAACTGTTCAGGGATACACAACAGAAAGCACACGACTATATGTAGGGCATGGAAATGAAGCTGGCAGGACAGTACAGGAAGGTGACACAAAAGTGAAGGCAACTTCTATAGGGCCCTGTGGTTGGGAGGGTAATTTGATGTGGCTAAATAGAAAGACGATTAATGGAATCAAGGAAAAGCAAAACTACCACAGGATCACTTCATCTACCAGCATAGTCAAGTCTGTGCAATTCTCAGCTTACAAGTTTACCAGCTAACACATTCCTGACTGCAAATTTCTAACTGAGCCAACTGTGCAGAAAGTTTTTAATTTCTCTCCACAGAGGGCTGTGCTTTGTTCACGGAGCAGAGCAACACGGCAGGAGAGGTCTCTCGTTGTCTGTCAGTGCCTTTGTACGACATTCAACACGCTGATAGCGGTGCCCTGATGGAAACACGCCACGCTTCGTGCAACTGTGTGAGGGACCCAGATGCAGAAACAACCCCCGGGTCACGCTCCCCGGATAATGGAGACCAGGTGCACCGTGGTCATGAACAACTTTGCCACCAGGGAGGGGAAAGGGGAGTGTGCCAACTGCTTTGCTCCGACAATATCGCTTCCTAGCCTATTTATAGTGCAGCGTTAACAGCCTCAGAGGATACACGATTTGACTGCCCAACTGGGGGAACACAACTAGTGAGGAAGGGGGGGTGGAATAGCAGAAGTAATGGAAATCATAACAACAGGCGATGGGATCATGAGAAGTCTCTTCTGTAAATTAGGAGAATGCAGCAAATAGTGGCAGATAGGGCGGGTATCGGGATTCTGAGTAAAACCCGCAGCCAGTCTCATCCAACTACATACAAATGAACTCCTCTGAGAGAAGCAGAGCTGTTCTGCATTTATAACAATAAAAATGAGAGCAGAGTCTCACCCAGTATGACAACTGTTTCTTTTGCCGATTTCTTTTGGCTTGTTTCTTTCTCACCCCACAAAATGTGCTGTAATAGCCAAATGAACATGGAGTTCTCTTATAATGAATTGGATGAGTGAGCAGAGAGAAATCAATTTCGTTATGATGGCTCCTACTATGAACAAAACCAGAATGCCTAAGGAGTGCTGGAATGATAGATGGAGTTCAAGGACAGAGTCTATTATTACATTATGTTAAACTAAAACAGCTTGGTTGACTTCAATACATTTATTTCAAATTTTACACAGATAGAGACTGTGACTTGAATGTGCACTGTCTACAAAATTATGGAGCAGGTTTTGAAAAGCCTATTATGGAGCAGGTTTTGAAAAGCCTATCTATTTCTTCTGTCACTTAGAACTAATCTAGACCAAACGCCAATTACACACAGGGGAAAAAAGAAAACATAATCTTAGCAACAGTGCGTATGGTAAATGGATTAATACAAAAATTCCCTAATTTCTGAGGTTCAGAAAAAAAAAAAACTTGAAATGATTAAATAAATTATTTAAAACTATTGAAATGTGCTCTTTCACATAATGTTCACCCCATCAGCAGAATGCCTGTCTGAAGATACTCACTAGGCCACACTTAATTAGAAATTTAAATGAATGTCATATACAATAATTAGAGCATTCTCTAACTTCTTTATTTTATGCCTCCCATATTCCCTACAATAGTTTGCTTACCCTGTTTTACATCCTTCACACCTATTACACAAATATACATGTATATATAATTACAAGCATATATCTAGAGTTCTGCTCCAAATTCATTCTGCCCTGCACTTAATATTTCACACTATGCTTTCTCCTGCCGTAAATGGCAAGTCCCAGCAGAGCCACTCCTAGTCTATTTGCTTCTCCTCTCTGACATCCCTGGCTCAAATAAAACAAAAGGAAGGAATAAAGGCCAGAGGGAATTTCCTTCGTGCTCCTATCAGCCTGCAGAATACGGTCCACCACCCCTGTTACATCACCACTGGACAGCCCATTTTGATCTTACAAATCACGGGACAATAATAACAATTTATCAGAGGTAATATTAATGGGCAGAAGTTAGGACATGTTTTAGAGCCTAATGAAAGCTTTTAAAGAATCTTTCCCATTGCCAAGTGGTTATAGTTTTCCCACCGGCAAGTTTGAGGACAGGTGCCAGACCTGAAACTGCCCTTAGCCGCGATACCAGTTCCCCCAGTGCTGGGAAAGAACACTGTTCAGTTAATGAACTTCTTTTACAAAAGAAGTTTATATCAATGCTAAAAAAAAGGCATACTTTTAAAATTCAGGAGCCATCCGCTGACCTTACGATGGTGCATTTGAGTCACATCAGGAAGTGGGACATGTGCACATTTTGGAGAGCAGATAAGCACAATTGGGCTCTTCAGTTTACAGGGGCGAGGAGATAGGGCCGTTTCTGGCCTGCATACAGCAGGAGAGGAAGTGAGATACTGCTGCTGTCTGTGATGGGTGAAGCCCAAGAGCGCCCGTGTTCAGACTGCAAACATCTCTCCGAAATGGATGCTGTGGAACTGTAGCGACAGCTCGGTTGAAGGTCGCATTTCCAACATACATTAAGATCTAATAACTGGGCAATATCCAAAGTCCAATCATTCTGATTCTGTATGTTGTCACTGTATCCAACACTGCAATGTCAGGAACATATATATATATATATATATATATGTATATATATATAAAAGTGTGTTTACTTATTTGTTCACTTCTTTAAGTTTTTGCAAAACTAAAACCTTAAAAAAGCAACTCAGAAAGGTAATGTCCGTCCATAGGCATAAAATGGACTCTGAGGGTTACAGATGACTGCAAACTTTTTCTGAACTACAAATGTTTTGCATAATTTTCATACTGATGTCACTCTTTTAAAATTTTTCTCTTTTTACAATCCAAGTGTTCAGCAACACTTCTGCTTAGTTTATACCTATTCACATGCTTAGCTGTTATTTAGCAAAGGGCTCTAAAATCTCCCGCTAAGTGTTCACCGGTATTTGTAGTTTCCAGTGACGCCCTCTGTGCCAGTCCTTCCCTCAGTACAAATGCACAAATCTTGCACTCTGAACCACACATTCAAGACTAATTTTCCCAGCTGGAGCCCCACTGAGTTGAGACCAAATTTGCTAAGCACATAAACCCACACTTAATTTTAATCTCCATTCCTGAAGCATGTATTTAAAGTGAAAAGTTTTGCTGAATAGAGATTGCCTTGAGCACATCTTCAATGCTTTGCTGAATCAATTCGCAAATGCTGATTAAGTTGGAAAGCTAATTCTTATCACAAGGAAGCTGAATACAATTTTAGAAGGAATCTACTTTTTCAGGTCAGATTTTACTCTCTGATATACACTCTCTATCTGTAGTATCTCAGAAAACATATTAACACATATGACAAACCTGAATACACATCTGTGGGCCACTCCTGCTTACTAGACAGGCTATCAGTTTTGTATCAGATATGTATGTGACCTAGTTGAGCTTCCTATGTGGAAGGCTATGGTTTAAGAAGTAAAGTTCCTGAATTCTGCTGTTTACACAGTCTGCACAGACTACAGTGCTTGTACATAGAGGCTCTGAAGGATCATTAGATATTTGCAACAATAATAGCAGACTTTTTGAAATGGTTTGTACATTCCAATACCTACCCGAAAGTAAAATCAGGCCATTAGACCAAATTCAGGACATTCCCTTTGTCAGCCACAAAATACAGTAAGAGTTTCTGTGATTTTCACTCAATGGAGTACCAGCTGTCTTAATGAGTCAAGTCAAAGTCAAGGCTGGATTCAATATTTACACGAAGGCATTCAGCATACAAGTCCTGCAATAGGCAAAAATATACATCAGCTTTGCAGGTGCCTCTTGTAATGCAGCACAATGTCTCCTATGTCGCAGAGCTGTCTTCCCTCCTGCCTAGCACATAAATGTAAAGTGCACGCTGTCTCCCATCCTCTGATCACAGACTGGGGAGTTTGTGATCAGAGATGCCTCTCCCTCTGCTTTGACCAGGCAATGGAACCCGCTATTACCTCACTTGGGCTCCTCGGAGAGCCATGTTAGATTTCTTTTCTCCAAAGTACTACATCAGTCACAATTACCGGCTCCTTGCTAGATCTATTACATGTGATTCTGTAAGTATGTTCACAAAATTTACTTTCCATCCCAGGTCAGGATTCAACACACATCTAGGCGACCTATAAAAGGAAGAGAGTGATCAGACATCACGTCACTCTGTAGCAACCCCAGAAAAACAGCTGGATTTATAGGGATGACAATGGGCTTTTAACCTGGTAATTACTGGCTACTCCTGATGACTGTACACAGGAAAACCCACAGCCTCTCCTCTTCATGGAGATGCAGATGTAAGCCCTTCATTACTGTTCCCGCTATATACATTTAATTTTTTTCTTTTTTTCCCCATGTATTTAACCTTTGCAATCTTAAAATCAGCTTTAATTATATTTTTTCTTAATGGTTGTAATAATGTCTCCTGAGTGACATCTTCTTTAAAAGGCAAAAGAGCTTTCAAAAACAGGGTTTAAAATGCTAGTTCTGGCCTATACAACTATTGCCCTCTAAAGACAATATAGAAAAAGAAATGAGACAGAAGAAGATATGTCTAGAAGAAAAAGGAAGATGGAAAGGGTTTTCAGGATCACAGTTAAGACACAGAGCGTTATAAAAATTACAGATGCCACTAAAACCTGAGAGGACTGCACAACTTGGGCAGACCCCTTTCAGGTCTATCTAAGCTGCCTTTAGTGTCCAGGAAAAGAT
>VZSV01000182.1:565416-601069 GCA_013398735.1 Nothocercus julius | reverse complement strand
AAGATCTCTGTGTGTGTGTGTGTGTGTGTGTGTGTGTGTGTGTGTGTGTGTGTGTGTGTGTGTGGAAATATTTATAAAAGAATTAGATTTCACACTATGTTTACGAGTATATTAACCATATATTTGAAGACACTGAAGCACACCACGATTTAGAAAATAAGAACCCAAATACTCTTAAAAGTCCAGCTCTTAAAAGTCTAACGAGAAATCTGGTCTGATCCAAAAATTAGATAAAAGCAATTTCAGTCTTTTTTTGTGTGTGTGTGTGTGTGTGTGTGTGTGTGTGTTCATCGTCAATTCATCTTTTCATATATTGGTCTGATTTAGACTGTAAGCTCTACTGGGCAGGGAATATGTTTTAACATTTATAGAGTGTCCTGTAAATTTATGGCAATAAATGTGTTTTTATAATAATAAATAAGAAAAAAAAAATCAATGATTCAATGAAATGATATTTTCCGCACACTAGCAAGTGATATTAATGCCTTCAGCAATAACCATTTCTGGCCACAATATCAGAGCCTCAGAAAGAGCCTGGAAATTGTGTTCATGTGTTAGTAGAGTGTTTGCATTTTGGATTCTGGAAAGTAATTGAATTGTGATAAAGCATTGCAATACAAGCTGTCTCCTGGCCCTTTGCTGACGTAAAGGCACTCTGCCTATCAGTAAATTTAAGGCAACTTTTCGCATGCCTAAATCATTACAAATATAAAATATATTTATTTCACCAACTAAATAGAATAAGTTTAATGGCATGCCCTCAGCTTTTGTTCCATTATTAATTTCTTGAAAACTAATGCAACTGCTGTTCCTCACAGTATATAGGCTTTTTGTCCTCTCTCAGCTTTTCTGGGTGCTTCTCTGGCCCACGCTGCAGAACACAGCAGTGTGGTTTCAGGCATATAGTTTGCTCTAGTGATATGCATGCAAAATGAATGCAAAACATGCAGCCAAGATAAGCCGTGGAAGATTTGGAAAGCAGAGCAGAAAAGATGATTTTACTTTTAAGCCATTACCTTTAAATTTCCTTCTATTTAATACTACCAACTCCTTATGTAAGTGTCTTTATTTAGCAAAAAAAGAAAAATGGATACGCATTTTTCCTTGCCATAGGAAAATGTTACCATGCAGGAGATTCCAGGATGCTTACCTCCTGCTTGAGTCCTTAGGAATTAATTGCTTTGTCCACCTATTGCCACAGGACCAGATCACTGAAGAATTGGATGCTAAATAATTATAAACCTTTACAATTAAGGAAAAATATAGATAACAACCAGAAAGTGCCTTTGGTAAAGCTCTGCCTACTTAGCAAGAATTGCCAAGGTATGCTTGATCATAAGAGCGATGCTTTTAAAAGGTGGTCTCATAAAACAGATCACAAAATTAATACATTTAAACATAAACTTGAGTTTCTGGATTAGGGCACTCTGCTCAAGCAGTGAGAGCATTCATTAAATTGTTCATCAGATATCTATTGCCTACATGTAGCACTGATAGTCACATTGTAAATCTGATTCTCTAATATTCTTGGGATGCAATGTATTGCATTTTTTTCACCATTTCCTCTACATGTAAACCGATCTCCTGCATTGAAGCAGTACTATTTAAAACAAAAGGATTTGATTTATAGCCAGTCCCCAGCCTCATAAATCACACCTGCAGTGTGGTGCTCTGAGCTCCCTGTGTTCTGCCAGCATTTACCTTTTATAAATGATTTGGGTTTACCTCCCATTGTGATGGAGTCTAATACAATCGCATTCTTCTCTCCCAGCATTCGTTCTTGCTCTTGCTCATTATTCCCACTGGGAATTCAGACCTACTTTTTGCAAGCTTGTCAGGGGGGAAGGGATTGTTGGTGGTGTTTTTCTTTTTTTAAATTAAGGAATGTTGAATTAAAAATTTATGTTTCCGATTCTGTAGCTTTTCCTATCTCTAGACAAACAATGCAGTGGAATTTCTTCCTGCCCATTGACAATGCTTACGTTAAAAGTTCCTATTTATTAAGGAAATGATTTGGAACTTAAACAGGACTGCAGCTTCAAAACACAGAGTATTTGACCCTCAAAGTAACCCATGTATGCTCATCCACCATTTTACAAACTGGATAAGGACCTGACATTTTTAATTAAAAAGAAAAATCACAAATAATGATTTATTCTTGCTAAGTGATTAAGTCTAAGGATTTTCCTTCTAATTCTCAGAATTCAGGCTAGCAAGTGGCCAAATACTGTTTACATAATATTTTGCAATTGTGTCTTGAGTCCTCAACCTTATTACAGTTCTAGTTTGCTAAGAGCAGTTCAAACACAGGGAGATAAAAGTCTTGTTCCTTAGAACTAAAAATCTAAAATCCTTGACTCAGGCACTCTCTAAATTGCAGCACCATTTAACAGAGATTAACAGAACTTGTGTACATGCCCCCTTTTCCTAACTACCAAACAATAATTAATTTGTTCAATTAAAGACCAACACAATTGTCATATTTACTCTAAAGAATACTGCAGCTACTATGCCTAAGTCTAAAAAAAAAAAAAAGCATTTATCATAGTTTGAGGTTTATCAAAATCACAAAATCTAAATTATATTTCTGTCACACATATTCCTCATGGCTCAGATTAAGTTTTGGAGTTCAGTCTTGCAAGCTTTTGATGCTGAGTTTTTATTTGATGAGACTGTTGCAAATTTCAGAACTGAGATTTGGAAGTCTGTAATATATGTCAACTGAGATCTGAATCAGACCTGAAGTAGCTAGAAAAATATTTTTGAAATGAGTGTCTAGTAGTTATTCAGAAAAGCTACTCCTTTTCCAGCATAACTCATAGGTGGACTGGGATAAGTGGGCCTGTTCCAGTTCAGGGAAGGATTAAGCTAAACACCACTATTTTCAAAGTATATTAGGTGAAACAAGAAGACATTTTGTTTCCAGAATTAGAACTGCCCATATATGGGCTTACCCAGGAATAACTTTTGCACACCTTACTTTCATCCAAATCATCTTCCAAATGAAGACAGCAAGCTTTGAATTATTTTGTCCCTCATATAAAAGCACTTGTTGTATAAAAAGTAGGCTTTTCCAGTTCATAGTGGGCATAATCAGTTGTAACAGTAAAAACTAGTGATTCCAGTAAGTGCTGGAAAAAAAGAACTTTGTGAAGCCCAATTTTCTTAACAAGTGTTTTAATTGTCCAATAGCTCAATACCAGATTTTTTTTTTTAATCTGAGCAAAACAAGTATCTATAAATTGGCTCATAATTACTGAGAGGCAAATACCAGATTTTTAACATTAACAATTGTTACATCAAAATTAAGTTTTCTGGGTTTTAACACAGATTTGATGGAATCATGAGCAGAGATGGTAGTTCTATAAATAGGTTCCATCTGATATTATCTTACTGTAAGACAAGGTTGCAAAATCACTACATGAACATCCTCCCTCATTGAAGTTATTCTTTGCTCCACAGATTTTATTTTTTTGATTTAACTCCAGTAGAGTGCAATTTGTGCAAATCCTGGTGGTCAGACCTAAGGTTAAATTACAATTTTCTGTCCAACCTTGTGCTGCTCCAACAACAAACCTGCAAAGGTTACAAGTCTTCTGATTTGTTTTATGAGAAATCCTTCCATACTGAGCCTCTCATGACAAGATGTCCAGGATTATGAGTTCCATTCTGAAGTACCTTCACATGCATGATGTCCATTGAAATATCAGAGAGTTTTGTTGCAGTTTTGGTCCAACAGTATCTCAAGCCCTTTTTCTCCAAGTGCACATGAGGCAGCACAGCCATGACATAAGGTATCTTTAAATGTTGGTTTTAAACAACCACCCTAGCATTTTGCCATTTACTCCTTAAGAAGAGGTATTTGTACAATACCCTATCAAAAATAATTTTGCAATAAAGGAGTATTAATTAAAAAAGGAAAAAAAAAAGGAAAAAAATTTTAGCTGAATGCATAAAGCCAACTTCTCTATCAAAGCAGTCATTTGGCTAACTTTGAAGCTTGATTTCAACATTAGCAAATGTGCAAGATTTACTGCTGTCTTTACACAGAGTAAAAAGGCATTCAGTGTGTCCCAATGTCCTCAATGAATGAAACTCATTTCAGTATATGTAGATATGTTTCAGTTAACGGCTTTGTTTATAATGTGATACAGCAATTATAAGTTATATATGGAACACTAATAAACCAATCCAATCACTTCAGATACTGTCATGGTCAAATTAAAGGGGACTACTAAACTTATGCCTGCTAAATTTACATTTGCATACACAATGCTGATAGCTGAAAACATGCAGCATGATTTCCATAAGCAGATTTGACTTCTGCATGGACAGCACGAAAGATTGTTATCTAGAACTCTACTGGATATTTGGCTTTCTGTGAATTCTTACACTTTAGTATTTTCATCAGGGTCCACCTAGCTGCCTTCTGAGTTCACACTGATATTACAAAAGATCAGCAGCCACTGTTACTGGAATTTAAATGCCTGCACCTAATGCCCATAGAATAGATTTAATACTTTGAAAATGCTTTTAAATATCCAGACCTAGTGAAAAGGAGGAGTGGTTATTTCCACTTCTCCTGTAGTTCATCCACCCCTGGGAGAAATCAATAAAGAAAAATCAACCAAGAAACTTGCAAAATAAATGTCTGATAGAACCATTAATATGCAATAATAATCAATAAATAGGGTTTTCCTGACAGTAAATGACTATCTGAAGGAATCACTAACTCAGAGAAAATTCCAACAGAGTGCAAACTGATCCTGAAAACACTTATTTGCATTGTCAGTCCTTACAACATTATAACAGAGCAATACTCACTTGTGAATACAAAATTTACTCATTAAAGTAACATTCTGTGTAAGTATGAAGACTATAACATACCTATTGTTTCTTAGACATATTAATAAAGCAGCATTTTTAGATCATTTGATAAAATGTTATGAGCTGAAAATTTCAAAGAAGAGATATATGGTGGCATTGTCCCAGTAATAGCCTTGCTTTAGCACAGTAACCAGCAGCGAAGCAGGACTTGCTCTCAACATTTCAATAGGGTTATCATCTTCATTAGCTAAGTGTTTCTCCAGCAGGGCCCAATGGAATACATTTTTTTTTCTTTGTTTATTCTGAGAAAGAAAAAAATCTTGTTTTTTGGCCCTGCAGTGGATCCCAACACTATGTAAATATGAAGAGCACGCATTGCGCTTTTTCTACTTTAAACACCCAGCCACCTTTCTCTCCCTCCCTTATGCTCTATTAAGGAGTTGCAAACGACTCAACAGCCCAGATCACTTGTGCAGCACTAAGTATCATCACTGATCTCCCAGAAATGGGATTTTTTTTATTTATACAGAGAACCATGTTTTCTAGATGAATTCTTCCAATGATGAAACTGATTATCAATGCAAATAACAATCAAATGTCTCTGCTGCAAGAGAAATGAGTTGTTCTCTGATGTCTCAGCTATGCCATCTTATCAAATTGCACATGCAGGGGAATAATTTTCTCATGCTACAAGTTGTTCCACTTTCTTGATCCCTGATGAAGGTGATCAGTATGCTCCACAGGATCACGTCTTAAAGACATTATTAAGTAAAGTACTTGACAAAGAAAGAGCAATCACAGAAGAAAGAGCCTATAGAAAAAAATAATTTTCTTTAGATGCAAATGAGATGCAGAAGGATAATATATTTCTGAAATGGTCAGTAATGGAATACACATCTTTTCCCCTCTGTGTCACAAGTTCAGATATGGCTCAGGTTGTCAGTGATCAGAAGTGGTAAATCTACAAATACTGGAAGTCTGCAAAAATCCCAGAGCCTGAGTGATTATTTACAGCAGCACAGGAGAGTGAAAGGAGGAGATATCGGGTCAAATTAATGCTAGCTTTCAAAATAACATGAAAACGCATCTCTAAAACAGAATACTGCTAAAGAGAAATCCTATCTTCAGGGTGAGGTGGACGAGTGACTTAAGAGCTGTTTTCTACAACATGTTTTCATGTTTTCAGGTCTAATGGGATCACTGCTGTACTTGGGTCAAATGAAACTTTCCCTAGACTAACTTGTAAGACTGTTGCTCTTCTTTAACATTCATCAAGATTCCTCTCTATTGCCTGTCCCATTATAAATTAATCATTTAGATTGACTAGGTTCAGAGTGACCAGCAAGGTGCATTATTAAGTTTTTTTAATTAATATATGATTACAAAGTTCAATATTTAAAATATCATCAATATATTCACTGTTTTTAAGTTATTCCAAGTGACACTGATTCTCAGTGACTGTAAAGCTAGCCTGTACATCCTGTATCACCAAAGCACTGCTTTTGTTTGTTATTTTTTTTCCTTCAACTTACCTGTAGCCTCTTCAGGCCTGCAGCCATGTCATCCATCTACTAATTAGTACATTGGATTCTGATACTGTCTGGGCTTTCTGGGCACTGCTGCAGAACAAATTGCCATCATGATCAATACGCAGGGAGCTGTGACATTGCTGATGCGAGCTTGGCTCAGTGACTCCATTAGTGCCATCAATACGTATCCAGTGGGTGTATGAGCAGCTATGTGATGTAGTATCAGTGACTTAGAAAAAAATCATTGACTGACTTAGAGCAAATACATGGAATCGACAGTTAAATGAACTAACAGTTTCAATTCACTTGCCACAATCAATTCAAGCTACAGTGTAGTCAAGTGAGGAAAGGCTAGGAGCACCATGACTCAGTCTGATCCGTAGCTCCCATTTTGTGACCCTCAATCTTCCAATATAGAAATTTTTATCAAGGGCAAATAAGACATCTTACAAATCTCTTTTCACAGTTAGAGATGTTATTTCAGACACACAGAAAAAGATTTTCGCCAAGAAAACTATGGATCAAGGGGAACAGTTGCTGAAGTACATTGCAGATCTTGTTTACAGTGGGCAGTGAAACCATCACCATCTAAAAATAAATCTACCAAATATTGGCAGATCTCACACCTGCATCTATTTATCTACTATCTTACACTTCAGATACTTAAACCTGTGCAAAGAAGACACAGTCACTCTGAATTAGCAGACTCCATGGGCCCCAGTGGAGAGCAGGTCCCCAGTGTGCCAGGAAGGGCAGCTCTGTGCTATTAAGTGAAATAAAACTTAGAACATTTACAGTATGGTCTTTCTTCCTTCTCCATCTCTTACTCCTGGACACAAAAATTATTTATTCACTCTTCATAGCCCTATTCTTTCTAAAAAGGATACACCACCCTTTAAAACTGATAAAACAGTAAATCACCCTGAAATGGCTGTGAAACTCTTGCAATTTTTTCAGTACAGACGCTGTTTCCTTTTAACACAGATGGGGCAGAGTTGAGGATACTCCTTGGAGACTCTACAGATATTTTCAGTAGTGACAAGTGCCCATCCCAAATACAACTTTTCATCTGTTTATCCCTCCTTGAGTGCTACAGTAGAGTAAAGCACTTTCCTTTTATAACACACAAAAAGTCTAATAGCACCTGAATGACTTTCTGGGAGATGCTTACTAATAGCACAGTTGCTACCACGAAAAAAAGATTGTGTACTACCTTTTACCTGGCAGGAATGCCAAGATCTATTACGAGATACACATATAGCAACCTGAAATTTCAAATGAACACAAATGAAGAGATACGATTCACCTAGAGTACAATAGAGATTTTCTGCAAATCAGAAAGTACTGGAAACCTACAGAAACAGTTATCAGTTTTGAAAACAAAGTGCCAGTAATGGTTCTATATAACAGCATCAGTGTAAATTCTCTCTGGAGTTGCCTTTCACACTTTTTTTTTTTTCTCCTGTAATTGATATTTTGTAGGCAAGTAAGTCAGACAACTTCCTCCTCTTGGTGTCGTGACCAAAGGCATATAGGATCTCGAAAGATGCACTGTGTGTTCAGTTTTGGCAAAGCCCTGCCTACTATTAAAACAGTAAGTATGATTTTTCCCAGTTATTGTCTGCACATAATTTCTGCTAAAATCTTACACCAAGACACTCAAGTTTGGAGACAGTTTTCATGGAGGTCACATTAATTTTTCTCAGACTGCAAGATTATTCTAAAGAAAAGAAACAATTAAGGTGCATTGTTTGATCACAATCATTCATTCAAATTAAATGTGTCATTACAGAACGCATTCCTCTTGCATTTTGAATGCTCCAAGTTTATATAACATTGTGCTCTCTCTTTCCAACAATTAGTATGCAAAGTTTACAACTTTTCTCTCCTAATAGAAAAGATATATACTTACGTACTTGCTGGAAACCTTTTAAATGTTTTTTTTCCAAAGACAAGGGGGTCTCAGGTTAAAATACAAGATACAAAAGGGCTGAAGATTGCATGCAATTCTCTTGTGAAACAGGAGACATTGGTTTTTGACATCCCTGTCAGCCTTATAGCATTACTGTATTTCTAAAATCCAACCTAAGTTTTCAGAGGGGGTTGTTTCTCTTCCCTGGGGAGTACCCCTGCACCTGCAAGGTATTAACAAAGAGGAGTCTGCATATCCATCCATCCATCCATCCCAGCAACTTTTCATAGCCCCATCCTTTCTGAAAAGGGTAGGTCACCCTTTAAAACTGTGATCAACTGTGTTAATACACACCCCTGCCTCAACACCTCCTCGTAGTGCAAGTATCAGAGTACTAGTGCCCTAAGCACAGTACCCAGTGCAGAGGCACTATGAGGGCAGTGCACACTCAGACTATAAAAGAGGTTCTGAAGAACATCTTACTGACAGCTAACAGGGACAATTAACATCTATGACACAGTGTACGTGCAGTTATATAGACATCTATAATGAAGCAACAGAAAACAGTAGTGTTGAGTCTGCTATCAAAGATCACAAGACAATTGCTATTGATCTTTTTTTGGAGGGGGGTGCTGTATCAGTCAAAGAGTAGGAAAGATCCAGTGTTTTGTGTTGGCTTATGAGATCTCCTGGTTACATGACATATACATGCAAAACATAATAATTTCAGGTTGTTATTCATATGAAAGCATTAAACTGTTTAATAAAAAGCACAGCATCATAACCATTTCTGAAACCATTACATTTACCTTCTGTCACTGAATTTGATATGACTAAAAATTACACAATTCAAAACTTGTTAAAATAATTTGTATGCCAAATATTGTAATTGTGGAAGTTCATGCAATTGCAATGTACTGAAAAAATACTCACATCACATTGTATCTGGCTTGATTACTGGGTGATGGGAAAACACTGTAAAAACAGATTATAAGAACAGTCTAGTGTTGTGCTGAATGGCTGCAATATCCAATTTCATTACATTGTTTAAGACAGCAAGTACATGATCTCTTTCTACTTTTTAAATTACCATTATTTTATATGCACTTAGCTGTCCTCTGTTAAATAATGCCATATAACCAGTGACCCAAAAAAGCAATTGATCAGCTAAACAACATAGAAAGATTTAGTAGCCGCACACACCATAGCAGCCTTTCGGCAGTCTGTGTACCAAAGGGGGAACGCTGTATAACACCAGCAGTGCCATTCAGAAAAATGCGTTTCCAAAGGAAATTAATTAGGATGACTTTAGCTGCCTTCACTGCAGCATTGCAGCCCGCATGGAATTGTGCCGGGTAACCTGTTCTATTCCTCTTGCTTCCTGGGGGTGGAGAGGAGGTGCAGGAGGATGCACACTATATTCTTCACACGTTTTTTATTTATTTCTCAGTTGATTGTAGGCTTTACTTCAATGGGACTGTTGACCAAAAAGGAGATAACAGGATTTTGTGGGTGAGCAACCCAAAAGACAGGTCATTCTCTGACTGCCAGACTTTACAGAGAATATAAAAAAAACCCAACTTTTACAAAGCCTAGGTGGCATAGGTTTTGGTGCAAAAAGCTGAAAAGGGTAAACAGTTGAAAGCCAATTACCAGCCTTCCTTCCATCTTCACACGTCCTCCTTGAATTAGGGGTTTTCAGTGAAATTGCACCTCCTGCACGCTCAGAAGTTAAACCTCTGAGCATCAAAATGGTTATTCTTCCTACTCTGTACTTAAGGAACTATCAATTCTTAAAAACATTAAAAATGTAACCCACCAGAGATACCAAAAACAAAATTTCAAAAAATAAGATGGGGCAATAGATTTTATGTAATTCTTTAAGCCTTTGAATGAGACAAACCCAGGAGACATGATCAAGGAGCCCATAAGCCAACTGCAAACCAACTGTAACAGAACACAGACAAGCTTGGGCACTAGTCAGAGGGCAGCAAGACAAGCAGGGACAGGTATAAGAGAAGAAAAGGAATCAGCCAAGTCTTTCCATGAATAATCATAGGGTCCATATGCATATAATGTCCAATTTTTTTACTCATTTATTTCTGCTGTTATGAGTTTTGTGATACTCAAGTCAGCTTTTGATAGAAGCTCAACATGTTCTCTTTGTGCTTTCCTATCCCAAACAGGGACCTTCCAAGGAAAAACAGGCATAATGCATTTTGCTGCTTGTTTTATTCTGTTCCAGTGGAGCTCTGGTCATCTATCCTGTGATACCACTACGTAAACAGCATTCTGCAAGAATACTGCTTAACCATATTTCACACATCAGGATTTTACCAACTTGAGAAACATATGCAGGCAAGGGATACAATGGTAGATTAGAGGTAAGAGTTCCTAAGAGTAGAGGTGAGAGAGACATATTTGATTAAGGTTAAGGCATGGCCACAAGTAAAAAAGACAAATGGTGAAGTGTAGAAAACAGACCTGGAAGATCAGCATCAATCTCTTCAGAGATACGTACACTATAAATAAATAACAGCAAAACTTCAAACTCATCTGGAAAGGGCCAAAAATCCTGGGTTTGGTCATTATGGAACCTTGGGGGCAGGAGTTCTGGTTTTTGGGTTCCGCCACCCTCTTATAAAGTATCAGCTTAATGTTTTTGGAAAGATTTTACCTTTTTTTTTCAGACATACCATCAAAACCTATTACTGTAATACTTGCTACCATTCATTTACCGGAGAAGACTCGTTAAACACGTCACTTCTGTGTGACAAACTGTGTGACATAACGAGAATTTAAAACGACCTTTATTTTAGCACACTACTGCATTGAGGTAGAGTATTACTGAGTCCTAAGTACTATTTGTTTATAAATGCCAATCAGGCTACTACTATAGTTCTAATGTACTCAGAGATTGTGCAGCCTATGACCAACTGTAGTACTTCAAATACTGAAGTTGCTGTAAGAGAAGAACCACAGCTATTGTACAAAAACAAATTTATTTATCTTCTTAGACAAAAGCTGCAGAATCTATTAAATAGAAAGAAGAATTTGCTATTAAAAAGAAAAAAAAAAAGAAAAAGGAATGTCAGAACTACAAAACTACTCTGAGACAAAGGATTGATTTATGTTGAAAATTTGACCAGACAAAAAACATTGGCATATTATTTGCTTTTGTCAGATGCTACTTCAGTATTTAGGATCTTGTCCTGAACTTGCATCTTGGGTCTAGACTACTTACAGATGGTTCTCACATTAAGACCATAAGAGTGATGGCTGAATAAGTGAGCCATGGTCATGTTTAACTTTAAACACAAAGGTATCTAATTCTAAGTCTTTCAAATGCACATGACTGCATCATAAAAAGCCACAGGCTACAACATGGAGCTTCAAAGCACTACCACAGAGTGCACAGATGTCTATGTCAAGCTTCTTAAACCCACTGTCCCGCTTTCAGGATTCAGGATAGCCAAACAAGAGTCAAATTTCTACTCATTTCCTGAGGTTGCTTAACAGATTTGGACAGCATCAAATGGATGCTGTGGATCACTAAGTTTCTGTCCCCTGGACCTTTTAACACACATTCAACCGTCCCCTCTCTCATCAGGGGATGACTCCTGAAGAGGTGCCGAGCTCCAAGACAAAGACATGACTGATTCTTATATCTGTTCCAACAAGAGACTCCATGGCTATAGCAAATGCAGTATTTCACTGTGTCCAACTGCGGTCCTTCTCCTGAGGCCGAACAACACAAAAGACAGTTTGTAATAGCTCCCTTTGAAATCAAATTAGTAATGTTTCAAGGCGTGACCCGTAAAGGGCTGCTGTCCAGAATCTACATGTGTTTGACAGATACATCTTCCACCTAACGTGCCTCTTCAAGAATCCAGATGGGATCAAGATGTGTGAACAGAACTCCAAAAAGAGAGCCTTGGGATATCGGGACACAGAGCAAAGCACTCTATCTCATCAGATAAAAAAGAAACAATATCAGATACAGTGTGAAGTAGCTCCCTCCAGCTGGTAGGCCAGATTCTGACACCATCATATAAGTTAGATTGATGCAGAAGAAGATGTTGTTCCATATGTGCAAAAGCTAGCAAAGTACAGCCCAAAGTAAATTGTATAAATTTGTGCCAACTCCTTATAAAGACATTACAATGTCACAGTGTCTTTTTCGTATGCATCCACCCACAGTAAAACACTAAAAGTTACTGTGGACTATAGGCTGGTAAAGAGAGGCACTCTGAAGGACTAAAGCCTTTAGACAGCAACTTATTTTTACCTAGCTGGCTAGCCATTTGTTAGCTGAAGGACTAAGCAGGGACTTGCACAACGCACGTTTGGTTTCAAAGGGCTAATAAAGATCAGGAGATGACATTCCTGAGATATGCTCTGTTGTATCTCATGGCAGAGAGACTGGGCCTTGAGGGTAAAACAAATGAACAGAAAAGTTAGAAAAGATGACAATTTCTCAAGTTTGCCTTGATATACTTTCTTATCTACCAGAGAAGTAACCACCTCATTGTCCTACAGAGTGAGTCTCTCTTTCAACAAACATATTTGGAGAAGGTATATGATAACTCCTGCCCGGGGTGTGTGAAAATGGAAAAACATTTGGTAGTTAGCCTTTCCAAACACCCAAAGGCCCATTTGGCTGTAGAGAGAATTAATTTAAAGCAGGGCAACTTCTTAATGTAGGCCAGGCCTCGGCTCATCATTCATTTTCACACTTGGCTTTAGACAAGAAAAAAAAAAAAAAAATCTAATACATCAAAAATCTCCATAGCAGCCAAATAAAATGAAACACCTGCTGGTAGGAACTTGACCAGCTACTTCTTTTTGCTAGTGTCTCATGCCTGATAAAGAATACAACCAGAGAAAAAATAATGCTTTTTACAAGATGAAACAGTGTCTAAGGCAAGATCCAATAAATGTAGACTGCTCTGCAGTCTACACTGTATGTCAGAAGTAGCCATTTCTGAAAAAAGAACTAGATATTTTAGGCTTCAACTAGGAGTTAAATATCACTGACAAATGCTTGTGATTGACAAGAGTGGAGTTCACTTATGGTATACTGAACTTATGTAAGACTTCCAGTGGTTCATTTCTTCAGTAACCTTCATGTTCTGCCTGTGACAGCAAAAAGAGCTGCAATTGTTTGGGGTGAAGGGAACAAGCGTCTGCCTTCTCACAAAGATGGGAGAGAAGCATGCAGCATCCTTAGGCTGTGCTAATGGAATAAACGTATACTGAAGATTAGCCCCATGTTCTTAAAAGTCTAAATGATTATTTTTTTTCTCTCGAATTATTATGTAATTTATTAAGATTTTCAGGATCATTAAATTACTTAAGGGTTCTATGAGATCTATGGGGTTTTATGATTTCATACTGTTTTTCCAAGATGTTACTTTAATGACCAGAACACAGTCATGGTGACTACAAAATGACGTGACAGTGCCATCCTGATAATCCTGGAGAACTACATCACTGCAATATATGCATAACACAATGAGTCTCAAACCCTGATATGATGAAACAACCCAAAAGAGATGGATATTCAGTTCACTCTCCAATTCATGAAAATCTCCCTCTTCGGACTGCCAATGCAGTCAGTTGCCAGACTGACTTTGGTCATTAAACCACCAGAACAGGACTGAGAAAACCAAATTAGAAACCTTTGCCACTAGAATTTTATGGTCAATTATTTAACAAATGAGTCCTAGGGTGGCAGTAGCTCTCTCTCAGGTTATAAACCCAGTTAAATCCAATGAAAGAGTTAAACAATAAATGAAGGGTAATCTCATCGTTCTTAACAGTGTTTCTGTAACAGCAGCAGAGTAACACCCTCCCATTGTGCCTGGAACAGTAACTCACATTGTCCTTACAACTTGTAAATAAGCTTAGCCTTGGAAACTGTGCTTTTGGAGTAATGGGTTACAGGAAGCTTTAAAAAGACAATTAAAAAACATGATGTATTAAAACAAGGACAAAAGGCTAAAGGCAGTGATCAGCCTGCCTCACCAACTCAAGATGTTGCACATCAGCTGTCACTCAGGTTAGGGAACACGAGCTGACAGATCTCTCCCCATTACTGCTTGTGTACCGAGTCCTACATCCACCTTTATTTTTCTTGTACTACTACTAGGTAAAGTCAGGAGAAGATATTCAGCAAGGAATCGGGAGTCTGTGTTAACATGATTTCTGTCATCCTCATATATCCTTTATTAGGTCAAATCCATTCTTCTTCCCTGCTTTCAAACGTGTATGTTCTAGAAGCAAGCTTGCATAAACAGCATCTATACCAATAAGTTGAATATGCCTGGGACGGTTCTTGGACACAACAGCTACGTTTTATAGACTATCCCAGTCCATATTATAACACCCTTTTACCCTCCAAAAAAAGACAGTCACCACCCTATTCACAACAGATCCCTGCCTGGAGCCTGACTATTCCTGAACTCTACCTGTAAACTGTCTGGGAAAATCTTAGTTGGTCCAAGCCAAAGTCAGCCAGGAGCAGTATAGACAATGAAGTGCTTGGGAACATTTCCTGGCGCTGTTTTGTTTAGTAGTATAGACATGTCTGTAGAGAACAGAAGAGAAATTCAAAGTTGTAAAATATTCAATGTCTGGGGCTTTTGTTTTACAGTTGCTTTCATTTCCACTAAAACTCTTTTTGCTCATTTGCTCTAGATACAGCACAGGAAGTATGTATGTGAGCACATGGAACAGAACCTTACAAATCCAATAATAAGTTCTTATTTGTCGTCACTTCAGTTCTCTTCCTGATGGACATGACCTTAAATAACTGTGTTCACGCATATGCAGCACACTAGAATCAGAAATACCAATATATATCAGTGAAAATAACCACAGTCCTCCTTATCAAGGTTCTCAACGATGTTATTTGGTCAAGACAGCCTTCCAACCTGCCCAAATCATATTTTACTGGCTTAGAAAATCATTCTATGATCCTATGAGTACCAAGATTAGCTCTAAATAGGTTACCAAGGGTAACTAATAATATTAGATAGAGGAAACATAACAGGTATATAAATCATACTATCCCTTAAATAAATTATACAACCATTTTAAATCAAGAAGTGTTTAGCCACATTTTGAACCTCCATGGAGAAAGAGAAGAGAAAGACAAGACAGTCTCTCCTAATGGGCTCCCTAAACTGCTTAACAGAGCTGAAATAAAAACCTAGTCATCTTAAAGCAGGGAAGCATTTCCAAGTCACTTCTATAGGATAGAGCTCCACAGCTCTTGTCCGAGTGTAATAGGTCATGCACTATAATCACTGGTTATTGGGTTATTCAGACATTCACTGTTGATACAGATTACACCAACCTGGTCCTGCTCAGGTATTCAGCTAGGTCACTTCTTTCCTCAGTTTCACTCTCCTTTCTTGAGCGGATATGCAGACACTAGAGGTGTAGTTTCAAATCTTTGCTAAGGGGAAAGATCTCAGCCCAGAGACAAACAAAAATCCTGATCTCTCTCTTGTGTCATTGTTTTAGTAGCACTAGCTCCAAGGTGCTCAGACCACATTTAGCTTTATGGAATAAAACATAACAAGCTGTCAAAATGCGCATAAATAAATTAAAGTCATTATTCTAGCTTAAGGTTCTGGGGACATAAACAATCCCCTCTTGAAGTTCGTGTGACATATTTTGTTGTGAGAGCAAGTCATTAGTATTACATCCTGTATACAGAGAGCTGTAGATGCAGTCTGTCTTAGGGTCTGGCACTGCAGCACAAAAATCAACAGGGCTTTAGTGGAAGAGAAAATAAAATAGTACAGGGCCAATTCTCTGCCTCTGAGCACACGTTTTATGGCACGGCCCATGACCATATGGCTAAACCCTCTCCTTCTGCTCACCCCCCGAAAAGGAGGCCTCATCCATACTTGCCTACCTGGAATAGTCCCTGGCTCATGCCTCTACTTGAAGCCCTATGCAGACATCACTGGGGAAAGCGGGGGCTGGCAGAAGCAAAAGCACGCCATGGAACATGCTAACAGTTAAACACTACAGATCACTATACGCCACTGTGCAAACCTGTGTCTTGACCCTGCTCCGTTTACTAACATAGATAAAATCTGGGTGTTCTGCGAGGACATTAGCATACAACATGTTTACCAGTACTTTGCCTCAAGCAATAACGCAGCACAAACTTAGGAAACAGTACAAGATCGGGTCAGCCTCCAGGGGTGGTTCCTCACTATGATTTCTTCCAGTAGTTTGTGATTCAGGGACTTCCTGAATCAAAAGTGGCATCCTGGTAATTTAACACACCTCTGAGGATTCTTCTGAAAGAAAATGAACCCTCAACCTAAGCACTACATAATGAAAAAGTCAGTGAAAATAAGCTTTGGCAATTTGAATTATAAACAGAACACACCTAATCATTCAGAAAATGCATTTTACATCAAAAGAGCATCAAAACAAGGATGAACAAGAGTAATGGCATTAAAAGACAGCATCAAATTGAAAGCTATAATCTCTAAGAACAAAATGGCACTGACACCTTCAAAGAAGATTTTTGCTTGGGTTCACTGAACACAAAATAGAAACAAAACAAACTTCATAGCTTATTCCAGGCAGAACCTGTTTTGATGGAAATCCATAATAACTCTAACTCAGTAGCATGATGTAGGCTCCTTTACTTCATAAGCAAGAAGTTTTATGAGAGTTTTACCCTAGCAGTTTCGCGTTTTCTCCTTTAAGGTTTTGAAAAGCCACCATAACAGCTGTGTTTTTGGGTCCTGATGGGTATTTTTGTCCTGCTTGCCAAATCCATATTAGGAGCTGAGGAAGCCTAAGCAGGATGAAGAACTGTTCCATGTTCCATTCCTGAGTGGGAAATTCCATGAGATAAAACATTCTTGCATTTTGTCCAGCTGAAATACTGTATTTCCACTGAAAATACCATACTAGTAAGGTCATTTGTGACTTTTTTTTTTTCTACAAATAAATAGAACAGAAATCTTCTGACGTGTCTTTTTTTTCTCTTCCTCTTCATGAGCATGGAAGCAAGTTGGTCAAAACAAAAACCTAAATGCAACTTCTTCCAGCTAACAATAAAATTTTAAGAGATGGATATTCTCTTACTTTTTCTTTGATGTATCAACTGAAAAAAAAAAAAATACTGTTTTTCCAAAATTTGCTTTCCATGGAGAGGAAAGACTCCCTAGAAACCTACCTAGCACTAAAAGGTACTTGCTTTACTCTCTGCTTGGAGCCTTGCAGGTGTAAGACAACAGCTGTGATCTGACTGATCTGAGATTTCCCCTCACTTCCATATACCTAGCAAACATGGCAAAAAAAAGTTATTTCAATACTTTTTTTTGAGAAATTAGGGATATCCTACAGAATTTAACTTGGAGCTGATGACTGAGCAATTCTCACTAGGTTAGAAATCAAGAACACCGCAAGTCTCCTGACAAATTTGGGAAGGAAGCATAATAAGGTATTGCAAGGTAGAATTTCCAGATTTTGTGTATTACTATCTCATATATTTTAAAGCGATATCATTTGATTCTGCTCTGCCAAAAATGTCCTCCTTTATATATTGGTGACAGTAAAACTGCCAACCTCACAGGGACTCTGTGAAGACAATAAATTGTTTTGCAATGTTAAAAGAAGAAGGGACCCCCGCACTGCACTAGGGTTTCTTTATGTCAGAGAAGCACATTGGGTTCTTGGCTTGAGAATCAGCCCTGCTCATTCTCAGTTCCGCTGTTGTTTATTGCTTATCAGCAATCCAAAGGAGCAATGCAAAAGCCCAAGGTTTTGCCAGCAACAGCCATGAAGCAAAAAACTCTTGACACTGTAATCACTGTATGGGCCAGAGCAACACAAAAAACGCAATAACCAAAAACACAACAGGACTGATTTATCAGCCAACAAGCTTGATACATTTACCACTCGCTGTAATCATGCTGATTCTTGAATTTGCAATACTAAAACCTACTAAATTAGATTTCCTTTCACCAGGAGGAACGCTGCTGTAGTGCTCTACACCAAACTGACAGCCAGGTAGGGAACCATACAAGTTACTGTGGAAATATTTGTGAATTTTTACTTAAACCAGTACTGATTTTGCTTCCTCACTAATCACCTTCAGATAAGAACAGAGAAAATATATCAATGAAAAACACCGAAATACAGTGGTTATGGTTATATATGTAAGGACAAGGCATACATATATAATGTATGGCCTAACAAGCTTCTGGTCTTTCCCCTGCAGTGGCTACAGTCAGGATTACGTAGGCATGCCTTATCACTGAAGACAGACAATTAAATATGGGAAGGTCTGTCAAGCAAATGGTCTGTGTTCTTGTGAAACAATTTCACCATTCTTCCACAAACAGGAAAATATTTAGCAAGAGGTGTGCAAACTGGGGACAGATGCAAGAGTGCGATTGAAAGGTGGGTGCCATCTGCTAAAAGCAGATCTAGATTCAAGGATTGAGTATGAAAGATACTTCCTTTGCCCTTCTGACAGATAATTTCCTTCATTTGGCCTGAAAATGTTTGTTACTTTTTGTTACTTTTATTCTGAAATTTCAAGTATTCTCAATTCACACTTCCAACAAAAAAAATATTAAACTCAGTCACGTATTTATGGCACTTTTCAGAAAAATCTATTGACCACAGCAAAATATTCCCTTGCTTGTCCATACTGACCAAGGCATTTGTGCCATTGGAAAAAATAGCAGAGAATAAAATATTTGACTGTTAAAATCCACTTATCCGGACACTTCCTCTGCACTGCTTTCTAATAGCACTTCAGAGCTTCAGTTCAGTGACAGGAGAAACACACAATTCTAGAAAGTGGTCAGTGTGCATAGAAAATACTTTCCAACTACTTTGATGGGTTCTGGTGAGACTGTATTACTCCAAAAAGCCCTGGAGACATGCACTATAGTAACACAGAAGTTGAAATTTGTCCTTACATTTTTGCACCACTAAAAACCTGCAGAAATTTTCGTTTTGAAGACTTAAGTGAGACTTAAGTAGTTCATAGCCTGGTACCAGATCCTCTTTGTGTTGGCACAAATTTCACCCAGGCAAGACAATGTTTGCTCAGGTGCAGTACCTTGGGTGAGAGTTAATCCCTTTCATTTCTGACACAATAGTTATTATGTACAATAACTAATAAAAGCCACTCTCGAGATCAACAACCTACACATTTTCAATTTCCTCTCATGTACGTTTTAGCCTTTCATAAGCTCCTTTGATCCTGTATAGGTGTCAATCTTTGCATGCTTATAGGTCACAAGAAAGTTCATCTCATGTTAATAGCCCAGTCATCATTGATTTTAACCCATTTCCGTTTCCAAATTTCAATTTATCATCTTATTTCAGTCATTCCACCATTCTCAAAGATGACAGCTACAAAGACTGTGATTTTGTTTGGACTCTGTATTAAAAAGGAAAAAGTCAAGTCAAATGTCAAGATTTCCTTCTTCCCTGACCGGCTGGATCTGCACACACACGCGTATACTGTACTTTTTTCTGTCAACAGAAAGGTCGGCTGTTTGAGGCAGGATTTTTTTAGGCTCCTAACCCAGGAGAAACATTCATGAGACAAATCTGACCCAAATCACACATCACAAAATGCAGTCAAACAAGACCATTCAAAGAGTGATTCCTCCTTCTTCAAAGTACTCAGGACATGATGTGAAAACTATAGCAAGGACTCCAAATTTGGGGAGAGGCAATGTGTTGCCTGAAGTGGAAACCCTTACTAGAGTCTGACCAAATCAGGCTGCTGCCTTTGGTTTGCCAACCAAGCCCAGTTCTCTCCACTTCTCCCTTCCAGCCCCACAGGCTGAGCACAGCCCTTTCGACCCGAACTGCTCCTTTTCCCTCCAAAGTAAGGATTTGAACTGTGAGCATGACAGCCCTGCTCTTGCTCCGTAGTTTTTCACCTGGCTCCAGAAACCACGTGCACCAGAACGACACCCCAAGAGTTCTGCATTCTTTGCAGATTCAAGCAGGTCCAGATGGTGCCAGAAACAGCGTGCAAGACTAGAGGACTGGACTTAATCTTTTCTGGGAAGGCAAACCATATAGAACTGTTTGTTTTTATTCTGCTGTTAGACATTCCAGCTAGTGGGAAGTTTCAGGAACTTGTTCCAATGGGTTGTTTCTTCTGCTCCCTCCCATGGCAAATTGAAATCAATATTTTTGGATTCTTCTCATTCCCTTAAAGACACGCTCTTTCTCTCTCTCTCTCTCTCTCTCCCCCTCCCCTTCCGAGGTCACACAAACTTTGCTTTGGACTCCAAACTATTAATTTTTCACATTACTCATTTGAGATGTCCAAAAGCTTCTTACTCATCAGGACACAGAAGGCAGCATTCCTTCTTTTTTTTTTTTTTTTTTCTCCTAAAGAAGAGATGCTTCTTTCAGCATCAGCATATGCCAGCTTTGCTCACCCCAAAGCCTTTTTTTTTGTTCTCTGTAGAAACAGCAAACAACTGCCTGTCAAGGATATTTGGGCCAGCTTTCCACGCAGGTTAGGTATCCGCAGGGAATCCTAGTGAGGCTGAATTCAAATCTCACAGACCACTGAACGCTTGACTTCTGGTAGCTTCAGCTACACTTTTAACTAGCACTTCAAAGCTCTATGGTCTCGTATTCTTCCCAATAGCTCTGCAAGGATTCCTTTCAGCAGTGCCTGCAAAAAGAGATGAGCATGTAACAGGAAGCGGCTTGTGAAGCAAGAGGCAACCTTCCTCATTTACCAGAAGTTCCTTTTTCTGCTCAGCTCCTCTCCAGGACCTGTTTGGACTAGAAGACGGATATAACAGTGCAGCCCTACCTGTCAGCAGGGAAGAATGTTTGCGCATCTGATTCTTCTATCTCTCTCCAGCACAGCTTTGCTCTTGGATCTCCTCAGGCTCCTGATAACCTCCTGATGCTACCTCAGCTGTTTGTTTAACATAAACCCATAAAATTCTTGAGGTTACCACATCGCCATTTTCTTCAGCCCACACCCAGGAGCTCATCTTCAGACATACAGTAAACAATTCCTATCAGAGTCCACATTTACTGAGATAATTAACAGCTCCATTAACAATCCAGCCCTGACCCATGCTTTATACTGCAATCTTTTGTGCATCACTGTCAGGTGACACTTTGCTGATGCATTCAGACTTTAACTATATAAAAGACGTTTGTATTCTTGCAACCATTCACTGAACTCTCCCAAAATGTCACAGAAAGAACTACAAAAAAAAAAAAAAAAGGAAAATATTTTCTCCCATACAGTCTTCAGCAAGTTTAATTTTATATAGATGGGGTATAAAGCATTTTGCAAAGGGAAAAGCAGATGTTGTCACAAAGCCAGTTTTCTCCAGCTCTCTATAAGATTCAATTACTTCTGAATAGATTGGATGTAAGTAGCATCATAATCAGGTATTTCTGGTTTGGCCCCTGGGTCAGAATATAGCTGAAATCCAGATGATCCACATTTTTAACATCAAGTAAGCCAGCATTACATACAGGGCATAACAAAGCAATCCCCATATGCCCCTATCTAGACTTCAGGTCTGAAAAATATGCTGAGCTGCTTGTGCTTGTTTGGAAACACTCTTAGGTCTAAGTCAGCAAGAAGGTCTTTACTTGCTACATTGCTTCACGCCTACCTGGGACAACATTCGGTGCAATTGTTTGTACAGCTGGATGAAGCATTCAGGATGTCTGTTTGAGGTGCAAGTCCTAATTCCCCTCCCCTGCAGACACTTGAGAATATAGTCTGTGATAGACTATATTATGCACAATTTCTTCATTCAGTTTTCTTGGAAGCTGAGGCTATTTTTTTAATTTTTTTTTTAAATAAATACATAGGTTGAAGTTTACTCAAATTTGTATGCCTACATTGCCAAAAGACAGAGAATTAAAATACTGGTTGATCTGCACTAAGGGCCTTTGTTTTAATAACACAAATATCTGAAAATGTGCATTCATATATACATTTCCATAAGTCTAGAGTCTATTTCCCCACAACACCTCTTTCCCAAAGACGACATGTTGCCCGTGCAACAGCAGTAAAGCTGTCACTCTGCCTTGGGCTGTAACTTCCAATCTGCCCATATCCAATACTTCACTGAAAAGGAAAAGGTGCAGGCCCTAAATCTGGATGAAATGACTGGCAAAGGGCCCTCTACCTTAAGTGCAGCTTACTTGTACCTTGGCAGAGCATTTAAATACTCTAATGTAGATTTGTGTCATTTTGTCTGGGTGCCTTCTCCATAAAGGCTTCAGAAATTAATCATGAATCCACAATCATGAAAATATTGCTGAGTTAGCACAAAATTACACTTCAATTTTCTGCCTCATTTTTGCCAGTCTTCCCTCTCCCCTGTCTTGGCTGAAAATATTACATACTATCTTTCATTCTTATGGAGAATTTTACCTGTGATAGTTAACAAGATTTTTAATGCAAATGATTTTTCAGACTATATAACATCTCCATCATTTCCTACCTCGTTTTACAGATTTTGCTGCTGTTTAGTTAGACTCATGGGCACCTATAAGCTCAACATCTTCCTATTTCACACTTCCAAAAGGTTCCAGAGTCATGATTCATTTTAGAGATAAATGGCCAGCAATAAACAACTCTCTTACCTAGTTTTTTTGTTATATTTCACTACAAGATATTAACCACCCAAACAGTAACTGAAGAAGAAAATGTTGGAGCAGGGAGCTGTGTTTGTAAAGATCTTGTCAGCTTAATGGGTGCTAAATGAAAGTTACTTTATAAAACCTATTAATAAAAAATATTCCCAAGCTAAAGTCGATTGCAGTATTTCTGCTCTACTTTAAACAATACTAGTTTCATAACTAATTATCTCACAATTACTAATATTTTTCCTTGATGAAGTCTCTGCTGCCTCTTCATAGTGAAAGCGTTGCAAGGTAATACAGCACTTACATGACAATGCAAATAGGAGCCATTCAATTTCCACCAAAAAAAAAAAAAGGTTGCAAGGAGCAATTAGCACTTCATTAATATGATATAAAATGCTAATTTGCCATATATCCCAAGTGACTCAAAACTCCTTTCCATCCATATGTGCAAATAATAGCTAATATGATGCAGCGTGTGTGAATCAGGTTCATGGTGCATTAGCCAGAATCCCTGTGTCAGTTTTCTGTATAATAGCTATTAGTTAATATGAACAGTAGCTCATATTTAACCTATGACAGCAGTGTTAAATGATAAAAGGATCTGCTGGCAGCAATATCTCATAATTCCACCCCTGTAAAGTTCTCCTTTCCTTGCTATCCAGGATGAAGTATTGGAAACTGACTTCTAATCTAATTTATAAAGCAGATTGAAATGAAGTGCTGGTGGCACTCGCTCGGCTGCTCAGCATTTTGAGAAGCAAGATGACTCCCTGTGAATTGCGCAGCTCAAGCGTTCTAGCTCTCACTGGCAGCTTCTAATGATCAAAGTATTTGACTTAAATAATTGATTTATTTATACCAGTAAAGAAGCTCCAGGGGGTTGTGAATATTATGAGATATAATCACACCACTGGGGAATTAGAGACACTCAGATGTGCCTTGTGCCTGCTAATGCCCTGAGGGTGTGATTAGGATATCAGACATCAAAGGAATTTGCTCTAATTTTTTTCATATAATAAATTAATAAAAATAATTTACTTAAATAATTCCACTGATTTAACGGAACAGATCTGATGCAAAATGCAGTATGTGGAGAACTACAATGACGAGCGCTGATCTAGGACAATACAGAAGCCCTGACCATCTTCAGCTAATGTCTAAGTATCATCAGAATCTTCTGACTAGTGGACCCTTTTCAAGGTATTATCATCTATCATCTTCCCTGATGAGTGTTTCCAGAGATTTTAGCCAACCTGCATTGTCTGAGAGGGAGTAAAGCAATGCTTCTTCAGCTAATCCTTTCAGGAAGAGAAATGTTTATTAATAGTGACATGGAGGGTGGTACCACATGCTGGCACAGGGGCAGGCTAAGCAGTGGCTGAAATACATCATGAGGAACTCAGTCTCTTCTGGTCAGGTTATTTACCCATGTATTTTAACATGGAAACCTACCTTACTTATTTATATGGCTTGGACCACAGCAAACTACAAATGTTTTGTAATGTCCTAATGCTCTTCTCACCCTAGCATGCAAAGGTGATAGGGAAGTGTCCTTATTTCAAATTGTGCAATAAGAAATTGAGTCACTCAGAGCAGTAACTCGCTTGGCTAACAAGACACCCCGGGAGGCTGTGGAAGACCAGAGAATTAAAATCATACAGAGTTTCTGCACTATCCTTGCATTTCAGAAACACAGCTCTTGTACTAAGCATGTTACAGAGCATATACAGTAACAGCCAATTAATATCATGTTCTCTGCAATCTAGCCTGGTGCAAGGGTGGTGCTGGAAGTTCTGCTTCCCAGAGAAGTACAATCCTTTCCTACACCCTAGGACCCACAGGGAAGCAGGCAACACAGCAGCGACAGGAAACGCAAAGGCATCTGTTTAGAGAAGACATGAACTTAATACCCATAGATCCTCTCAGATCCATAGAAGATGGAAAGGAAAATACTGTGCCTTGGACAAGTTAGCATGCCAGGTGCAGAACATGATGACTATGGCTGTCCCCGGGCTACAGAAACAATGACTGAATAAGACTTCTTGAATCCATGTCTCAATTCCCCCTGGGTCAGGCATTACTTATCTTACATTGCTTGAATGCCCTCCAAAGATTTGCAAAAGAAACCAGAATTGTGATGCTATTTAAACTAGAATTCCAAGTAAAGAAATCAATAGCAATTATAAATTCCTCCAAAAGCATCATCTGTCTCACTAAAATTAGAAGGGGCAGGGCTTCAAGGAATTCATTCATGCCTATGGGGAAAAAGCCTGCAAATCTGTTCAACTTTTCCATACTTCAACATCATTCCCACCCTTGCACATCTGTTCTGATTTGGGCACAAAACACATTGTGTGCGCCTACTGAGCTCATGATCAGTTTATCCCACAGAATGAAGTACCCAGAGGCATATCACAAATTAGATGTCCTTCATATCATGCATGTTTATTTTGCAAGGGTCAGATATGAAACCAGCTATCACTTCTAAAGTGTCAAAAATTCAGCCTCTCATTTGATGAATTCAGAAGAAATTCTCATTTCTTGAAATTTCAGAATTTAAATTGTCGAGTACCTTGCAGTCTTCCATCAGTTAGCCAGTGTTACATGCTATACTATTTTAAAAAAAATGTATCTAATTCTTCACGTTATAACCCCTTTCCCTTATTCCATTTTTTTTCCAATATACACATAATAAATACAGTCTATTCTACAGATGTAATTTCTATTTTGTTTTCTATATCAGCCATGACCGCTGCGTTATTCTCAAGGATAACAGCAGCTACAAAACCTTGCAGCAAACCAACTGCTTAAGAGTGAAGTGGATCACTGTGAGAAAGCACACCAGGAAGAGCAGCCCCTAAACATCTCAGCAGTGAAAATAACTGCTCTTGACTGGAGACAAAACTTGATCATCAAGGATTACAACAGATTTCAAAGATAAAGCATATGAATATGCTAGGATTTTCCATGACATTTCACACTTAAAGTATGGTTGATTCCTACACATCATGGTCTATAACAGTCAGTGAAACCCCCTTTTCTTTCAAGCAATAGAGTTCTTTGCTTTAGTTAAAAGTGAGGGATAGAGCATTTCTTAAAACCAAACCTCACAGGAATGAGGAGCAACATAGATAGGCCATGCAGCCATCAGTAACAGCAGCATGTTGACAGTCAGTCTATGGCTGAGTTCAGAGGCAGAAGCATAGCAGAATGAAGGTGATTTAATAGAAGCTTTCATGAGCAGGATCTGGCCTTGAAGGCTTGGCCATAGTGAATCAGGGATGGTGGTGACTAACATGCAGATGAGCCAGACCTCACATAGCCAGCACATAGGTTAAGGCACTGGGAGTGATAGTGGCTGATCTTTCCAAGGATAGAAGGTTGTTGTATTTGCAAGATGCTTCCACCCCCATCTTCATTTGCAGTAATTCAGGCTGAAGGTAAAAGGTACACAGAGTCCCAACCAAGTGGAAGACACAAAGTCAAAACATACCGAGAGTGGGAAAAGAGACAAACAGGGCACTTGATGACAGTAATCAGGTCAGCAAAGCCAACAGGCTTTGTAAATGAAAGGCAGGAGACCCATCTCCTCAGTTTGGTGGCTTCCTCTTCTCCAGAAGGTTGCCCTTTCTTGCAGCCTCTAACATCTCCTGAATTCAGTTAGAAGCCGCTGTCCTTCATCCCAGGGCCTGTGTCCCAGGCATTGTGAAATCTTGGTTTTGGCAGTGTTTGCAGCTGTAGGAAATAAGATATAACGCCTAGTGCCATCAGTATGCTGCTGGCACTGGAGCCTGATAACCCTATCACCAGCCAGTGCCTCCAGCACACAAAAAACAGTTAAGTAAACCACAGACACAATGATCAGCAACAGACCTGCCTGCTCATTCTGTCCAGAAAGGAAATTCCCTCCTTTTGAGCTAGCTATTAATGCACTATTCTCCTCTGAAAAACAGCAAGCTTAAAAGGGCATTTTCTCCCTGCACCAGCCAGGGCTCCCCAATAAAAAGAAAAAAAAAATAAACCTGGGACTTAATTAGATTACACTTTATCACCTAAAAAAAGAGATTTTTAGAGGTGTTGACCACCTTCCAAGAAGGGACTGTGAGCAGACAGTGCTCGGCAGTTCAGAAAGGACAGCAATATGAGAAAGTGAAGTGCCAGCACAAGTAGGCACTGCAGTTTGAAAGTACCAATCCAGGCACTGGTCTTCTAATCTAGCCTCGCTGCAGTCATGACGGGAGATACTCTACCTTGTATGAGTACCTATTCTGCATTTATCCCCACTCTGTGTGCCAACTAGGCCTTCATTTTTAGCTGAGTTTCCATAAATTGAACGAGCAAAACTAACTGCAGGGCCAAATTCAGTCCTTGGTTTATGCTTGCATAGACACAACCAGCACAATTCAGAGAGAAACTCAGTGACACATGAGGAAGAAAAACATTACTTATCTTTTCAGGGCTTTATACTGTTCCTGATAAGATCAGTAGAAGATTTGTTTCAAAGGGAAGAGAAGCTGTACTATACATTTTAAATGCAACTTGCAAGTTGTTTTTTAAATCTTTCCATTTTCTATAAACTTACGAAATGAGGAAAGTTTCTTTGCCACTGGTAAAAAGACATGAAATGTAGAGCTCATTATTTCTTAGCAACCTTTTTACATGACAGAGGGACTGCTTTTAAGGGCACTGCCCTTTTGATGAAGAACTGCAATGATTTTTAGTAAAATGTTTAAGTCTAACTCCTTCTTACTCGAAGTTCCCTACCCCCTTGCCAGCTTGACAGGCTGGAAGCTGTGAAAGGAGGAATGTAATGAGTATACACTAATGCTATATAGTTTCCACAGGTCTTGTTCTGGTGTGACCAGATTTATGTATGGAGTAACTTGAATGTAATCCATCAAGATTATACACAGCATTGGTTTCAACATTTCTGCAGGTAGCACCGTCTCCACGCTCTCCTAGTTGTGGTCATATGAAAGGATCTGAGATGTGGTGACACAATGTTCATTTGTTTTGGTGGCGAGACTCAATTAAAACAACATAACGGGGTTTAAAAAAAAAATACTAATCTGTGAAAAAATGTGAAAGTGAGTTAAGTAAAACCTTCAAATATCCCTTGTTCGGCACAAGCTGTGTGGGCTGACAGCTACTCCCAAGGGAGAGAGAGGTCTTAGGGAAAGCCCTGCTACGAAAGGACTGGCTGTTAAGGCAAATCCCCACCAGTTGGAGCCCCGAGGTGCGTGAAGCCCAGCTATTGATGCCCAAACACAGAGAAGACATTGTAAAGGAAATATGGGGGATGAGAATGGCAGTGGAAAAAACAAAATAGGGGCAGCCTCCCACATTGGGGGGGACAACAAATCTGTGCAAATACAAAACAGCTTTTTCCACTAAAAAAAAAAAAAAAATTAAAGGTGCCCCATGAATTTGAAAATGCTGCCAGAGCAATTAGGGACACCCCATGCCACCACTGCCTGAGGCGTAAAGGGGCAAAGATGGGGCTATTAAAAGCAAAGTGAAAGCTCTTGTGACTGGAGTACACATTTTTCAGAAGAAATTACAGTCCAACCAAGTCATATTTTAAAGCTTTTTCCTTTTCACACACAAGCTATAATCATGGAGGTGCTGCAGACTGTTAGGAATAAAGTTCTTTTAAACAGTCTTGACTGAGGGGTAGACAAGAGAGAGGAAGAAGGGGCCATGTAAGGAGTTATGAATTGCTAGGACTGAGAGTAGCTTTGCAGAACTGCAAGAACCTTCTTCCTCTAAGATCCCTAATCTCACCAAAAGTCCCCAACGTATCCATAAAGCCAACGCTGCTAGCTGTTATAAAGTCCCTTCTGCTGCTTTGCTTTGAAATTCATTTACTGAATGAGTGGTAGGAGAACAGAACAAATAGCTGGAGTCCTCCACATGAAAGAATATTTCCTGTGTATGAGGTTGGATTTACTTCCCCCCAAGGAGTTTCTAAAAAATGAATTTGAATTAAGAAAGGTAATGCTTTCTTTCTGAGAAGGCAAAATCATCCCTACAGTTACTTAACAAGAGCAGCCTCATTGCTATTATTTAAAAAATAACAATAAAAGGGGCTATCTAGCACCAATAGTGGCTAATAAGATCACCCTCTCCATGAATTCATGCAACACACAAAAGAGGAATTTATATTCTCCAACACGTGTCATTTTGCCGTACAGCAGTGAGTGCTCCAACATGACACGTGCCTGTGGCTCTAGCACATACAACAGGCCTCTATCCTGAGACACCGAGAAAAGAGACAAGCTGGAAAAGGGAAGCCGCATATGGTCTTTATCGGACGTTTTTGTTGGCTCTCTGTCTCCTATGTAAGCACTCCTATGCAAGGCTAGAGGGGCCACTGCTATGTGGAAATCATTAATTTCCAATGCGGTACTGTGTAGGAAGTCCAACTACAGGCCCCACAATACTGTGGGCACTCTGTGAACTGTAATAAATGGGGCAGAACAGGTCATTAGCTACTAAAATCATGACAGATCATTTCTTATAGCAGGAGCATACATTTCTGTCAAAACCGGTATGTTTCTTTGAACAAATCCCACCAAAAGAGACAGAGTGTTTCTTGTTTTCAAAGGCTTTAGACAGCAAAATAATGTTTTTTGTTTTTTGTTTTTTTTTTTAAATAACTACCCTAGTTGATCACACAACAGTAAGTACCTATGCTGATGCTGGTAGAATGAAAAGTGCTACAGCATAGGAAGAGTTTGAAAATCACAGATTTTCTCTTCCCAGGTCTTCATGATTATAATCATTATCATCTCAAAATCCTAGAGAAGTGCTAGGGATTTAAAATGGATTATCAACATTATAGCAACATTCGTGGAACTTGACTCTAAGTAGAAAGGTTGTAGAAACGAAGACTTTGGAGGAATTACTGGAAAGTCAATCTGTGTGTGCACTGCTGGAATGTTTAATGCTTCTGTAACAAAGTTGCAGTTCAGTTTAACAAGCATGGCATCCTTTTTACATTAGCACATGGTATGTGAAACATCACCCTGCTTTCCCAAAATAGCAGCTCTAATGAGTTTCATGGTAGATGTCCTGCTGATCAAACATGGGTTTATGAGCAATACAAAAAATCAATAGGATGCTTGCACTCCATGCATCAGCCCAGGCACAGGCATGTGCACCAGGTTTGCCTTCTGTCCACAAAGGCGTTATTTTCTGGCTATTGAATAGGGAGACACAAATACAGTCAGAGTAAAGTGCATGAGTAAGCTCAGCTGAAAGCAGCATACAACTGTACAACTGAGATTGTCCAACAAACTATTTCAAAAGGCAAAAGGCTGAATGCAACTTTTCTTTGCAGAATGGAAGCTGAAAAATCAGTGGTACATGGATCATGAAGGTTTGGCCTCTCTTTTCCATTGGAGGTTCCACAGAAGGAGGAACAGGAAAATTAAGGTTCCCCTCTGCTGCCTTCTACCACTAAATGCACACGAGCCCCTCCACAAGCCAGCATTAAGTTCTGGCTCTAGCTAAGGACACCATCCTGGCATATGGATACACACCAGGTTTATACATAGCACATGGCATAAAGTCCCTTAATGGGAATATTGCTACTTATCCTCCACACTTTCAAGACTCCTTGAAGAGGGCACAGGGGCCAGCCAGAACATTACAGCTCAGGAGGTGATACTAATCCATGACATAACTGAAACTTTAGACGCGCTGGAGACAAATTTCTCTGTCAAGGTGAACCCCAGCGATTCTTACGGACATAAGTAAAGGCAGCCCACATATTGTGACCTCCTTTCCTAACACACGATCAGACACATCCTCGTTATCTATTCAAAACATCACTATTTTGCCACATGGAAAGAAAGCAACTCTCCACCAACTAGAGATGACTGAAATGATAAAAGAAAGAAAGATCTCCGTGGTCCGCTGCCAGGGTGGAGATGCGTAGCCATAACCCCATCGTGCAAGTGAGACTGATGCTGATACACGACTAGCACAGAAGCATCCCAGGCAGACGGCTGTGGGCTCGCGAGCCCTCATAAAGTCTACGCTGCGGCCATCGTGCGACAGGGAAGGAGCGAGTTACATGTGGGAATGCCCCAGTAAAAGTCCCGGGCAGCCTCCAGATCTCTCCCTGCCAGCAGCTGCACAGGGAACAGGATGGAGTAGGACTCAAGCTGGACGAATTATTCAACCAGCATCGGCTATAACTTGCAAGACCATAAACTGGGCAAACCTACTGCAGAGAAATGAATGCAAAATATTGCATGTACTGCATAGTACCTCTGGAATGCAGTAAGGTGAGCTCTGCTGCATTCCCGGTGATTTTCTCCTACATCTTTTTCCCAGGAAGCAGGGACTCAGCCTAGTTAAAATAATCAAGTCCCAGATCATAACATCTTGGCCTCTTTTCTGCAGTGGAAGTTCCATTATGCTGGTATGCGTTGCTCAGCCTCTTGCTATCACACATACAATTAAGTTTAGCTTCTAAAAGCCCTACCTGTAATTGGAGCCAGCTGCAACCTTTCTGACACATACTAATTGCCAGTAATGATTTAAGTGCAGTAAATTCACATGCTGCAATTGTTTTAAATAAGGGAATCTCTCATAGCTTTTCCCTGAGAAAAATCTGTTAATCTTTGCTGCTGACTTATCAAATCCTCCAGTCACCTGTTTGCCATCATTTTCATGAGCTGATAACGTGTTTATTAGAGCCATAATATGCAGGTGGAAGCGTAAAGGTCTCATTTGGTGGAGTATGAATTCTATCTAGTATGTCTGTATGGAAAAGCTTGGTTTCACCATTCAATTCTGTTCAGCAAAGAATTTGATCCAAAATAGTACCTTTTATTCCTTTGAAATGGAATATTAGCTCTTTTGGGCTCAGTACATTTCCCAGAATACTATTTGGATGAGCATGACAACTTGTTTTTTGTTAAACCTAAGATATCAGCATTTCCTACAGTGAATATAGCCAGCCTTAGTTAATTTCTGCTTAATTGTATTCCTCTTTTAATTATTTTTCACATATAAAAGCAAGCTCTACAAAGTAATAAAATGCCATGTTGATTCTACGAGGCTGGTTTAAGAGTTCTTCTTCCCACGTACTATTTTCTTACAGGAAACCTTACCTGAAGTACCGCAGACAATACATTTGCAAACTTAACCTGTTATCGCCCTGGAAGATTTGATGCCCCTCGCCCAAGGATTTTCTTTTTTAGTCACACGAATGAAATTATTTCGGTTCAGAACTCAATGCGTAAGGTTTATCAGTCTGCTTTTTCCATGAATGAGCTTCTCCCAGTGGACAGGCAAATGGGCCAGGCACATGCTACAGCTGAGTCCACTGACTCTTCAATTGATTTCTCTACATGACAGTGAGTGTCCTCAGCTCCTGCATCCTCCTATGCATTAAAATCTAGCTTTAAACAAAGGCTATCATGCTTAAGATCAGGAGAATAAATACATCCTTCCAGGCTGCAAAATGGCAAGGCTGGCCTGTGGTCAAGGAAGTGTTCCATTCTTTATTTGCATTTATTTCCTATTTCCTTTATTCTTTTATACACAATTTCTGTATTTTTAATCAGAAAAATGAAATGACCATCTTCCAATTCCAGATCAGTTAAGCCTGACCCTTTGCCACTGCCACCTTGACATCCACAGACTCCATGTTTTTCATTTTTATAAATATCCTAACTCTTGAAACGTGGATGTGCAGGTGGCAGCTATAGCAAAGCACGAACCTCCACACACAGTTGCGGGCTAACCCCAGGTATCGCCCACGTATCCAGAGCACATTTACAGGAGAGCAGAACAAGAAGAGCTAAACCACAGCTCCCCACCAAGTTCCTGCAAGCGCTTGCTCTGTGAGATGCATCTGCTGCTGCCTCGCAGGAAACCTGCTGAGCCCTCGCAGTGCTGGAGCTGCCTTGAGCACCCCTGCTAAAGCCTTTGCTCTGCACTGAGCCATAGGCAAACATTGCTCCGTCCATGAAATGTGTTCATGAACAGATCGCCTCTCTGCCCTGTGAGGTCGTGGGGGCTTCTGCTTCCATCACACTACCCTAGCACAGGACAGGGAAGGTCTGAGGACACGAGTGTGAAGTGAGGTTGCTATCTTCATATGTAAGAAAGAGTTGGGAAATAATCACCAAGAGAGAAGAACTAACCAGCCACTCAGGAAATAAAGGCAACTTTTGAAGGTGAAAATATAAGCCTTATTCTGAAGAAGATGACCGTATAAGGAAAAATAAATAAATAAATGAACCCATAAGCAAGAGGCCAAGCGAAAACTTAGACTATGTTTGGTACAACCAAATTTCCCAACTGCAAGGAGAATTTCATCTGAGTTAGAACTCAATTTGGCTTTTAAGAATGTAAAGCAGGGGCCTGATTCTAGGACAGTGTGCGGTTTACTATAAAACAAATGTTGCATATAATAATTTCCTTCCACAATTCCCATGATTCGTGGCCTGGGCCCAAATCCTCTTCCATGATTCATGTCCAAACCTCCCATGAGGGATCTGACAGCCAAATTGTTAGTTTTAGTGCATGAGTAGTGTGGGTGAAATGACAAATGCTAACACGCAGTCATATTGTGGAGAAGGGATGACCACAGCTATGAACAGACAGAGAGCTCCACAGAAAGTTTATTATTAGTATCCTGAATAAATGTAAAAAATGTTGTGCTTTTAAGGTAAATAACTTTTTCCTACCTAACTGGCCAGTCCTTAGGGACAATTTGTTAATCATTCCACAGCACAAGCCAATTTCCCTTCTCCAGAGAAAAGTACAGAGCGTTTCAGCAGATTGAATAATCAAACAGGCTGAACATTCTTAGATGCTTTAAAATTCTTAAAGTCTGTTTCTATGCCCAATAATCTCCTGAATCTGCATTTTATACAAACTCTGAGCCAGTGCTGACCATGCCCAGACTAACACCTCCTGGAATAGCTTTCCCTACTGCTGAAAACCTTGCCAGGGTAAATAATGTACCAGTTTGCTGATGCAGTCTATTCCAGAACTCCTCCTAGCTTTAACCTTTCCAAATGGTCTCCGAAACTGAAAATACAGCTAATCTGTGGCAACAGCTAGTCAAATTATTCATTCCATATTTCATGTTTGTTGTTAATTAACACTTTTCTTCTTCCTGCTTGCAGACTAATTGCGGATCAATACCTGTTTTCCAGAGATGTTCACATAACCATCCCTCATAACACACAGAGAGGGAACCTCCAGCCTAATAGTCACTCCGTTCATTACCTGCTGTTCCTGACATGAGACTGACCACTTATATTATACACTGCTTCCCTCTTGCCCCTGATGACTAAAATTTTTGAACTGAGAATATTGACAAATATTAAATAATGTAGCTTTGGCACAGTTGTGCAGACAAAAAAAAAAATCCACTAAAATTTGTGAGCATTTCAGACCCACCAATATTTCTAGAAATGCCTCCCAGAGATCCCACTAGTAGCAAACAAAATATTAGTGGCCTACAAAGAGAAAAGGACAAAGAAGCAAATGGAAAACCTTGCAATGTTTGACTATAGAAACCATCACTAGAGAGATTATATTATTCAGTTAACTTAATCTAACCACCTCACCTAAAACTTGTGGCAGTTAGAGATAATTTGTCAGTGGGAACAGAACTGCAGAGGTATGCCTCAGAGTATCAGCAACATCCCCTTTTCTGTTTCAGGGCAGTTCCTACTTCATGTGTGGTGTCCCACACACCCAGTGGTCAACAAGCTCCGGGAGGGAGCAGCGAGCCAGTTATTCCTGTTTTTGAAGGGGAAGTGAAGGCAGAGACAGGAGGAGGAGAGAACAGCAGTGACCACTGGAGAAGCAGAATTTGAAGAGCGAGATTTCCTGATTGAGGTTAGAAGAAAGGACAACTAAAGAACAAAGTCTCCTAGGAGACTTTGCTGCACCTCCCAGAAACATAACTGAACAGCACTTATCAGGTCTTATCAGACAGAGGTACTGAGCCATGGGAGTGAGCCAGGGGTCAGGCACGTGAGCAAGGGAGGACAGGAGGACAAGGGAGGACACCACAGAGCCATGGAAAGCACAGAGGGTCTGCTTCCCACGCAGCTCCCTAAGCACAAAGAGGTGAGAGGGAACACAGCAGGAAACAAAGATTGGCCATGTCTGAAACCCCAGATGCTAAACATTCATGGGCAGAGTGGGAAGGAGGTGCTTGGAGCCATTAAAAATGCAGTAATGCTGCAAGAATAGAGCTCAATCTGGGCCAGGTTGCTCCAGTCCTGCTTGCTAAACTTGGAAGTGGCTCCGTACAAGCAGCCTCTTACCCCTCATCTGATGGGCTCTTAATGCAGTTCCCCTTTCTTCCATTTGTGAATAGGCAGCCCTAATGATATGTTATCACTTGCTGTAGAACACTAGAACTGTAATGACTGCGAAAAGGCTGGAGAGATTTCAGAACAAGAAGCCAGCATTTAAGAAAAAATGTCTGCTTATCCGTCATTAAAAAAAATATATCTTCACAGACTGGCAAGTTTCGGTATGCCATTTATCACATGAACTTCCCTGGAAAATAAACAAGTACCAGCCCCCTGAGGACTTTTCCAACAGTTACAGAAGATATCTAATGAGGCAATGCTTAAGAGAGCTAATTATAAAAAAAAAAAAAAAAAAAAAATGACCTCATTGTGAGTAACCACCACAAGCCAAGCTGGGTGAAGTCACTGGGGATTTTTCTTTCCAGTACGCC
>VZSV01000182.1:522414-558674 GCA_013398735.1 Nothocercus julius | reverse complement strand
TTATTAATATAAAAATGATTAATTATATTACTGTCACTCTAATGTCCCCCTCTGGAACATCCTCTGCTTTCAGACCCTGTAATCCTAAGAAAATCCATTATTAGCAAGTTGAAAATAGGAGATTAAGACAGAGATGCAAAACCTTAGGTCCTATATAAAGAGAAAAGGAAGGAAGGAAGGAAGAGACAAGGAAAAAAACTAATAATTATTCAGAATCGTAAGTCTGCATTAGAAAGGGAAACACTTTTTTTCTTTATGGTAAACAAACACCTTACTGAAGACAGAGTCTCCAGCCCATTTCTCAAAATCCTCTGGGCAAATAACAATAGGATTCGTAGTGTCATACTTCACCTTATGCAAAGTCAGTTTTGAAGAGAATTTTCTCATGGGCAGTGAGGCAGAGGGAGGAAGGGATGTCTATTCTGAGGAGAAATAGTTTTATTTTTTGGAAACTCTCCTGCCCGAAGTCCCACGGTACCTCATTTTGGAAACTCCAGAGGAATGCTGCAACAGTCCCAGAAGGGCACGAGCTCCTTGGCAATGCCAGCCAGCAGTCTACCTGAAGCATAGCTGCAGTGCTGCAGGCCCAAAAGGGCCAGACATCCTGCAGTCCATCAACTTGCTTGGACCTCTCCATTGAACTGGAAATGGTTTTGAAATTTTTCATGGAAATGTTTGATATTGAAAAAGAAAGAAAAAAGATTTTTTCTGTTTTTCTTTCTGAAAATCATTACGGCAAAGATAAAGGATATAAACAAACTGAAGTTAGTTCAGCAGAAGGCTTGTGAGAAGATGCTAAGGCAACTGAGGTTTTGTTTTCTTTTTTTTTCTCCATTTATCATTCTTCTCCATGCATCTTCTCCAGTGTCTGGAGAAGAGATGGCTTTGGGAGAACCAAACAGCAGACGAACAGCAGAATGCAGGCAGGTTCTTCCCAGCTGTGCATGGCGAAAGGACAAGAGACAACAGGTACAAGTTGAAACAAGAAGCATTCAGACCAGATATAGGGAATAAAAAACCTTTTAATCACAGAAGCAGTAGAACTCCAGCAGTGGAAAAAGTTATCCAGAGAGGTTGTGTAGTCTCCATCCTTGGACGTTTTCAAGACCCGACTAAAAGCGTAGAGCAAGCTGGTCTGATCTTTTAGGTGGCCTTGCTTTGTGCAGGAATTTCATAAGTAGAAGGTCTCCTCCCTTCCAACCTGGATGATTCTAAGATCCTAAAACTCCCAAGCAGCTTCGCCAAACACAGTTCTGGGAACCAAACAATTTAGAGCAGATGAACTTATTAAGGTGCAAAAAACCACCATCCACTTTCATCTCTTCCAAACAGTTTTAGAAGTTGTTCAACTTCTCCTTCTCATCAATGCATCTTGATCTGCAGTCTGTATAAGCAGAGCTCATAAATTACTTCTTCTGTTATCTGACATTTGTTTATAAACATTTTCTACAGCATTCGCCCCTGTGGTGTACAAACAGCACACTAATGCTAACAAATGAGTTCCCTGAAGCATCCAGAGCACAGCCTGCAATCACTGACTCCCTACAAGCCTTGGAAAAGCTTTATTCTCTCCTCTTAGTCCTTTAGTCTTGTCCTATGACTGATATTGCCTGTGACACTGATATTTGCCCTTCTGCGACAAAGCAAATGGAAGGAAGCCTCACCTTGTTTAATGTTCGACTAAAAGCTTTGATGAGAGTTCTAGGTAATTAGTCACCCTCAGTTGTCGATAGAAAGACAGACATTTCCACTGGGTGCATTCAACCCTTCTCAAGACAGTTGTCTAAGACCCAAGGGATAAACCACTCTGTGCAGCTTCCTCTGCTTCCCCATTCATCTGATAGAGGCCTGGATGTCTAATTCAAACTAGAGGTCCAAATTTTAAGCAGATAAAGGTAGATAAATGAATCTTACCTGTGACAGAGCTCCAGTTCCACATATCTGCTGTGGGCCAAGTCTTGCAAGCAATGAAGCAATCCTTTTTAGGGCTTTCATTCCTGTTAGCTTCATGCTTGTGAAATTTCTGGATATCAAACAAATACCTAATATCTAACAAAATGCAGGCTTTTACAAGTTCTCATCAGTCTTCAGATTGAACTCTAAAATGTTAGGACATTCAGCACGCAGTAAATATATTGGTCCATGAGGGTCCTGAGTTTATTAGAATTCAATACAAAGTATATGAAGTCACTGCAAAGAATCTAATAAAACTTTATGGGCCTTGGAGCAGGCATAGCAGGAACAACAGATTGTCATGATTTTTGAGAACTTTGTTCATTTTTCCCTGCTTGGCAAAGCAAAATATCAAGGAGAGAAATCCAGGGAACAACCAATGTACAACTCTCAGATGTTTCTCTGTCCTAAGCAACCATAGTAACTGAGCACATAACATTCTTGACTGTATTGATCTCCACAACACCCCTGCAAGGTAATCACCCCTATTTTTCAGATGCTGAAGTATGGCACTGGAAAATCAGAAAAAAAAAAAAAGAAAAAATAAAAAGAATGACATGTCTAAAATCATGCAATGTAAAAGAATCAAATCCAGGTCACTCAAATCCCAGGCCAGTATCTAGATCTGGTGAACATTGTTAATGTATCTTTTCTTATAAAACAGAACATCTTTCTAGTCTAAAAATAAAGGCTTGCAAAAGTTTTCAAAGGCTTAGTTTTTTTCTCCAGTTTACAAGAACTTTCATTTGTCAAAATTTAGACAAACATTTGACTCAATTTTAATCAAAAAAAATGTTGAGACTCAATCTTTCGAACACTGTGAAATGAAATTACCTTGGAAGTTTCAAATGTTATGTGCTGTTTTTCTCCCTTTTCTGTTTTTGCACTGTAAGAATAAACTTTCCTTGGTTAAATAGATGTAGTGACTGGTGTAATGGTGATTAGAAAGTACAAGATTAGACAAGTAAAATCTACCACAACACCTGCTGCTTTTCTAGATGCCCCACATGCAGCATTTTTAGCAAGTATTATTGACTCAGGAGATATCTAATTAACACTTAGTCCTTGTGCTTTCCGAGCCTGACCCAGGTGCAGCAGTGAGCATGCTAGCTGAAGTTTCAGTTTACAAGCTTTCATTTTTTAATTTAAAAAAAAAAAAAAAACACTTTTTGTGTGTGTGTGTCAAACAACAGTTTTAATAGAAGTTTTTTGAGCAGACCTATTGCCAAGTGCTCTCAAGCCCCATTAATTCACTGAGTAAAAGCATTTAGTATCTCTAAGTGCTCAATACTTCTGTACTTGACCCTCTGGGATCAACATAACATGATACTTAGGGCCAGAAAAGTAGTTCCAAGCAGCACAAAACCTGAAAGTGTTGATTCACTGGCAGATTTAGCTGGGATGGATGAAGCATTTACCATCACCAGCTGTCTCCTCTGTCCCTCTGTTGAAAGTGACAGTCCGAGGGACTGTTAAGCAGAACAAGTATCCCCTCTGGAGTCAGCAGAGCTTACAGCCTGAAGTCAGCAGCAGAATTTGTGCATTAGGCCAATACACCCGGCTGCAAAGCTCTCCTGGCTTAGGTACGGACACACATCTCCTTCGGCCACCGCCGTGGCAAGGCCGCATCCCCTGCAGAGGTGGGGAAGATGGAGCAGCAGTTTCAACCTCGCCTCTCTCCGCTCGAACTCCGCCACCAAACATGACTCGACACCCAGTGCCGGTTAGCTGGCTGCCAGCACGAGGGGCTGCTAGTTTGTAAAAGGGAATGGCCCTGTTTGAGCTTGGGCTCAAGCTTTCAGCGTGCGCATCTGTTCCTGGAGACATACTCTTAAGGTCACTTTGAATCCTGGAATGAAATACGCAGCTAGTGAAATCCAGGAAAAGTGCCTGCCTTTCCTCTTGTGTCTGAACTTTTATCTGCTCATCTGAACATTTTGCAAAAACCAACAGAAAACCTATTACAAAGATTGCTGGTGCATGAAATGATTGAGAAATATTTGCAGTTTGAAAGCAGTTTCACTTCCTGCCTGATACCACAAAGAAGCTTTTTAATAAAGTTAACATCACTGCTATTTGTTTTACATCCATGTCCTTATTTTGTCTATTTTAGATTTCTTGAATACTTATATTAAAAAAAAAAAGAAAGAAGACAGAAGTTCATGGATTTTCATTGTAAGCTACCTTACTGATAACATAATATTTCTAATAATCACGCTTTGCACTTTTAAACTATAAAGTAACTTTCTTTCAAATATTCCAGTCCATTCTACCAATTACAGTTAAGCTACATAAATATATTCATGCCATTTTACAGCTGTGAAGATTGAAAGACTTTGCAATCCTCTCTCCACATGCAGAGGGGCTGAAAAACTAGACTACGGAGTCCTGATTTTATACCCTAGGCAGCATTAAACTATACTGCCTATGCAACACCTATTCACAGTAGTTAAGCTCCAGAGCTGGTAGAATACTAATTAAATTAATGTTGCAAATGCTTCTGTGTTGCTGTTTGTGAGAGGGTGTTCCAATACGCAGACAAGCTGTTAGATAGTCATAAAATATATTTGAGAGTCCTGAAAGTAATGAATTTCCACACAAATAACTAGTTGAAGTCAGTTCTATGAAATACATATAATAACATATTTATCATATGTTCCCTACAGTTATTTTTGGTTACTTAAAATGTTTTAGCTACCCACTCAGAAAGCCACGTAACCAGTAACACAATCTTTCAGGTTCTGTCTCTTTCTATCTCTTTCTAGAAGATACTTACACCATGACCAGAATAAAAAGGCTAAATTTGCTCATTTGTAATTTTGACTAAGAGTTAAGTACAAAACCAATTCCAGTTCTTACCCACTGGGGAGTTCCCATAGGGATGTGTGACCAGTAATTCTTGCTTTTAGTTCAAAAAGACAGTCACCATTTTCTATGACAGCCTCATACAAGGTTGTGGCAGTGGCAATGGTAGTATGGCAGTTACCAGATGAAAATCTCATTGCATCAAGACATCTCAGCCCATTTTCTGCACTACATCTAGGGTCAAGTTTCTTGCAGCTGCCTCTGAAGACATCTGGGGGCTCCTTCTGGCTGCTGGACTTGGTGGATCACGGGTCAGTTCTTGCAGGATATTGGCCATTTCTAAGTAAGTAGTATGACAAATGTACCCCTCCCCACTTCTTCTGAAGTGGGAAGTTAATCCCACATATTTAGACTCAGAGATTCTATTCTTATAGGAGCTAAATGAGTTAAAAACCCCAAATCAAAATGTTCCTGGTTGGTAATAAACATGGCAAAAATGCAATAAGATGAGGCACAAAGGGCAGGAAGCATAGAAGATATATCTGGGTCATTCATTCACGCGTGCCTCCTTCTACCACGCTAAAATTGTATTGCCCAGGAATAATCCCACAGTGAGAGGCAGGGTGGGAAACCATAATAACAACTGTATTTCTCCTGCAAAGATAAGTCTATGTATTTTAGATCCACTTGTGTAGTACATGTGAAGGTTTACACTCTAACACCTGAAACAAATGAAAAGGGTAGAAATTCTATAGCAAAGCTCTTCCTGGGGTGCAGCGGGAGACCTACCACCCTCTCTGCAGATCCTTGGAGCAGGGCTGAGGTACTCACTGCGCTCTGCCCCAGCTCTGCGGGCTGCCCCTTCCCCGGCGTGCAGCAGGGAAAGGCGGCACTGCTGTCAGGCATGCGGGATTCAGAGCGCCTCTTTCCATGTAGGAAGGGCCTTGTGTGAACACCAAAGAACTGTAAATTTACTGCAGTATTTCCTCTCCTATTGGATGTGCAGAATTCTCAAGGCTTTGAAATTAACTTTAAGGCAGCGTTAAACTTCACTGCTGCAGGTGGCAATGCCAGCTGATGGCCATTGTTGTACCTAAGCTACATTCTGTAGGCAAACCAATGACTAATTTTAGATACCCTTTATAAAATATGAAGCTATTTTTCATGAAAAAGACATGAAAATGTTCACGGTGGAAACCTTGGTCTGATTTATTTCTTTGAGCATACTATTGCTTTTTCATTTCCCAGTCCTGACCAAGTACTCGAGCACACAGAGACTGTCAGGTCACTGGAGGCAGGCAGAGCTGGTGGTAACCATCTGTGCACGCACACCTTGCAGGATGCCTGTGTCTCAAACTGAAAAGCGAGACACCAACAACTGGTAACTATTCAAATGGAATATATGAAATGGGCTTGGAAATAAGAGGAGAACCTTTCCTTGTTTCAGCAGGGAAAACAAAGTCAATTTGACAATAAGTGAAAAGGTATGAGAATAAGAGTATTATCCCTCTTTGACACCTTTTTTTTTTTTTTCTGTCAAGTTCCAGTATTTCCTATTTCTACGCTGGGACACATCTTTTATAACTATTCACCCTACCCCACATCGTTGCATTACAACCTACTAACTTTACTGTTCCTCTAGTTCCCTCATATCCATCACCTCAGCTTATTACAATTAAAAACTATAAAAGCACACATACACACACACACACATACATATGTTCTTTTTCACCCATATGAAGAACCCTTGGGCAACACTCTCCACTATTCTGAACTACCTTTGCTCTCCAAATCACCTTTCATGCATCACCCATGATTTCAGACCAAGCCATGTATCTCCTTCCAGAAGTAAATGTAGGCAAAACCTACTGCACATCTTCCTGCGCACTCTTCTGCTCTACGTGAGCACTCATCATTCAGGGTATTGGCTCGTCTTCTCAAGTCACGGAGCTAAGGGGGAAAAGTAAGGCTATATTTTACACTGTTTGACTTACTTATACATATAAATACATTGCCACCCATCATATAAAGAAACAATAGATGTTACTAGCCGATGGGCACTGCATAAGTAACACTACACAGTAAAATGAAACAGCCATCCATGCCACAGGAATAATGGCTGGTAAACATGCCGGCTTCATTTTTATAAAGCATTTCACATTTTGTCTGGGTTTTACTGCACTGTAAGCAACATTTGCTTTGTGTTAGGTTACTCTTCCCTTTTATTCTCTTTTAAAAGCAACGGTGATCTGTTCTATAGTTGCTGAATTTTTATTCCTATCATACACAGCAATGTGCCATCCACATTAAATGCCTCAAGATTCAGGATTAACCATTCGACTGTGACTAAAGCAATCTTGGAAATACCAGGGATAAAGTGATATTGCTACCCAACCCCGCCATCAGCACACAAACAAAAAGTTGCTAAACACTACATGTCAGCCAACACAGAAATCTCCAGCATTGTTCCCATCTTGATCTTGATTTAAAAAGGCAGAAAAACAGTAAAACGTGGGGGAAAAAAACATAGGCAAGTATGAGGACAAATGCTCATACACTGCGTTCTAGCCAATTTCCAAAGCTTTTTCTGGTGTATATCAAATACCTCCTTATTGATCCAATACAGGGAATCACAGTCAATTGATCCAGTTAGCTATGAGTTGTATGTGCGTACACAGACACGTATTAAACACATTTTGGAAACAAAAAGCAGTTTCTAGTACATCATCCCTCTCAACGTGGTTGTAGCAATGCTGCCAATTGTGCTGTAGTTTAATATAGATTTCCTATGGAAATTAACTCCACATGCTGATGGCTTACTAGTTAATGCCTACGAGTTACTCATTTATCTGTTTTGCATTCATCAATTGCCAATTTCATACAATACTCCCCCTTTCTCATGCTATGAGACAGTGAATAGTAGCTCCCCATGTTTCCACTATTCAGTTATTTCCAAGAACTCTGATATGCTTCTCAAGGAAATTCTGCAGTGTTTTAAATCTCTTTCTATACTGGCCTCTTAACCAGGATCATTACACTCCTACTCAGACTATTTTATTTAATGCAGAATTTGTGATGCGACCAATGACTTTTAGTATAACTGATAAAATCCTGATTTATAAAGGCTATTGTTAATATTTTCCTTATTAATCTCTTCCTTTGCTGCTAAAAAGCCATTAGGTGAAGACAAGTAAAAAATCCCATTGAAATGAGAGACAATAAGTTATGTATTCCCCTCTCCATGTGACCTCATGTATCTCTGTAGGACTGAATGTGTTAAGGCTGTAATTTGGCTTGAGATCCAGTTTTGCATTGTTAACCAAAGCTGGATCATCTTACTCCTTTCATATGCCTTTTATTCTACTTATTTTACTTCAGCAAGACTTCACCTGACAGATTTGCAGCTCAGAAACAGCCTGAAGTCATTGTCTCACATAAAGGTAGAATAGCTGGGGAGACCAATTTCCTTTCTGCATTATCAGTGCTGTTTGTGTACGTGATAATTATAGGTCCAGCTCTGATTCTCAGCTTGCCACCACCATTGTGAAACTCTATCAATGTCCACCATGCTCCCGATGTATCAGAGATTTCCAAAGCCCACAATCAGTTAAGCTGAATCTTACTATTTTGTCAATGGCCTTGTATGGAACTTGGTGACCATATGTTTGAATTCTAACATGCATCCTGGACATAAACATCAGCACATTTTTTTTTTCAAACAAATTGTGCAAGTGGTTCTGTTAAAAGCAACATTTGGTAAAAAGTCCTTCAGTGGATGAATTTCTGCACTTAACAGAAAGCAAGAAAACAATTGTTTCCTGTAATTGGACAGTTTGATTAGAGGCAGGTGGTGCAGAGCTGAGAAAACTGGAGCCACGAAGCCAATTTTAGCGTCAAGCACATTTCCTTTTGCTTTAGGATCCAACAGTATAACATGTAAATTGCTTCCAACAAAAAAAGGGTAAGAGAAAAAAGAAGAATGTAAATTTAGTTCCTATTTATTATCCCAAATGGTACTCTATCCATAGTAGAAGCTTGCAGTGCCGAAGGGAGGTGCATATTTGATCTTCATAATACACACTGTACTCAGAATCACAGATACAAAAAAGAACATAGAATTCAGAGCAAAACCAGGTCTTTTAGATTTCCTTGAAAAGTTAGGCGAAAAGACATTGTAAGGGTCTCTTAAACCCCAATTTGGAGAGCACACTCTCACTAAACCATTATCAACTGCAGCTGTGTTATTTATTATTTTTATTACCAGTGTACTGAGGAGTCCCAGTTATGGACCACAGCACCGAGCTCCATAGAAAGTACCACCTTTGGATGCTTAAATTTCATTCAACTCTTGCTGAGATTTCAGTGGGCATTGATCTCAATTACTGCACAAGTAAATAGAAATACATGGTCTATTCATCCAGCCTTAGCACATGTTAATTCAGACCCTGTAACTAATCCAGGAGAAACTGTATCCATACGAACAATCAGAATAGTGCTCTGTCATTCTGTATCTTGCCCCTCATCCCCATGTACATGTGTATCAGACTGAACAGACAGATTAATAACAATTACTTTAAATTGCCCTTAAGTCCTGCCATTGGATAAAAAATAGGTTAAGAAGTTTTCATACAGCTGATCTGAAGTACACAGAATGCCTTACATTGCACAAAGAATGAATTTTCTTTTTCGTGGCCGACCTCACACTGATCATTTAGGTGATAAGAATATGGTTTAAACAACCGAAGGATCAAAAGCACAGGGACAAACTCACTGCTGGTCTAGACCAACAGATAACTTTGATATATGTAAGGAATAAGTCTGAACAAATGGAACTCACTCCACAAAGGATGATGACACATCCAGAACTGTCAGTGCCACCAAGCACCACTGGAAGCTAATTCCTCATGTTGGATGGGAGCAAAGCAGATGCTTTGCTGAGTTGCTGCAGCGGATGTGTCTTTATGCCACCCACTCTGCTAAGTGCCCTGACTTAGAACCTGCTGCACATCTAGACAGCAGGCGAGAATAGCAAAGTGATCCACGCTGCGCAGTATTCACAGCACGTCTCAGCTGGGCCTGTGCGTGGGAGGAGGAAGCTGTCTCGGTTAGCTGTCACACAGCTAGATTGTGAGTGATCGCACACTCATACTCCCACCACCTACGTCTTGTTCGAACCACCTACACCTTTGATCTGGACATAGATGGGTAAATGAGCGCGTACGCTCTCCTTCTCAGAACTGCTGGGAAGGGAGTGGGGAAGGCCCGTGAGAACAGAGCTACGGATGCTGACAGTGAACCACTAAATGTTGTGAGTAACGTGGAAGCAGGAAGGAACTGGGGCTCAGAAGCACGTTGCAAACTTGCAAGGGCTGGTCCTTGGTTTAGGAACGTGGTGTATCATGCACGGCTCACAGTTGGGCCTACTGTCTCAACCTGATCTCGAGTATGGGAGTACCTTTGGGCAATATTTCAGCCCGAAACACTGCCTCGGTGGGTACATTAAAGCAATTCTGACAGATTGAGTTAGAAGTGTGAGCAGCATGACCATGGGGAGAACTGAACACTCATGGGAAGTATACAAGGGTAATTTTCAACATAGGTAAGTGGTAGCACTTGCACAAGTCATGAAGCAGAATGAACTTCCTCAATTGGTGCTCATATGAGAGAGAATCTACCAATACAGAAACACTGTATGTGCAGGAAGTATATTTTCACACAAAAGTGTTGTTATAAACCAGACTTAATAGTAGCTCAAGTGTAATGGACAACAGACATTCTAAAAAGTTTCTGAATACCAGAAAATATGTTCTTTGTTAAAGAAAACTCTATGATGAACTTTGAGAGTTTATATAGGGTTATATCAAATCTAGGAATGAAAATGTGTGTCTAAATCATTTCAGTGGTCAGTGCTAGTAACTTGTTTGTTCCACCTCACAAAATCCTTGTTGCTTTTTCTTAGTTGTTGAAAAATTGCACTCATTTTGGACATTAATCCCTTCAGAGCAGCCCAACCAGGATCCAGCAGAATGATTCTGCTAAACCCATCAGCTCTTCAGTTACAGCTGGATACAAAGATTTGGTGCAAGGGGAACAATCATCACCAACTAAATGAGAGGTGAAGCACTTGAGCACCTCCTGGAGCTCATGCCTCTCTTGGTAATTCTCCTTGGCATCTACTAAGTAAAGAAGGGAAAGGTCCTGCTCTGATCATAACACACCAGGCATTTATCTAGAAGAGATTTCTTAAAGTGTTCCTCAGCACTGCACCTCAGCTTGATCACCCAGTTTTACATTTGTAATATCCAGTTGTTCTATAAAGTCCAGTTCAATTCTGATCACAATGTCAATCACTGAGTTTTTCCCATTTCCTCAGAAAACCAAATATATGCTCTTCACTAGACATAGTATTTCTTATGCAATCATGCTGACTATGAATAATTAGATCACCATAATTAAGCTGGCTCACTATATTCTTCCTCAGCTTTTCCAGCATCCTCCCCATGGCAATTGTCTCTCTTCTAACTACAGTGTTTATCAAAATGATGCAAAAACATAGGGACTAGCCTGTGTACGCTTGAGGAATTCAAGTTGATAGTTGGACAAAACTGGAATAAAGTCAATATAGATTTTAAAGATGCATAGATATTTCACTGCCAACTGCCATAGCATTAAAAACAAAATATTTCTAAAAATTTTGCTGTTGGATTGTGACTGTAACTGCATTACTCTGTAGAGCTGGATTCTGATGGTCATGTCGGAAGTAATTAGGGACTTTACTCTTGAAGTGAACAGAAAAGAGCCAGGTCAGATAAGCTGGGGCCACAAGGAAGGAGGAATAACTCCCGTCCTTACTTTCCTAAACTTGCAGCCATAGTCTCCAGGCAATGCAGAGATTTCTGCAACAAGTGGGAAGTCCTGGGTGAAAACAGACTTCCTTTAGGAGAAACTAATACTGTGAAATGCACTAACTCCTCCCTAACCTACAAACCCTCCACTTCCAACACATTTCTTAGCTTATCCTCCTGCAAGAAATATACATGTATTTGTATGTATACATGTATTTGTATACATACATAAATACGTATATACATATATTTACCAAAAAAAAAAAAAAAATCTATCAAAACAACATCCTCTGACACGAACAGACTTCTCCCCTGAGAAGAGGTTAAGAGACCTAACACCACAAGGCAGATGTTACTGGAAGGTGCTCAGACACTCCAGAAATGAGCACAGTACAGAAATACATATAAAAGAGAAACCATCCAGCTGATAATACTCTCATGCCATTTGATTCTCATCTAGGTCACCAGTGGCATTGCACTCTTACCAGTCTTCCAGACCCTCCCTGTTTTCTCATTTTGTCCCATTTGGTACAGAATTCTGAAAAGCTTGTTACGTAGGTATGGGTTATATCGACCTTGAAAAATTGAGTTTTCAGGCATTTCGATTTCATGATCACCTGCTCAGGTCTGATCCTGATCTTCTGTAGTAATTCTCTTTTCTCCCTTGGGAAATTTCTGCCATCTGTCCTCTATTCCTTCCTGAAAATGGAGGCAAAAATACAGCTTTTAGCAACATCCTCAATAAATGCCTTCACTTTCTCTCACAGGCCCTATCATCCCTTTCACTAACCTGTAACTCTAAATGCACTTCAAGCAAATACATTTAATTCTCTTTAAAAGTGAGCAAAGGTTTCAATTATCAGTTTCATTCTCACCCGCTGAAAGAGTTATTTCAAACTCTTATGTGCATTTCTTTTTATTCTCCATCTGTCTTTTTTTTTTAGTGCATTTTTTTCTGTTGTGGATTGTCATCTGATACTAGAGCATTATAATGGAAGTCAGGTCTTCAAATTTTGCTGCTTTTCCTTCTGACTTGCTCTATGATCCTATATGTGTGTTTAATAATAAAGATCATTTTATCCTTTAAAAAATTATGTTGTTGGTTTAAATTAATATAAGAAAATATTAATATATTAAAGAAAATTATTTTAATTCACTAGAAAATATATATATATTATATATGTATGCAATATAAATATATGCAATATTATAAAAGTTAAGTAGTAGTTCTATTTCATGCTATCACAGGAACACACATTAATAAATTTTGTTGTGTTTACCTCTGTGTTAATACATTTGCCATAATCAATATTCAAGCTTTTCAATTCACAGAGATCTCCTTCTTGCTCTTGAGCCCTTTCCCTTGCTGTGTGACTTTGTTCCAAAACATTTCATGGAATCACTCAGAGAAAACCTTTAAAGAGAAACTAAATTTTTAGGCTGAACAATATATAATGTAAATAGCACAGTATCATACTGCTAATTGTTCTTCTTCCTTCAAGACTATAGTAACAACATCTGAATGCATGCATTCATTCAAATGTTTTCAGCACAATGCACAGATAACTTAGGGATGGATCCCATCCATTTATCTGTGGCTCTGAGAGATGTAGAGAGTACTTAATATATTAAAACAATGTTAGCATATTAAATATTGATACAATGCACTTTGCTTTGGCATGCTTCTGTTTGTGGTTTTGTTTTTGTTTTTTGTTTTTTTTTTTTACCCTCAGTGTGATATTATTTGAATTGATTGACACAGACAAATTACTCTTATTTTAGCCTTGAGTGGTCTCATTAACATTCAGCTCTATGAATCCTACCATTTCTTTTAGCAAAAAAGGTGCCTCCTACTCACAGTAGCCTAAAAAAAATGATTTGATTACTCTCCCTGGAACATTCATGGTAACAAGTCCAGGTGGCTTTTGTGTTTCATGCAATAATTTGCTAGCATCTTTTATATGTTGAGGCTTAGCTTTATGCCCCAGATGCCCCAAACTCCTCTCAACATCATTTGCAGACTAGAACGTTCAAGTAATGCGGGATCAGACCCAAGAATATCAGAGCAAGGGCTGTGCAATTTCTTGGGAGAGAAGCATCTCACTTGGCATTTCTCCCTGTTTCTCAGAAGGTCACATTACCTCTCTGTACCTTCCCAGTAACCAGTAATGAAGAGGTTACAGAAGATGCTGACTTCTCAGTAAATACCTTTTATTATTCTCAAAGATAAAGTGACTACTACTTTTCTTTCACATCTGTTAGTCAGATTTGAGAAGAACTGTTACTGTTACATGGACCAAGATACCATTTCCTTGTTGCTTTATGCAAGCCTGTTTGACTCCAGGGGTTATTTTTTTCCTTCTCCTCCTTTTGAGGATATTGCATCCAGTGCTTCGGTTTATACTCCCCTTTCCAAGAGAGTAAGGCGTGATAGAGCAAAAGCAGCATCTTCCACATAGTTTTTCTCACTGGTACCTCAGCCTTGAACCTCAATTTTCACCAACGACCTGCTGAGACTTTCACCCAGCAGGCTGCTCTGTCTCTAGCCCTCTTAGCTGGCTCCATCTCCACCTGTCTCTTCTTGAGAAACACCTCCCACCTCTGCATTTAGGCAGCATTGGAGGCCTGGTCACAAGGCACATCCTCATGCTGTGTGACAGACTCCCACCTCTTGGAGAAAAACAGAGATGTCTAGCCTCACCTGCAGGGATCTTATAGGCTCAGATGATCATCTGATAAAGAACAATATTTAGAATACATATTGCTGTCATAAATTGTAGACAGCTAAAAGAGAAAGAACCCTGTGGAGATATCTGAAATCTAAACTCAGACAGGGAGCAATCTAAAATAAACTACAGTCAGTACTTCATCTTTGATTCTCCTGCCACCAAAGGCAAATGGCACAATTCCCATTGATTCCAATTAAATCATAAACAAAGATCTGCTTTTCTTACTTACTTGCTTGTTTTAGATATCTCTATCTGCCTTTCAGTAGTAAGTTTTTCTGGGATACGGCATAGTGCTCATGATGATAAAAAAAAAATCACAGAAATCCACACAAGTGCAAATCTCAATATTTTCTTCTAAGCATGTAAGATGCTTAACTCCGCTTATGGCATGGAAGAAAAAGCAATGTAGCTTTTTGTTAATGTTTAAGTTGGTTTCATTTTGTAATACATACAAAATCCAACATGCTTTTTGCGTGTCTCTGCTTCAAAGAACATCAATCTCTTATGACACTAAAAGCACGAACACTAAAATGCAACTGCTACCTACAGAGACGTGACTGCTTAACCCTGTGCATCTAGCTCAGCCTTGACAAGCCAAACACGCATGCACATTTTGCTCAGCGCTTCGCACGCGTGCGTGCAGAGGAAGCCGTGCTCATGTGCGGTATCCGTGCATTGGTGCTGCCATTCTTGTGGGAGGCAGGTCGCCACAAACTACGCTGCTCTCTGCCCTGGGGCTGCGCCATTCGCTCCTACATGAACAAGTGACAAAAGGGTCCCTTGCTTTACATTTCAGCTGTGGCACAGAGCGTGATATGGAATACAAGCCATGGGGAGTTTAGGTGCAGCTTTGCTGAGACATCTGGGGGGAAAGTTGCAGAGTTTTCAGCTCTCGTGCTTTCCTCGTGTTACAGCCTTCTTTTCTGGGCATAATTATGTGCCCTTGAAACCCTGGCCTTCCTGTTTGCAGAAAAAAAGCCCCAAGACTTGGAATCTGCTGGTATTTTGAAGTGTGACTCATGGCTTTTTACCATATACCATGGTACACGCTCTCGCCTCCTTTCAACTTCCCGTTGTCTCTTTGCATGCAGCCGCACCTGCAGATGTTCGGGGAGGAGCCCTTGCAGTCATGCACCCAAAAAGCAGCTCCTGTGTATGCAAAAGTCAGCACCCGCTTGCACAGGTGTTACTATTCCCACTGGGCGGGTGCAAGGGTTCTGCTTGACAGCATTGCATGTGTATAAGCAGTGGTCCCTTTGGGCAAACCTGCCTCTAACTACATTTTAGCAAAGCAGTATACCTTCTTCTACACGTTCCTTTCACAGCCTGTTTTTGAAAGTATCTTTATACTGCTAGATATACTGATGCCTAGCTCAGATACTCTTCCCCGTGTGTACTATCTGGCACCACCGTGCAGAACTTAGTTTCATGCCACTGATGGGTCCCAGGATGAATTTGCTCCCCTTTGCTCAACAGAGTTCTTAAAATAGCTTGATGCAAGTGGTGAATTTTGAGGGCACAATTAGATCCATTTCCTGCACGTGTACCCAAGCAGGGCAAGGGCTATGAAGAGCCTCTCAGAAACTCGATACTGTCTCAGAGGCACAGGAAAAGCTGTAAATATCTAGGGTGCCAGTCTAATACCCCTAAAGACTCTTATTTCTCATGTTTGTTCATTTCTGCCTCTCGCTCTTTGTTTCTATCACTGCGTTTTCCCCATCCCTCCCTCCACAAGCAGCCGAGCCTCCATCTTCCCACATTTCGCCCTCCTCTGTATCCTGTGTCAGCCTCCCCAGCACTCAGTCCTCCCCGGCGAAGAGGGCAGGAGGGGGACGAAGCGCCGCCGCCAGCTGGCCGCCCCAGCTCGGGGCGGGTGGCGAGGGGAAGCGAGGGCGGCGGCCCCAGCCGGCTGCCCCTCAGTGGCGCCGCCTCTGCCAGTGGCCATCTTGGGGCAGGAAGTGCCTCGGTATTTTTGTTCCACGCAGCACTGCCAGCGTGTGCAACATCAGTGGATTAAAAATAAGTAAATATTGCAATAGCAGTAATTCTGCGATCCTGCTCAGACGGCGAGGCTGGAGGGTGTCACAGGAGCCAGCGCTGGCTGCTGGCAGGGCAGGCAGGAGCTGCCGCGCCGTGTCCCGGTGCGCCCGCCATGTCTCCTCACCACACACCTGCCCCAACACCACCTCAGGAGGCGGCAGCCGCAGCCGGTACCTCGCAGGCATGAACGGTGCTGTGGATGAGGGCAACCTGCAGATGAGCTAAGTGTGTTGGGCTTTCATGCTCTAGGTGACCCTGCGTGTGCAGGGGGGTGGGACTAGATGATCTCTGGAGGTCCCTTCCAACCTTAAGCATTCTATGATTCTCTGGTTCACCGTGACCTTCACCGTTACTTTACACCAAGCCCCCAGCGCCGTCCCCCGTTCATGTCTGCTGCTGACAGAGCCGAACGAGCAATGCAGGAGCCAGCGCAAACACGCAGCTGGGGAGGGGGCTCGGGAGCGCTCGTCCTCGCGGGCATGGCGCTCCTCAGCTTTCTGGGAGCTCGCGGGGCCGAGGGCACCTGCGACTTGCCCCGTAAGTGATGTGACTAGTCCTGGCAGGACGGGTTGCTCCGCTCTGGGGCCCCATGCACCACGCTAAGGGATAGATCACCTCCCAGGGTGCAGCGACTGTTTAGCAGTACGTGTCCAAAGCAACAGTTATTTTAAATTTTCCTTAAGGGAAATTTTTTAAGATGAACCAAGAAAAATGTCAAATAGTCCTGTCATTCGGCCTCAGAGATGGTAGAATAGATTTGATCGTTTTCCATGTAAGAAGCTGTATCACAGTGGTTTTATGTTGGATGTCAATCAGTCCGGCTGCATAGGAGCACCTGTCCTCATGTCCTTCTGCACACCCCGGATCACCGTGGGAGGAGGAATGAACCTGAGTGATGGCGCTGACCTCTCAGCACCGTAACAGCCACACCAACCTGCTCCCCAGGGCCTCAGCCACGTTTGGGATGACGCTGCCCAAAGAAATCATCACTCCGGATTCCTTTAATACAAATGCCTATCACTTGCATAGCACTTCTCATTTGTAAACGTCAAAGGTAGCTGAGCTCCATCACCCCTCTATAAAGACGGGCAGGACGCAGTGGGCAAAGGGGTCTGTCTGCAGCCCTGGAGCATTTGGCAAGACCTCAGCGCGGGGCCAGGCCCATGCTGCACTAACACTGCAGAGAGCCAGTGCCTTTCCCCTGCCTCCGAGGAGCTGCAGCCTGTTTGCTCCTCCTGATGCATGAGCTGAGCATGACCCCACAAATTCTTTCGCCTGGAGACAGGTTGAAATATAAAGTTGACTGTTTATTTTTTTCCCATGCAATGTGTTTTCCAGCCTAGTCCCATCATACAGTATACTTGAATGCTATGCAAAATCTGACATTAAAAGTGTTAAGTGGCTAGATTCAGGAAAGCAAATAGTTATGTTCAGTAAAATAGCATATTTGTCATTACAGAGTTTTGTTAGACACATCTTTAAGATAATATCTTATTTGTACAATGTAGTTAAAATAAATGGTTAGCATAATCAGTGCAAGGGTTTAAATAGTCTTAAGCACATTAGCATAATCACTCATGAAGTGCATGCAGTTTATAAATGAATTAACAGCGACAAATTAAAGGAATGTCTGTTTTTTAAAGCATCTGCCCAATTAAAGGAAAAAAAAAAAAAGCTGAAAAGTGGGCATTCCAAATTTCAAACACTCTCAGCCTATTCACTGTGGAAAGGCCTGCTTGCAACCTTCTACCTTTCATGCTGCCCTGCTTCCCACAGGGCTCCAGCGGGCAGCTCACGTGAGACAGGGCTTCAGCAGGAATAAAGCTTTGCAGACCTGCGTCCTGAATCCTAATCAGTTCTGCCATACTTAGGGTCAAGACTATTTATATTTCATTGTATTAGTTTTTAATTGTTTTGGGTTTTGAAGGGCTTATACTTTCACAGTATTTAGAAAAGATATACTTTGTTAACAGGATGATTTTACAGACCTATCAAGGCTCCTAAAGTGAGCAGGATGTTTGGTGTTATGGTTCTTGCCCTGTGTTTTCTTATCACTGCACCTTCCTCACCCACAGGACCATGGCTGAAGAAGCCTCTGTGAGGCCAGAAGCACCTCACCCAGCCTGACTGTGTGTTTCCCTTGGAGAAGATGATGACCAGCTACAGGGCTGCTCTGCAGTCAAGGAAGGAGCTCCCTTAAGCTTCAACTGAAGAAAACCCCATGAGAACCACCCCTGCCACCTCACATTATAGCATCCATCATTAGTACGATGGTGCTCATGTGGTGTAATACATGGGAGCCACGACTTTTCATGTAAGTGGGTTTAGATATTTTGTATTGGAAGAACAGAAAATTAAGGTGTATGTGATTCTTGCAAAAAGAGTGACACACTAGAGGTGAGCAACACTGAAAGTAAAAACCAGGAGGCAGAGCTCAAACAGAGAGGTGATTTTCAACAGAATTAGAGTTAAACTGGTGGACATCCCTGCCAAAGGCTCTTGTGAAGTCTAAAATATTACATGGACTCAAAATGCAATTACACAAATTCATAAGACAGAGTCCATCACAAGCTGTTAGACGCAAATACTTCTGTGGCTTAGGAAGGAAGGCAATATTCCTCCTTTATTTGCCCTTTGTTACACTCCTCCCTAGGCATGTTACTGACTTTTATCACAAAGTACTATTATCAAAAGATACACAGGCTGGGCCAGCCACTTTATGTTCCTGTATTTTTGATTCTAGGCTGGTACAGGTGGGAGTTAAGAACTGCGTTTTCCAAAAGTGAAAACAACGTGGGCTGGTTTATCCCAATGAGGCAGAGTGCTTCCTCAGTGCTTTGCCTGCAGGATCACTTGGACAAGCTCATTCAAACTTTCCTCCCTGGATCTCCACCCCAGCCACAAAACACAGGGGCACAGTGGGTGTTCTGGGGCTCTGGTAAACACCTCTTGTCTCCTTCCTGTCCACCACCCTGCACGTAGCCGTGCTGGAGGAGACCAACAGGTTTATCCCTTCCTACTTGTATTACTAGCCACGATGAGCAAAGCAAAAACTTTGTAAACACATTGCTTTTTTGGCTAAGTCTGTACTAATACCTTTTTTTTTTTTTTTTTTCCCCTATGAATAAAGATACCACTAGAGCATATTTAGCCCTTTGCACACATTAAGTCATCAAAGGTGAATTTCTGTGGTATTTGGAGTGGATCAGTTTGTTTTCTTTATCTTCCTGACCGGCTGGAACTGCAAGGCAGTAATCAGGAGCCTTGCACTGCAAGCTCAATGTTCTGGCTCGACTCCCTAGTAAATTCAGCACTATTTTCATCTTAGGCAAGGGGCAACACAGTCACCACTCACACTGAAAGGTATTAAAAATACTTCCCCCAGTTCTCAGAAAGAGAATAGTCTAAAATCTCAAACTATCTGAACTGAAAAAAAAAAAAAAGAAAAAGAAAAAAAAAGAGGAAGCCTTAACGTGAAGAGCTATTATTACGCCTTCTCACATTTTGCTGTAGCTAAAAGCATGAGTTGTATATATAACTAATGCACCACCCACCCAAGCAAAAAATACTTGCTTGAAAAATTAAAGACAGGCCTGTCAGAAATCATCCTTTTCCATTCAGTTTCTATTGTATATTTTTGTTGGTGTGATAAATTAGCCCACTACTTCTCAGGTGTTTTTATCATTTGAATTTTTAACACAGGACACACTCAAGTAAAACTGTCAGTGCTTTCTTAAAGTCACTGGCAGGGTGAAATCACAGGGCATCTAATACTCAGCAAAGCAAAACCGAAATATGAAGATAATGGGGTGAAAGTTTGAGGCCTGGCCTCCACTTGCACTCACTCACACACATAAATGTTTCCATCCTGGCAGCTATAAACACTGTTTACCATCAAACACCTGCAACATATTTTCAATACTCTCATGCTTGCAGTCTGTGTTAGGAGGTAATCTGTTTTGTATGCTCGTACGCAGCAGAAATCTGAGATTGCCCTGGAGGGTTACAGTTTGTAGGTGGAGCTGCCTGGTCATATCTGACTTCTTAGAATTCTCACTTCTGTCTTTCTCCCTCAACTCCTAAATGCACTTCTCAGTCTCAACTGACTTACTTAAATTCTTTTTTTTGCATTTAGTATAACTAACCTCTGTCTAAGCTAAAATCTCTTTCTGGTGGCCACAGGCAGACTTTATCCAGTAAAAAAAAGAATACAGAAATATATTCATAAACAGCTCTCAGTAGTAGAGTAGTGTCTTTTCAACAGCACCTCACAATTTTATCTCTGGAAATGTGCTTAACAATACAGAAAGCAAGAAAAGGGGAGCTTGCTTTATCTTTCCATGTAAAGATGGTACAATCAGTACCTTTGAAAGGCAAGGGTGATGAATTCTTAGAATTTCTCTGAATTATAAAACAAGGGTAGGAAATTCTAGACAACATTCCAGGCACTCAAAATACTTACAAGCCTCAGAGATGGTTTTACAAGAATACTCCCATAGATTTTGATACTCTTCTGCTCTCTGTTACTAGCATCAGGACAGAGGACAGGTTTTCTTGCTTGTTTTCCTGCCTTCAAAATCTCTAAATGAGTTCAGAAGTTCACAGAGTTAGTTCTTCCAGATCTTAGCTTCCATTAAAAAGGAAACTTTTATCCTTTAAGATAACTTCCAGGGAAAGATACATTGTCATGCAATCCTGGGCCAGGATTCTCCCGCCCTGACCTGCCTCGGCCATCAAGTGCTCCTCCATCATGTCCTTACCATGCACTCCTCCATATCCTTAACAAGTCACCACAGAAACCTAGATAGAATGTGCTCAGAAGCAATTCAAATCCTTTCTGGGGCTACTGTCATGCCAGCACATCTGGTATATGGAACAAAGTTGCATGGGCTCCAAGGGAGAGTTTTAATGAGAATCTGGAGTGAGTTAGAAAAGGTACACAATTTGAGAGCTAGATGCCCCAATAAGAACCATTATTAAGATATTTTGCAGCTTGCAGGTGAGATCAGCAGTAAAATGTCCACATGCATTAACCATTGGCATGCGAGAAAACAAACAAAAAAAAAAGCATTCCAGAACACCTCTTCTAAGATGAAGCATTTGAATATATTCTTTAGCACTACAATAATTGAACGTAGGTATTCATGAAGTTCATGAACCAAAGCCATTTCAAGGGTTTGCTGAGTCAAAAGCCAGTGATGGATGTGAGCATGCAGTAGAAGAATGTCTGCTTTGAGGCATGTGTGCTCCTTTGGTCTAAAACCACAGACATGGCCCAGCTGAACTTCATGCATGCAAGGAGTTCATGAGACTCTTCCCTATGCAGAATATTTTTGCCAGTCAGAGCCTACATTTCCTAGGTTTGGGGTACACAGGACAGCCTATCCACATGCTTGGCTTAGCAAGCCCTTCTGAGATGCTGTTTTTAGTTTCCCCATTCTGATTTTTCTACCTTTCTTATAATGTAAGCTTAACACTTTTAAATCAGGCAAATGTGTCTAGAGATTGTGATGGGTGTGTGTTTGAGAAATCCAAAAATAAAATAATGTATTTCAGCCAAATACTTAATTACCAACATGTGCATCTGTTGTCAAACCATACGCTAAGTGAGTGGCACTGCTCATTAGTTCTGCTTTCAGGCACTACCAGGCATTTGTGTCATCACTACCAAGAGTCTTCTGAGTCTGAATCATCTCCGGAAGGGACAGATTCTGTCACTCGTACAGTCACTGTTAACAAGAATGCTGATGGCGTAGCAGGTGTTTCCTCCACTTCTCTAAACCTGGAAAGGTTCTGGCACAGTTTCCCTTCAATTTTCCCTCTTTAGAAAGGAAAAACAATCCTCCTCTCCTGGCTCACATGGATATGCAGCCATGTTCCAATAACCCAGGTACTGGATACAATTGCTTCTATTCTCTCTGCTCCCTACAATTCGGTATTAATTACCCTTCATACTAAGTTCTCTGTAAAGGCCACTGGTTTATCCAGTATGAACTCTTTATGCAATAAAACTTTAGGCCCAGTGTAAGTGAAGGAAGTCTGTGACCCATAACAGTAAAAAGATCCTCTCTTTTTTTATCTTACCTGTGAGTTCTGCAGCGTTATTTGACGTGCTCTTGCAAAATGATTGAATGATTAGTACTTTAGACCTTTAGAGGACATCTGATGATCTGAATGAACTTGCAGAACTCCATGGCCTCTGTTCACATCGGCCAGCTAAGTTTCAAGGAAAAGAACAGAGCATCAGTACCAAAGAAACCACATCCGAGAGAAGGAAGAATATTTGTGAGGGAGAAAGGATTTGAGTAATCCCAAATACGGCTCATGGTGTGATGAAACATCGCAGTAAGAGTAAGACCAAAAGGCCCTAGTGACATACAGAAGCTGAGTGATGTTCTTGCTTAGCTCCAGCAGTGCTGAGGGCTTAGAGCTCACCTGCCCTGCTCTGGACCTCCCCTGCTTGTGCAGCCAGGGAAGCCTCCTGTGGCCGTGCTTAGGGTGGGAGGTGGCAGGGCACTGTTTGCACCACACCTCAGTCTGGCTATGGTCCTTGGCCCAGTTTAGCCCAAGCCCAGTTTCAGGCTGTGGCATCTGTGTGGGCACAGCAATTACAGGTTGTACCCAGGCTGCTACTGAGAAGGGAGAGAGGACAGGTGATCTCTGCTTCCCCATGCCTCGCTCTTCTGCACAACAAGAAGGGCACATCAGACCCCTGTTTTTTTGTTTTGTTTTGTTTTTTCAAATTTCTGAAGATAGCTCAGCCATTTTCTTTCGTTCGTAATCAAACACACATTTTCTTTTCAGTGCAGTCGCTTCCAGGAACTGAAGTTCAAGTGGGAACACTGAAATTCCCATGGCTTAAATCACTGGTGGGACATTTCTACTGCTGACACTGTACCCAGTTTTGCCCTATTCTGAGTTTGGACCATAGTGGAGCCACGTGCTCCATGGCTCGCTCTCTAACTTTGCCTGTCCCTGGCCAGCTGCAGCAACCACAGCTGCCTACAGCAAATGTGTCATATGTAGGTAGGTCACTAAATATCATGCCCAAATGCAGCACAGGATCAGATGCCATAAAAAAAAATCCTGTTGATGTAAGCATTATGCTTTTACTTCCCCAAGTCTGACAAGCCTCCTACACAGCCAGCAGCAAGCAGCTATTTCTCTTGTAATATCATCAGCTTCCAGTAATGTTCATTTGACTGTTTTTAATCTATCCCCTCTGCAGCTTCTCCTACCATCCCAGGGAAAATCCTATCCCCTCTACCATTTTACCACTGCCCAGATCTTCTCTCTCCCTACTGAGTCTACCTTCTAGAGCATTTTCTGTATCTTTCTGTGAATATCTTCAAAGTTTGTCTAGAGCTTGAAAGTGTGGGGTTTTTTGTTTGTTTGTTTTGCTTTGTTTTTCCTCTTTGGAGGTGGAGGGAAAGGGAGGGGGAACCTGCTGCTCAGCTGGCTTTGGCAAGTCCGGGCAGCTCTAGCTGAACTCCTCAGCCCTCTGCCAAGAACACGCTAAAGAGGAACACCAGAAACATCTTTTAATGTTATTTATATTAATATTTTGGGAATCTTCACAGACACAGTTGAAGTGACTTTAAAAGCACAATAAAATAAAGGAAAACGGTTGGTGACCATGTGAAGCTCAGACACAATATGATACAGAAGCGGCCACATCAGGGTGCGGGTCTAAGCTGTTTATATCAAAGGCATATTTTCCAGCACTTTTAATAAACATTTAATAAGTAAGACTGCTCTTAGCTTTTGAACAGAAGAAACCATTCCCATCTTTGCTCATCCTGCACATGGCCTACCAACAGAGTATGTGTTCTTGAAGAGAAAGAGGGCCTGTCCTGTCAAGGAGTGGGGGTCTTTTCCAAGAGAAAAAAAGAAAGACCAGGAGTCAAGGGCCTCATGTGCCTTTCTCTACTCATCCATTCCCCACAGGGAAACAGGAAGCGTTTCTCTACGGCTCTTGGAAGCAGGGCGCACATCAGCACTCCCTGGGCCTGCTCCCTACTCACATCATCACTCACAAAGAGCTCCTCGGAAAACAAAGGTTTCTAAGCATGAAATGAAAGCTAATCTGTCCAAAAATCTACCTATGTATGCACACTTCAGGAAGAAAAACAGATAGGCATCTTTCTGATGAACTGGAGAGCATACACTTGCAGAAAAATCGTAATTCTCTGTTCTAACATTGCTTCATGATTACATCTGCTTCCCTGGCCAATAAATACTGCTCTCTATTTTTCCTTAGCCCAGCCTTTGTTCCTAGCATCCAGATGGGCTTTTATATTTTAGATGTCCCAGCTGGAGACATCCCACCTACTCCAGCCCAGTTTGCCTTTAACAGATTTCCCAGACTCTTACTAGACTCTTTATGTTTATTCTATATCAATTAAAGATTGCTACTAAATTTCCAATCACCAGTCTCTCAATTGCTGTTATCAATACGGATCACCAATGGATTTATATTGGCAGAGACAGAGGAGAAAGAGTCTGTGCATTTTATCAGGTATTTAGGATACCCCCAAGGAGAACTTGTCAAAGCCTGTTAAACATTTTGTCCTCAACTGAAAAGCCCCCTTTTCTCCAGTCAAAGAGAACATCCTTCTCCCAATGAAAAAATAGAAGTTGCAATACAACAGGTGTTGTCTGGAAACCTAGGTCACCCCCAAACAGTTATTTGAAGATTGGCTTGGGATAATGGAAAACTTGCTATTGACTTCTGTGAGAAAAAGAAGCCCAGTGCAGGAGATCAGTTAAGCAGCCTACAGCATTGAAAAGCACTTTTTTTTTTTTTTTTTTTTTTTTTTTTTTTTTTTTTTTTTTTTAACCAAGTGGACAAGAAGGAGGTAAATTCAAGCCTTTCCCTGCACATCATTGGAAGTGGGAGCTCTGGACTTTCCTAGAAAGCAATAGAGTTTTCAAGTTTTTTTGATTTCTTTCTGCCATATTTCTAAGACTATCCTTTTACATTTCTTGTAATATTTGGAGCTGCTTTTATTCTTTTGCCTGTAAAACAAGATCTGTGCAGTCGTTTTATGCCTTAAATTCATTGCTACTAATTTCACTCACTGACAAATTATATTCCAGTCATCTGAGTCAGCCTCTAATTTCGGATCATCATCCCATTTTCTCAGTGTTTTGTCAAATATACTCGCATGTGTAACTACACACAGAAGCCTACAAACTATCTACATGACACTCTCTAGGTTTGCAAATTAGAAGAAATTACTTCTTCTAGAGTAAGTCATTTAGGTTTCATAATCACTTCGCATCCCAGTTTCCACAGCTACAGTATTACCAAATTCTTCTATTGCCTTGTGCATATAGAAGGCATTTTATTAGCTGAGACCTACTCTCTTGCTTCAAAGACAGAGTTATTACAGTCTAAGAGATGGCTGTGACTGGGAAATGACAGCACAGAGAATTCCCCTACGAGTGCATCCCCGGATAACGGTTTGATGCTCTGTGGTTCCTACCTGCCACTAGTCTGCTGAGGCAGGGCAAGGACCCTTCTGCTCTTCACGCACTGTCCAGCCAGGTGTATGGCCTTGTGCTTTCCACCAGGCTAAAGGACCGCATGTTTCCCTCCGCTCAGAGATGGATGATCCGATCCCTTCCAGAAGTTAGTTCAGATTCTAGCATTATTTTCTGAGATGAAAATAAGTGAGATTTAAGCCAATAATTCAAGGAAGAAGGGTCTGAAGGAACAGCAGGATGCAGTGAAGAGTCAGAGACATGTGTGCTATCTGTAACAGGCAACCAAATAGGGCCAGGGCAAAGGCCAAAGTACTGGCCCAAGATCATGCCCACTGTTAGTCTGTTGCTGAATTGTGTCCAGGCTTTCTCTGAGAGAGCCCTAGTTGCTGTGGGACAAATCTATGCCAAGGGCTGCAGCACTAGTCCCAATACACAATTTGGATAGGACACCTTGTTGGGGTGGGATGGGAGGAGAATTTATAGTCAAAAGTCATGACATGCCAGCTGGCCTTGGGGCCAGAGAACAGTCCCCTGGCCTATTTTATTTACTACTGTAGAAGTAATCATGAATGCCACAATTCATTCAGCACACTAAAATTCTCAGAATGGGCCCTCTCTCTTATTAGGACCGCCCAGACTGCTTCAACACAGCAAACTCAGTTTCTTTGTATTCTTTTGTTCCCTGAGATATTTCTGCAAATTCCATTTAATATCCCCAGTCTTCATGCATTGTATGGTCTGATTTTTAATTGACCAGAAAATTAGATGAATGTATTTATTGGGGCAGAGCACTATTTCACCTCAAACGAGTCCTCAAATTGAGATTGTAGACTGCATCTCCAAGTAGCAATCTACTATCTCACAAAACTGTCCTTCTCCCTCATGGTCATTCTGTCCCTGAAATGGAACTTCTCTGATTGGACTTAATTCCAAATATATTAAGTACAAGCTGAGATCAGCAGTAGGAAGATATATGAAAAATAAGGATCCTATTTAATACAAAAACAATTTCTGATTGAGCTAATACTCTGTAACAATTTCTGTCTTCGAAGTACGTAACAAATATGAATTACTCTTCACAATAGCCTGTAGAGTTAGGTATTTAAGTAGGGTTGTGCACTTTTTACAGATGAGAAAAATGAGAAAAAGACAATACAAAATCATCTGCTAATTTAGGTTTCCTTGGTTTTTGAACACCCCAGTGCTCAAACCAAAGTGTCTCATTTCAAAGACCATGTGAAAAACAGCTTTCTGTCACTTTGTAATGACACTGAGACAACACTGTTCTGAGAAAAGTTTCAACTCCTTGACAGACACAGAAGGTACAGAACAATTCAGAAAAGGAACCAGGACAACCAAACATTAGGAGTTCCTGGCTCCCAGGCTAAGGCTCAAACCACTGGACAATGTTGCCTCTCACAGTTAGGGAGATTCACAGCTCCAACGGGAGAAAGACAGAGCATACATTAGAGCAGAAATCCGCCAGCTTTGGAGAGTATGGTACAGCTGCATAAGTTAAAAGAATAGATATGTATAAAAACTGTATAAAGAAAGTGACTGTACAAACACTGACTAAAAAAGATGAGCTTGTTTCTGTGAATACTACCTCCTTGCAAATCGCATCGCACAGGAACTTTCTTTTAAAGTGTGAAGGTGAAACAATAATCTGTGTGTGTGTGTGTGTGTGTGTGTGTGTGTGTGTGTGTGTGTGTGTATGTATACATAAATGAAGATTAGTTGATTATTTCTCCTGTTTAGGTGCTTATCGATTTCCCTCCCTGTGCTCTCTGTCATTCTGTTACTGTTACCCTGCCCTTCCTTAGCTCTACAATGCTGCCTAACTCTACTGCTGTCTTGCCAGGCCTGAGGCAAGATGCTTGCAATAAAATGAAGGTGGCCAACAGAACCTTGCTGCAGACCATCCTTCCCAGAGCTGCAACCTTTCTCCTGCTGCCATCTCTTGCCCACCTATAGCTTGAAATTACTATGCAATGGTTGCAAGCAAACATGAATAAATTAGGGCAATATTCAAACAAAGGGAATAAAAAGAGGAGCCACATGAAGAGAGACTGTGAATCCAAAGAAGAAATGGTGGTTAGATTGATTGATTTGCCTTGTTTCTTAATTATTAATCAAAAGATTAATAATTTTTTTAAAAAAAAGAAGAATTAAAAGTTCCCAATAAAAGGCACCAAAAGGTTTTTCCCTGGAATCTAATACAAGTATCTGAAAAGGGATTGTGACTAATTAAACATTATTTTGCATCAAGATGACCTCGTACTATAATTAGAGATATGCTAAATTACGTGGAAATAATTAAAATGATTGGATACACTACATGATGACCAGTCTGGGAATTTTCATGATCTCACTGATACAATGCACTTCAGTTTCTCTCGGTCAGGAGTTGGATCTTTAGCAGGTATCTAACCTGGAAAAAACAGCATTCTTCAAAATCCATGTCAGGTGTCAAATTATGCCACTCCTTTTAGACACTTAATAACACAAGAGACATGCAAATTTTCAGGCAGTAAAACCACAAACTAGCCATGTGGCAGGTACCCAGGCAGAGTTATTTGCGCTCCATTCCCTAAGCAGGCTACTCACAATGCAAACAGATGTTATTAATTTTTATCTTTACAGTGAATATATCTGCAAACACTCTGTGTTCTTAAACACTGCTCCAGGACTGAGTTTAATTTTCATCTACATTTTGCAAAAGCGCTAACCGGGGTTTAATGAGTGCCAGTCATTATTTGAATTTTCAGTCTTGTGGTAAAGCTCAAAGAACCAGTCTTCAACTGGTCTTCAACTACTTTGTTCAGAAAGGGAGACATGTCTAGTATAATGGGCTACAAACATGCTGACTTGTGTGACGCAGGTAAGAAAATGCTAGTCATGCCAGAAAACTTTCTCTCATTCACAGAGAAAGTTAGGCCAATGGCAAAATGAGATCCTGGTATAAGGTAAGGAAAAACTACCCTTTGTATTTCAGCATCTTTCTGATCTGTACAGAGAGACTGATGGATTGAGTGGCAGTGAGCAAAAGACATTCAGATAAAAGTGAACCTGCACACCCTAAAGTGCCACCTGAGGAAGGGGACAACTTCAAAGTTGTCCACAGTGCTTTAAATAGCAAGAAGAGTAGGAGCTTGCAGAGCTATATCAGATCCCAGCATGGTCTATCACAGCCCAGCAAATGAGTTCAGCTGCAAATCAGCCTGGAACAAATAGAACTCTCCTCCAGAAGGAAAAAAACAACAAAAAAAAAGGATTGCATAAGCCTTCATGTCATTGGAGGAGGGTGGACAAGACAGCCAGCTTCATTTTTGTGGGAACTGTATGACCATCACATGGTGGATTACACAGCAGCTGGTGTAACTGGTCTCAAGAAACATGGAGTTAGTGTCACAACATGAACTCCCTGTTCACTGCAAAGGTTTCTGAGGCTGTTTCACAAGACATAGATACGGCTCTTTCTGAAGGTCAACATGCAAAGACTGCTGGCTTTGAAAGCAAGAGTTGCAGATATCAGCTGTGGTCAGCTGGTGAGCAAGCCATGGTGAGAAACACAGGCAAACAGAGAAGGGATCCATGTGAGAGAGCCACATATTGATGTGGCAATGAGAAGGATGCTCCAGCTGTTTGAGCACATCTGCCGTGCAAAGGAATGTATGGATGGCAGCCGACTAAGGGGGAATTTCTGAAGTTGCTGAGCAGAGCACAGTAGTGAGTTATGAGTACAGCCTGTCACAGCTTCCTATAGTCTAGCATATGGTCTAGATGGAAGATAGAAGGCCACCTATACAGCACACTAGCACTATTCCAATATTAGGTAAAGGACCAACCCCACTCCACGGGACTTGGACATTCAGAGGTATCAAGGCACCTCAATATCTTTGCTGTCCTCGGCCTTGCAACTTAAATACAGAGGACAATGGAAAAGGTGAAATGATCTGTGCAGTTATAAGAGAGACCCGTTTCTGAGCTGGGAAGAGAAGGTACGTTTCCCACATCCAGACGCAGCACGTCCATGCCCTAAAGCCCAGTGCTCTGGGTGTCACCACCGATGTGGATGGCTGTCAGCGCGGAACAGCCACAACTGCTGCATTCATTTCTAGCATGGCTCTGTACATCTCAGCTGCTGCAGAGGTTCAGAAACACCACTTTTAATATTTCATGGTATTGACTTATCCATTGACTATGCAGGGATATTATCACCCATGAATAATCATGAAATAAAAAGGATAATTAATATTTAACTTTGCCAGAGGGATGTACTTAAGGGAGAAACCATGTTTCAGAAAGAGCAGCTGATCGTTGTCAGCTGGAGAACAGGACTAATTAGATGCATCAGGCAGTGGTGACATGAAGTTGAAAAACAGCTTGTCAGCTCTGAAGTGACTTATAGCAAATGATTATATATAAAGATGCTTTGTTATACGCTCTCACGCAGGTGTGTTCCTCATTTTCCAAATACTTCCTGTGCCTTTTGTTCCTCTGATAGAACAGGTGCAAAGCAGACTTCCTGTTCATAGATACACTGTAATTATATTTTAGGTACAGCAGATATGTGGCCTATTTCCTATGCTGAGACCAACAAGCTGTTGAACACTGAGGCACTCTCCATTCTCACTGATTTCAGTGGAAAATGGTCAACAACTTATGGGATCAAAGGCACAATGTCTGAATCACGTAAGGAAAGTGATGTTGTAGGGGATGAGGCAATGAACCAGGAGGCCAAATTCATGTCTGTTGTAACGTTGGTTGACTGCAGCCAGACAGTTCATTGATCATAGCAAAGGATTTGCCCCAGGGTATTTTAATTTAAAACAGATTGACATTAATCTGAAGAACAAATCACCCAAATCCTAAACTCTGATCTGATGCAAGTCAGATGCAATATGACAGCAACGCAATCTCCTGGGCAGCAGAGCTGCTAGATTCGACTTCATATTCATTTCGAAATGGTATCTGGAAGTTCCTAGATGAGGAATAATGAGTGAAGAATAATTTGGGCCAGGCAGAGGTAAACAGCCTTCAGGACACACAGGAATTATTAGGAAAGTGAAGCTTTGAGGAGAAATGGAGTACACTACCTGTACTCCATGAACGGGAAGGGACAACTTAGGAAGATTGCTACTTGAATAGTGAATGAGCTGTGCTTACACAGAGCAGAAAAAAACAGAAGCATAAATTCTGAGACACCAATTAAACTGCAATCATGAATTACCCTAAATAGCTTCTTAACTTACCTAGGAAGCTGAACACAAACTTTGATCATTTGGATTGAACTGTTCAGACAATAAAAATGTTCCAAATGAACTGTAGCCATGTCTTGGGAGTAATTTGTTCAACACAATATTTGAGCTGTCACAAAAATAAAAGACAGTATTTCTCTCTGTCTGTAAGCAAATCACACCAATACATACACTTTGGCACCAGAAAAGAATATTTAAGGCTGCATGAAGCACCTGTAATACATTCCTTATATTTATAGTCCTGGTATGATTGGTTTCTAAAGAAAAATTATGTCCATAGACAGCATGTTTTGTTCCTCCTCGTTACTCATATGCAAGAATGAAAGATCTATTACAACATATTCTTCCTTCCACCTGCTTTGATGAACTGCCTCAAAGCTCTTGAGGGAGCCTGCTGCAAAGCCTGGGACTTAAAGCTTAGGCTCAGAAAACAGATACTGGATTGCAAGAGCAGACTTAAAGGTCAGCTTGGAGCAGCAGAGGCAGGCAGAGTGCAGTTCCATCTCTAAAAGCAAAGGATACTGCTGTGGTACAGGTGATTCCCCTCAAGCCTATGCCCTCACAAAGAAAAAACTTAACAGATCTGCCTGTAGGGAAAAAATGTAAAAAGTTCAGCTCGAAACTCTAACACCTGTTTTACAGAGACTTCTCCAGATTGCGCATTATTTTAAAATTGTATTTCACCTTGGCACCATTTCTCACTAACTGGGTTAATGATTTCTCTGTCTGCTAAATTTTCCAAAGAGCGTATTTTGTTTTGCTGAGGTTCATACAGCATGCCCATCGTTGTGATATCTCAACACCTCCCTGCAGTGTGACAACCCACTTCCCTGATGTGCATCTGTCACATGTTGGTCTTTCTTTTTTCTCTCTGCTCCTCCCAGGGAGAAATTTTCATAGACTAAAATAAATACAAATATATGCAATTCACTTTTCAAATATAGCTATATAAGCTATATAAATTATATATTTATGCTTTCACGCATTACCTACAACTTAAAAAAAAATGGTTATTGATGTGTGGCATTATCTGCTGAAAGCAGAGTTGAAGAAATGCATCTTAGCAAAGTACCTAGGTTTCTGGTAGATCAGAGATCTTACAGAAATTTATTCCACAGGCTTGTGTTGGAGCCTGAGGAATTTTCAGCTCCTGCAGAAGCAAAAAAGAAGATATTTGTTACAGAACCTCACACAATCTGTTGGGTGATCAGGCAACGTACTCTGCAGATAAGTTCTGAAATCACAAACCGGACAAAGCAGATACCTAAATTTAACAATGCAGAAGATAACAGTGTGACTAACACCAAGCTTTGTACTTGGGATCTTGATAGCAGCCTAACCTTACAGCGCCGGCTACTTTACACAGACGTATGGTCACCTTGAGCTGTGATGACCCGGACTTGGAGACCGCGAATGCTTTGTTCTTTGTCACACGCCAGGACGCTGCAGGGTCACAGACAGAAGTGGAGCATTGGGACACAGTCCTGAGCTCTACTTATGTGGCAACCAGCATCTTGCTCACACAGACTTACGTGCATCTGCAAAGAGAGGCGATTGACACACTTCCCACTGGGCTTTTGCAACTATGCTTGAAACTGGATGGTTGTATGTGCAGCATCTATCCAGGGCTCTGAATATTTCCTCAAACCTATTTTCCTTTAACCCTTTCAAGCATGTTGCTGATTGCAGGTAGTTACAGCTTTAGAGAAAAGCCTATCAAAATACAGTAATGTATTTCCTGGAAATATAGAGGTTTCAGTACATGCATCTGCCCAGCATTCATCATATTCCTGATCAGTCCCCCACAAAACAGTATTTCTGTCATTACAAATATAACAATTCCCATGTTGATGAGAACTGCGATGCAGGCTAACAGAAAGCAGAAAGGGTCCAAGATGCAGCACTGCTCTCAGCTCACAGATGAGTGATGGCTCGTGCAGTAGCTTAGCATTAAATACAAACAAATGGTAAATTTGGCCATTTTTAGTAAATTACTAAACTAACAAAATGACTGAATTTATAGTGGTGTTTTCTAAGTGAAGAATTGCCTTGAAGATAAGAAAATGTTTTGTTTGGGGTATGGAAATGATTAACGGTAAGACTGAGAACAAGCACAGCCAAACTGGTTGTTTTCACTCCATTCCCATGCCTGGACCAGGAAAGGAAATCTCTGAATCCCTATGGATCACACTACAGGGGATGTCTTTGGTGTAAGGACACAGGACCACCAGCTAGCAAGATGCCGTGGTGGCCTAGCAAATCAGCCAGGCTATGGCAAGGTCATCCTGAGGCATTGTAAATGTAAAACATTCATGGTGACTTATACTACATTTTACATTGCACATGACTAGGAGCACATATCCTGTGAGTTTTCACAGTTCAGCTCACCATTGGTAACTCATTAACCCAGATACTTCTAACTGTCTGCCCATAGCAGTGTTATTTGACCTTGGGAAAGCCACTCACACTTGATTCTGCTAATGCATTATTTGCTCCCTGGTAGGTGCTGAATTTCATTTTCTTCTTCTGAAATCAAGACTTGGTAGATTCAGGTTCTACAGTGCATTGCACCTTGGGTTCCCTATCAGTATTTACAGTGCATTGCACCTTGGGTTTCCTATCAGTAAAATGGAAATAGTAATATCTACCTCAGCAAGTAGTCTGGGTGCTTTGTTTATTTTTTCAACCTTCCAGAAACACAGGTAAGAAGTCCAAAATAAATATGATTTAATATAATTTTCAATAGAATTTAACAAGGGCCAGCCTGCTGAAGGCTTAGATGAAAGTTGGCCGCACCAACAATTGCATTATGCAGACCGTGTTGCTAATGCTATCAGCACTCCCACATGCCGTGCAAGCTGTGATGGGCACTGTGTTGGTCATGTGGGCAACCAGATCGATCGCTTGCTTTAGGCAGAGTGATAGGAATAGACTCGACTGAAAGAGGAAGGAACTGTGTCTGAAGCAGAGAGCGGCTTACCGTCGGTCTCTCTGCAGGGAAGGCAGTTACTCAGCTCCACAGGAACTACTCAGTGCAATGCCTTCCATCCAAAGTCTTCACCCTGGTAGCAAGTGTGGTAGGCACACACAAGGCCTTTCACGCCAGGAAAGAGAAGCTGGCACTGCATGGAGCAGCACAAAAGCAGAGGCCATAAGCAGAACACATGCCCTTAGGTAACCACAACTTACTTTTGGAGTTTGTTGTTAACACTAAAGCTTTAAGAGTAAATCTATTGGAGGCATAGAGGTAAGAACAAGTTAAGATATGAAAGTCCGATAAGAGTTTTCTTCTATCACAGACATACAATACAAGTTGTGGCTGTGTAGGATTTTGAATGTGAGATAACAGTATAAAGGTTTCCTTTTAAGAGAAAAGATGGCATTTTGGGAAGAATAAGATACTTTTACTTTGTTGCATCTCAGTTCATTGGTCTGAAGTGTTTGCAATTAACATAAAAAGATATTTCACTATGATGTATCTTAAAGACATACATGAGACCAAGCTATGTTTTTCAGTGAATTTGCACCAAGTGTTTGAGAGCCCAGCAACTTTGGTGACATGCAATGTGACAGAAATGCAGGTGTGATGCTGACCAGCTGATTAAGTTACTCAAAATATACAGCAAAGCAGCAACTAACTGACAGTTATAGCATGACAACTCTTAACACGTTAATGTGTTAGGAAGCTTACTTGGTGTGAGAGATACTGTTTCTCCCAAGGGAGCAATCACTATTGCCTGTAAGAACTTTTACATGACTTTTGGCAAACAATCTAAAGCCTGTACTTAACTGACCTAGCTTTGTTTCACAGTCAACATCAGCTTCATGCCAGCTCTTAATGGGACTGTTTGTAGAACAATCATGAATGCTGAGGGACAGAGACAGAGTGCAAAAACTGGAAAGAACCTCAAACTGGAAGGCACCTTATGCTACTTCAGGCAGCCGTATCATATAGTCCCATTTCTCCAGCCAAGTAGCTGGATTACAGAATCCATTTTGCACTGTTTTTAATTGGTTGTACTTCAGTTCAGAATGACCCACAAATGTCCAGCAGAGAACTGATATAACAGATGAGTGACAAGGAGATGTTCATGTGCGGAAATAAAAGTTTGGTCTTAGCTGCAGTTTGAGGAATATGATACTAATAGGAACTGAGAAACCCACAACCCACCCCAGGAAACATGACTTTTTAGTCATTCACACCTGTGCAAAGAAGATATAAAAACCTCCTGTTTTTTCTTGATGAAGTTTTACACCTACTTCTCAAAGGCATAAATGATTCCATGAGGCTTGTGGCATTGAATACTCATGGCCTATATATATCTTATTAGCTACTATAATATATAAAAAATACTTTATTAATTTGACAGACTTTATTAGTACAGAGGTTAATTGCCTTTCTCTGACACATTTTCACTGCCTACATCTGTGTCATAACATTATTTGCTTCATTAGTTTTTGAAGTGGAACAGCTAAACTCTGGTTATTGAAATAACATGTCTATGACTGTGCTTCTGTACCGCACTATCTGCTTGCAATTCAACTGATGAATCACCTATATTTCAAGCAAAGCTGGCCTCGTGTTTGGAGGAGTGCCAGGAAATCAGGTCAGTGTTATCAGCTGTAGGCACTGCTACCCCTTTTCATTTCCCCTGCCATCTTCCAAAAATAGCTCTTTCTTGCCATGAGATGACAGCAAGATTTCTTTCCCTTTATTGGGAAGCCTTATTGCTTATTGTGCCAATTTTTCAAAATTTGATTTGTAGTTTTAGCAAAATGCAAGGTTTGGCTAGAAGCTTTGGTCTTTAGGCCATTACTCAGAGATGCCCATTGCTGCCAGCTGAATGACTGAGTAGGAAAAGGACTATTTGCGCACACTGAAGGTTCACCAGGGACTTCAGATGCACACCAGCACCTATTGATCAAAGGACAAATTAGAAACATGGACTTTCCACTGAAAAATAGAGCACATCTATCATGCAGCCCATGTCCAAAAGATACCAGCAACCACGACAGTCTGCTGTGTATCAGCCCACTGCAACTGCATCATAGCGGAAGACGACTACGGCTTCCCCAGGCAGCCAACTAAGATCAGACACACAGAGAGCAAAATGAGGCAACATGGGCTTTTTTTTTTT
>VZSV01000182.1:468017-516636 GCA_013398735.1 Nothocercus julius | reverse complement strand
ATCATCCTCGTAGCCCTGCGCTGGACTCTCTCCAGCAGCTCCACATCCCTCTTGAACTGGGGAGTCCAGAACTGGACACAGTACTCCAGGTGTGGCCTCACCAGGGCTGAGTGGAGGGTCAGGATCCCCTCCCTCAACCTGCTGGAGATGCTCTTCCTAATGCACCCCAGGATCCCATCGGCCTTCCCGGCCACAAGGGCACTGCTGCCTCATGGTCAACTTATCGTCCAGAATCACACAGTGGTTGAGGCTAGAAGGGACCTCTAGAGATCATCTAGTCCAACCCCCCTGCTCAAGCAGGGACACCCAGAGCACGGGGCACAGGGTGGCATCCAGGCCGGTTTGGAAGATCTCCAGAGAAGGAGACTCCACAACCTCTCTGGGCAGCCTCTTCCAGGGCGCTGTCACCTTCACAGGAAAGAAGTTCTTCCTCACATGGAGATGGAACTTCCTGTGTTTCAACTTGTACTCATTCAGCTGTCCTCCAGAAGGTCAACGGTGAGCTGCACTCCTTGAGCACAAATACACCGCCAACAACATTTTCCATGTGGCTTGTACCTGCCGTCCATCCAAGCACTCCTTTTTCCATGGGAGCAGTTGGCCTGTGTGCCAGGAGGAGACACAGTCCTGCTTATGACCTTGTTCCTGCCCTTACTATCCCTATGAATACCCACAGAGGGAGCAGCCACTGATGCTGTGTGTCAGACCTTAGCAAAGAGCACACAAAAAGTCACAGGAACTTCCATACTGCCCCATTTCCTAGTATAAGGACCTACTGCATGCTGACTCATAAAGCTCTGAAGTGCTTCTATTTTTTTTAAAAGGAAAAGAAAAGAAAGGAAACTGCCTGAGAAAGGTGAACTCTGCCTCTTCCACCATTTCAAAGCCAATCTTTTTCAGCCCCAGAGTCTGGGGACAGACAATGATTTCTGTTGTGCTGCACACTGGGCGCCCTGGGGAAGGTAGCTCTCACCCATGCAAATTCAGTGCTAGGAGGAGATGCTGAACCCTGAAGTCCTTCTGGTTTCTCCCAGAGCAGGTGCTTCCCAAAATAGCCCCAACAAGCCACCTGAAGCCTCACCTGGCAGGAGCAGCCTGGCCCAGGGACGCTGCTGTTAATACTGACCTGCTGCAGAAGCTGCCAATGCCCTGCTGGGGCAATGGGGACGCCAAAACCCATGCTAATCACATGCATCACACTTCAGTGCACCACCTCAGTCACAGCTTGAGGGCTAGCAGTTTTCCAAAAGTCTTTGGCAGAGGATTTTTCATCCTATAAAATACTAAACACTGGACCTGGATCAGAGTCTCGTGCCTTTGGCTGCTTTAACATTTCTGTGGGAGATCTCAGCAAAGGAGGGAAGAAGGGTACCAAATGCTGGGCTCACTGTGCTGAGGGAATGAGTTATAATTGTTGCAAGAAACAATTTTGTACTTGTCAAGTCTCAGCCACAACATTGCAACACCGTAAGAACCAAAATAAAATTAATACTGTGCCATAAACATGAGGCATATTTCTTGGAGTGGCATTTTTTAATTGCCATTATGCTGCACACAACAAAATCCTGTATTTAAAACTGTGTAGCAACATTTGCAAAATCTATACCCAGGACACAAGGCAGTTAAAAGGCAGAAAGCTCGCCCTTGCCTACATGCCTCACAGAGCTGACTAAAAGACCAGTAGCAGCTGGCAGGAAATGGGTAAGAAAGCTGACCACAGATAAACTGTAGGATGCTAAAGAGTAGCAGAAGATATACTCTGGGAGAGGAAGCCGAGCTGCCGGGTCACAGTGGAGTGGAGTGCTCAGAGTACATACAGCCTGCTATTGAAGTATGCGGCCACCAGATAATGGTCAGGGGACACAGCTGTCTGTGTGCGATGAAGTAACTCCAGGGAGCCCGTCGCGGAGTGCGGTACAGCTGCGGATGTTCCTGTTCGGCAGGATAAAGCCTGCCTGTCTCGAGGGGACTACGGCAAACTCAATGTCATGTGAGCACCGCTAAATAATCAGGCTCGCGATGCTTATTTAAAATCAGCATTGATCAAAACAGGATAGTAGCGAAAGCTCCTTGGAGCTTGGCCTGATCTTTTAATACGCAGACGTTCACAAATACTTACCACATAGCCTAAATTAAGCTGCATTTGGGGCCCGACTGCATTCTCATTTTGCAGGTAATACTGCCAACAGCTTCCATGAGTGTTTTGTCTGTGCAGCAGCATTAGGAAAACCACAGCTCTGTGAAGTCGAGGGGAAATTTGCCATTGACTTCAATGGGAGCAGGACAGGACCTCGGGCCTTAGGTATCATTTAACATTGAAATGCCTTGCCCAGGCTAGATGTTAGAGTATTCACTGTGGAGATATTGAGCTTTCCTCATTATATGAAGAAGATAATTATGGGTCATTAACCTGCTGGGTGGCAAGCGGTACAGAGTGCTAAGTATATCCAGGAGAAATGTTACGACAGCAGCAGTCCAAAGAACAGGGTAGGTTCTGCCAGCTTTGCCAAATGAATGGATGGCCAGAAAGCTGCTGCTAGATCATACAGGGATCAAAGAGCATGAGTTTAAAATATACTAAGTAATGGCTTATAAACACAGGTTCTTAGTCATACAGCTCTCCAGGAAGATATTTCAGACAATTCATTGGCTGAAACCTTATTTCAGGGTTGGAAGCTCTTAATGTGGAGGAAAAGAAGCTCATCCAGATTTACAGACATGTGTTTAATAATATTCACATGATGACAGAAGGCACGGACGCTGATGGAAGACATTGGCCTTCTGACCCCTCCAGGAGAGACCTATGCTCATCTCAAGCATTCGACAGAAGGATTAACCGCGTTCAAGCTGTGCAAAGATCATTTCTGGACGATGGAGAGCTATTGCCTTAGCCACGCTGCAACAGCTAACTGCAAGAGAAGACCTACAAGCCCACTGGTTACCTGAGTAGACACACTGTACCTAAGCCTTAAAATAAAAAATAATAGGGGTGAGCTGCTGTAGAGTAACTAACACTTTCCCCACTCATCATTCCTCTCTTGAGAAGAGTCAATGCACTAAGGTGACATTTGCTTGAGCATTTTTAAATCCCAGGCGGGGTCCTCCAGCTAATGGAAACAACGAGGCTTTGCACCTGGGAAGGCCGTTGTGCATTTCTCTCCGATATGCAGGATATCAGGGTTAGCTAAATATGAGTTCAGCTGTGTGACTGACTCACTGCTTGTTCCTGGAACTGTCTGAAGGAGGGGAGGATGCTGTGGGTAGGCTCTAACTGTATCATCTGGGTTAGGGCCGGTAGCAGATGGTCCTAAAAACATACTTCCATGTGGGTTTAAAATAGAACAGCACCCACAATCAGCTGAATGGGGAAATGTGAAAAAGCTTGTCACACAAGGAATGCTGCTGTGAAGATTTGCAGTCAGAAGGGGATCCAAAGCTTTATCAGCCTTTGCAGTGTGGAAATGCCTGAGGCCTGACTCTCCGCTCCCGCGCTGGGTTGCACCACTGTGCAATTCCACCAGCTTTGCCAGAAGGAGTGTGGCCTCTGCATTATCTTTCACAGAAGAGAACAGTCTTTTTCTCCCTACATAAAACAAAAGAAGAAAACTTTTCTTAAGGCAGCTTTTCTAGTGAAGTTGCACTCCCTATCCACTGCAGTGCAAGAGCTTATGCCTTAAAAATTACCTTTTAAAAAATTCCTTCTCCTTCATGAGTCACCTGCTCTACGTGTTGGCCAGCAGCAACAACAGCTCTAAATAGTCAAAGGCTATAGTTACATCCCGTTGGCTGCTTTGATGCCACACACAGTGTAAAAGAGGTAGTGACAGCAAAGGAATCGACCGTCAGTTCCAAGGCATCTTGAGGCCAACTTTTCTGAGAAGGTAGCAAGCAACAAGTGAATCCTCTACGACTTCTGCAGGGAACACAACTGAGGAGCTCCAGAGAGATCCCACGAGCACAAACTGTATGGCAAGCTTCTATATTGCACAGCAGCACTAATGAATGAAATCAGGCACCTTTCCAGTGACTAGGGCACGGCCACGAGCACTGAGCCCTGCAGAGCTGCCCTCCACCCCTGCAAGATCAACAAGGGATAATCTGGAATGGTTAACATTACCTCAGAGATGCTAATCTCCCCGCACTCCCTCCATAGCCAAGGCAAAGACTCCTTCTGAGGGCATATCAGAAAACCCCTGCCAGCTGATCTCCTCTGCTTGAGGACAGCCTGGGGCGACACACTTCTTAAGGCTTAGGTTAATGTCAAAAGCTCCCAGCACTCAAGGGAATACGCTGAAAGTGAAAACCAAGAAAGCACGTTGCATTTTCTGTGCCTGGCTTAACTAGGCTGATGACTACAGACACATGTGGGAAGAGAGCACCTTGTCATTCCCTCAGCCTTGCCCATATCCTCCGTGCTGCCAGGACTGTTACCGGAGAAAAAATGTGTCCTTGTCAAGCCCCCTCTTTGTGCCTCCGGAAATGTGAAAACACATCAGCAAAGCCTTCCTGCTCCTTCCCTGCCTCCTGCCTTTCTACCATGCAAGAAACAAGCACAATCCAGGCTGTAACCTTTAGAGGAGGAAAAATATCACAGGCACATCTGCTTTTACAGCAAATTGGCCACAGTTTTTGAAATGGGCAAAAGCCAATCAGATGAGTAATAATAATTAAAAAAAAAAAAAAAATTCCTGGCCCCTGGCTCTAGTTCCTATGGAAGCTTGTGGCAAGTGTTCCAGCAACGCCGGTCAGGAGTGTAGGCACGCGGAGGCCGGAGGAGAGCACCCTGGCTCCTGGCACAAATGGGACCAACTCTGTTTCTTCAGAAACATTCAGAAACATCATTGTTCCACATGAACTTTGTGTGCGCGTTCAGCAGTGAATCTAGCCCTCTCTTTAAAGCGTGTTAGAAAGCAAGGATTTTCCTAGGCATAAGGAATAGTTGACATGGATTCACAAAGGGGAAATCATGGTTAATCAACCTGATAAGCTGGGATGGCTGGCTGGATAGATGAAGGGAGAGCAGCGGATGTTGTCTGCCTTGACTTCAGTAAGGTTGGCTCCCGTACCATCCTCACAGGGAAGCTCAGGCAGTGAGGTGGCATGAGGACTGGCGGAGCGGCATCGTCCAGAGGGGTGTGCTCAGTCTATCTGGAGGCCTGCAGTTAGCACTGTCCCTCAGAGATCCCTACATCCAGTCTTGTTCTCCAGACCTTGAAGGGCTGGAGAAAGTCATGAAATGCAACAAAGGCTTTAGCAGCCCGAGTTGCACTAGATGATCTCCAGAGATCCCTTCCAACCTCTTAACATTCTGTGATTCTGTGATTACCCCAGTCTCAAAAAGAAAACGCCTATCTACATCTTGCATTTTGTTTGCAACATCTTTTTTCATCACAGCAAAAAAGCATTTCAGAGTACATTTAAAAAACAATTTTCCATGTTCGCCTTGACTGGGTTTTTATCAGTACAAAACTATCAGTATAACACGGGTTTATTACGCACTTACTGCCAATACAATAACAGCTATAACAAGAGATGTTGTAGATCAAGATTATTTATTACTGCGAATGATTGCAGAGAAAATGCTCATTTGGGTAGAGCGGGCTGAGGAAAGGAACGGCTATTACAACTTTCCTGAAGGCTGTAACCTTCAGCCATTATCTTTACCAGAAAGTATTAAGCTTCCCACCTGCACTTGGAGCACATATCCCAAGATCTTATCAGCAGACATTCCAAAATCTGCAGGGCTTCAGAGATTTTAAGAGAAGGAAAAGCTCATAACACACACAGCCCTTTCTTCTCTCTCTCTTTTTTTTTTTTTTCACATTTTAGTTCTACTCAACTGAAGGTGTTTCCCTCTGCTCTCGCTATTTACTAGATTTCATTGAACAGAGGAACTTGCCCAGGAACGGTTACTATTGCCCTTTGCTATTTAAACTGCAGTTGCACAAATAGTGAAAGTGCAAGGCACTGATACAGAGAAAGGCAAAAAGATATGGTCTTAAAAGATCTAAATAGCACTTTTGTTTCTGTGTTCAAATACACAGAGAAAAAATACGCCATAATCCCAAAGACAGTCTTTGTTGCTTTCAAAAATATATTTCAGTTTATCCTGAAATGATCAGCTTCCCCAGAACTAGTTATTTTTACTGCCTCTCTCACCTCCTTCCAATAATTCAACATACCATAGTGGAATACTAATCCTAATATATGCCACAACATAAGTATATAATATTTTGTAATAAACATACATTTATATATACATATATATACTCACCACCATACCTAATTCCCATTTGTGTTATGCAAACACCTTTTACATGTGTCTATGCTCTCTGAATGCAAACACTGTGTGTATGTATTGCCATGCCCACAAAGCACAAATTTCACATTAAAATCCATGTAAGTATGTTTATATCTGATGCACTTTTAAGTGTTTTACCTTCCCAAAGCTCCAGCTTCTCCAGATCTAATGATCCAAATCCTGCTCATTTCTTTAGGCATCTAGTCACAGTCAGGGTCTTCTTTCTCCACAAGCTTCCTCATCCCTATAGATGTTACTGGCTCAAACCCCAGAATTAGTCACACCTAGTCTTGCAACACTTAACAATAAGGTGAAGAGTTGATACATGGAGCTTATTATCATGCAAAGGGAATATACTGAGCTTTCCAACAAGGCACTATTTTTTTTCATCTGAAAAATGAAGGCACATGAGGACATTAACATGTCTCATTTTCACTTACAGGAAAGTTTTTCTCAGGTTATTTTTAGAAGGATTTATTGGTTTTAATTTTGGTAGTTGGATCCTAAAAAAAGGAAGTATGGCACATGGCCTCTTAAAGAGTTGCAAAACCCACTCTCAATAAAATTTAATATGCCTTGCATTGGCTTTACTTTAATGTGCACTGTGTGGTGTGCTGTGGTATTAACATTTTTATCATCAATCATTTTGGCAGGCTCCTGCGTAAGGCAACTGCGTCACACCTCTGCAGTTAGGACCTTTATTTCACAGTTCCACTTATTTTCTGTGCACTATGTGCATGTGTGCATAGCCACAAACACGTGTATCCACTGTAGCTTTTCCTCTCGGACATTATTCACTAGTATAGGAACCACTAAGCACAAAAGGTCAGGAGAGTCATGCTGATACAAACTCATCCAGATTGTCACCCCAGGAAAACAGCAGCTCGGATGAAACCCTGTTGGTAGGTACTCTGGCTGCGTGCATCTGTGTGCGTGTATAGATACGTATAGATTTCCAAACTGCTAATTCCTAATGAAACAAAATGGCCAGATCTTCTGCCGCAGTAAATTGATGGAGTCCCATGTAATTTGACAGAGCTATAACAGGTTACACCAGCTGAATGATTGGCTCAGCTGCTCTGGAAAGCTGTTCCAGAAAAGAATTTTGCTGCAATTTCTACAATGTGAAAACAGTGCTGCTACAGATTCATTATTTACTGAGGATTTAGTGTAGTTGGTGCAATCAGGAGAGTACACTATGCAAGCAGGAAGGGAGAGAGCACCCACGTCACTCAGTCCAGTCCCTCCAAAATTGTATCAATAGCCCAGAATGTCCCACAGAACATTTTCTCCATATACCACCCCCTCCACCCATATACCACAGACCACAAAACATTCCTAATGACCAAGAACAAACTAAAACTGTTAGGACACAATACTGAAATAGGTAACAACCATAGTGTATCACAGGAAGCATGAGAGGTCCAAGCAGCAGCGGCATCCTAGGTCTCAGCAATAACCGGGGAAGTTGCTCCTAGCCCCTGTAAGAGAGTCCAGATCCCACTGGGACACCACTCTGCATCCCGCACGCCAGAGAAGCCATCTGGAGCTCTGGCTTTGTGAAATTAAAATGTGCACAGCAGGCAAGTGCACCCATCATGGCTGAGTATTTATACAGGCAGATATTGACCACTGACATTTTGACTAACACTGTGGACCTTTCGGATTACAAACCCAAGTTTCCACAGCGTGAGTTAGCAAGACTGTACAGAAGGAGACTTCAAGAGGGAGGGGGGGTCTCATTAGTCAGCATGTCACTGCTAACCCACAGGGAAAGCTCACATTCCCCACAGCTAGAATTATGAGCAAGATACTACTCATTTAAAACAAGTATCCCTGATTTGCTAAAGCCAGTTTTCCTGTAGGGAAAGTTTCTCATAAAGCACAGGGATCCATTACATTTGGGTTTTCCATAGAGACAGTCAGATCAGCACAGCTTTGAACCTCCCATATGAGATATTTACTACGCTTTTCAAAGGAACAGGTGCATCTGAAAGCAGAATTAGATGGTTCATATTTAATCATTTAGAGTTATCGCCTAAGACTGATTTTCAAACAATTGGATGTGAATTAGCCACAGGACATGGTTAAAAGGAAGTTCACAGAAAATAGAGCACTTGAAATCTGGAGGCAAAATACATATGGCCTAATTTAAAAACAGGATTAAAGGAAATTCACAAAGTCATTTTGCTTCCAGATTTAATTAGTATGTTTAATATGTGAGATCACCTGAATCTACTTTTACTTGGTTTGTGTCCCATTAGGAGTTTCACAGAAGCAGTAATACAATTGAGTGGCCCTTGTCAGGGATGAAGCTTAGACTGCTTTGAAATAAATTGAATTAATTTGAAATGATTCTTTCCAGGTATGGCATTCTTGGAAACAGAAGGAGTGATAAGGAGGGAGGCCATCAAAAGTATAGATACATAGGCATATAACCATACCCACTTTTCTCGTGTATACCCAAACACCTTTTTAAATATTCACTGAAATACTGCAACACTAGAAAACGTACTCACGTAAGACTACAATTCACGGTACTCTCTGGATATATGTTAGCATTTGATGTACTACAGTGGTAAAGATCCTCATGCAGATTTTCCAACTCAACCAATTCCCTAAGATGAAAAAGTTGTAGAGACTGAATCAGAAAATGCTGGAGGGGAGATTTGCACCCAAATGCTTTCCGTGCACAAAACTGGCTGTAATTCCATGTCACTGGCTGGGTTAGATCCATGGTGGAGAAAAGGGGGCCTTTTTCTGAGTGACATTCACAGCCTTTCCACTTGATTTCACTGCTGTTGATTGATTTTATATGGAAGTCGCTCAGATTCTGTCCTGCTGAGTAGCAGTGTAAACCCCTAAATTGGATAGATAGAGCAGATTTTATACTGTTTTCTATACAAATGGTATCATAAATGCTTTAATAATACAGTTTCAAGGCTAAAATGGGTAGCTAAACGTTACCACAGAGGAGATAGAGGCAAGGGTGACAAGAATGATACCAGAAATACTAGTTCTGAGGCTAATTTGTGGAGACTCAGAACACTTAAAACCTGCACCCAGTACCAGACTGGAAAAGTGCTCAACTCTTCTGAAAATGAGTCCATGCCTATGAACTCACATTTTAGCCTACTACAATATTTCAAAGTCCAGGCCCTGATCTGGCAGGATGATGAATGTCTTCTCTTTTCATCAGACAAGCCTATGAAGAGATACTGAAGCGCATGTACTGTAGAGGCCAGAGTGCAGCCACAAAGGTTGTTTTGCCAAGCTAAAAGCAACCACTGCAGCGAGTGCCACGCAGCCATACCCACTGCCTTCAGCAGAACTTCAGCGAGGACTGAGGGCACCTGTCACTTCACAGGGGGCAGTCAGTGTCTCACAGGCTCATGTTGGGTCTACATATGGATGAGCTGAATATTTTTTGCTACAAGTATTTTTCCCCTTCCAGGCCTCCTTTGCTTGCAGTTGTGAAGGGTGAATTCATTGAAAACATCTGCACTAGCAGAAACGTTCTGTGTGTATTCCAAACCCCATCCCCGTGGTGGCTATGTAGAAACACAGGATAGACAGAACAGCATAATGCAAGACTGCAAGCAAAAACCTGCAGAGCACAGAGACGATGCTGCATGCTGGAGCCTTACCTTATATACCTAGAAGCTACTTGGGCTTCGCTTACCTTCCACACTGTGTTCTCCTCTTCACTCCATAGCCAAAAGGTTACCACAGCAACTGCCACATCACATCGCACTGCTATTACCTCGGAGATACAGAACACCTTTTAAACGAATTTTACTTAGCAGCCTGTCATGTTAAGTTCTGCACTTCTCCGAGTTGTTACAATAAAGCAGACATGCTCCCCTTGGTATCAAGGCCAGTTCTGACACTGCTTTCAGGGATCTTACATAATTTATATTTCTCCCCCCTCCTTTTCTTTTCCTATTGCACACTTGCAGCAGTGAAGGAAGGATGGCACTGTAATCCTGTGTCACGGCACGATGCTAAAGGCACAAATGGGAGAGATCCTGTGCCATTCCCAAGCAGTGGAGATTTACCTGGGAAAAAATTGATAGAATATGTTTATGGTAGTAAACTTTCATGAGCCACAAGAATCCTTCAAATAGAGGAACGGAAAGGGTTTTTTTGTTTGCTTGTTTGTTTTCGATTTGAGAATATCAGCTGTGGACAAGTCTCCAGTAAGGGCTGTGTGAGGACTCGCTAGGCCATCTGAGTCTCCTCCTCATCAGTGCTTGCATGCCAGCTGTCTCCAAGTCCCACGTGTGGACTTTCCCTGGCCAGGGAAACCCCACGTTACTGTCCGTCCCGGCATTCAGCCAACCCTGTTCATCCACACCCCACCACAAGTCCCATACAAAATCACGGGAGGTGGAGCTGGACGTCTCCTTGATGGCGTTGGTTAGTCACGCTACTCCCTTCCCTTGAGTTGTTTGTGGCGTCTGACAGGCCTGACATCCTGAAGCATGTGAGCAGATCTTGCACTTGCTTTGCTTCCAGCATAACCTGTTCTGAAGGAACTGCAGCACAGTGAAACTCCATTTACCAGACTGCTGTAACAATGTGTTCCAACTGTGGAATTTATGTTTGCTGACGCAGCATCCACATCCCAAAACTGCCATGTGCAAACTGCAATTACAGTTGTAAAAGCAACCTGGAATTAGACACCCCAGATAGACAGGCAAGGTACAAATGTAACAGCAGACAGGCCGACAGGCGGGTTTTAAAGCCGAAGCCACCCGGGAGAGATGTGCAGCAAACACACGTGTGGAGAGGACCCAGCAGTGGCCGCTGCCAAAGTCGTTGTGACGGCGAGGCCGGCGGCGGGCAGGGCCTGCCGTGCTCTGGGCAGGGGAACGGGCTCTGCAGGCTCCAGCTGCAGAGAGGTGGGAGAAAACACAGCCAAAGCGCCTCGGGGATGCCGAGTAGCGCTGGCAGGGCAGTTCACCGCTCTGCCTGGTGCTCAGAGACCACGAGCAACAAAAATACGTGTAACCTGGCTAAAGGACAGCAAGCTGCCTGTTCTGGAGAGCAGAGAATGGGGAAACAGGAGATCACAGTAATCCCTGACTACCTGAAGGACGATGTCCCCAGCAAGGGCGGGTGAGGCCTAATGAGGGCGTAAGAAACCATCCAGGATGTTACGCGCTCTCTGAATGAATTACCAGATGAAATTAGGGAAAAAAACAGTGAAACAAGTGGCCAGGAGGACAAACTGCGGACAGACTAGCTCTCCTCATTCCAGTGACCTCCACTAAGAGGGTGGCAGAGAGGGAAGTGCAAGAGTTGTTCCCAAAGCTCATCCGAAAAGCAGCAGCCAGACCCAAAGTCTAAAGCGACTTGCAGAAGCGGAGAGTATCCGTTACATTATAATATCTTTGATCTTAGAGGTCTACATGGGGGTTGCTACCACTCCGTCACTAGCTTTTCAGCCTGCTCTCTAGCTTCACTTCACCAGCCAAAAAATCCGTCTGCACAAAAAATAATATTGAGTGAAATCTTCACTTTAACCTACATGTTGAATATCTTCTTTTTTAGAAAGGTAGGAGGGAAAAAGAGGGAGAGGGGGAAGAAGAAAAAGGAGAGGAATTGTAAAGAAAGGTAAATAAGAAAAGCTCTATTACTGTATCAAAAGTAAATTCATATTGAAGAATATATATTCTCAACCGAAGAAGTGCTTGAAAAGACTATTAGAGGGTTTCACTGAGACTGAGTACTAGAAGCATGAATTATTTAGAAAAAGACAGGCTGAAAGTTCTCGACCAAACACCCTGAACAATATACGAATGTGGATTTGTGTGAGATATGAATTCAATCTGGATCCAGTCCCATGGGGGTCAATCCCGTGTTCTACAGTACAAAGCATAACCCAGAGATTAAAGAGAACTGAAAATAAATCCTTGTTCTGCTTTGGTAGTTTTCATTTACAGAGATGCAAAACACAAATATTTATAAACAATATTCTTACAGGATTTGGAGGATACTCTTCCCTTACAAATAATTACTATTTAAAGAAATTCTGACCTCACTTAAATTGAGATGCAATATGTGAGCATTCAGAGCTTTGTTGGAGAAAATAAATAGTATTAAAAATAAAATCAGCATTAGAAAACCCCAGGCAATAACACTAGCCAGTCTGCATAGCAGGCGAAACACAGACTTGCAAGAAGGGTTCAGATAATACAGTGATGCAAGATATCAAAGAATCTCCTTGCTTGGTTAAGATAGCAGAACACCACTATTTAACATCACCAAGACAAGCACCTCCAGGCTCTTTTATTTAAGTACTAATTTAACCTGGCTCTGTTCAGCTCACAGTCTGTTGCTACTAGATCATGCTGAAGTCAGAGAAAGATAACTGGAGATTAAACTTTACAGATATTTCTGTTCCTGAAATTACTTCCCTTTCTATACGCTGCTACTGGCTGTAGCCCAGAAGTTTCTTATTCCCTCTTAATATTAATAAAGCTATGGCAATTCACCCAGCCGATGGTCTGGCCCTGAACGCTTTGCTGCCCTTGATACTGGTCTGTCCATCTTATGCTATGGAATAGTTACCATGGCAGTGGAACATGAGGAATGTCTAGAGGGGCACGTGAGCAATTTGTGTCTGAAACACTGGAGAAATTGTTCAAGATCTATTTATGCTGTTATCAGCCTTCTGACACTGCCCAGATCACGGCAGGCCAGTCTCTGTCTGCACGCCTCACCACATGCACCTTTCTTCCTATCCCTCTGTATTTGCATTTGCAAACGAGCAATAATTGTATTGTTTGGGGGTGAGGGAGAAAGGAGAGGTGCTCATGTGTTTTAAATGCTTCCTTAGCTCCCTTTCTAAGTCATGTGTCACTCTGTCACTGAAAATCCCCTGCGGTGGATTTTTTGACTAAATGACAGCCATGGAAAGCCTCACTCAGAATGGAATGCCAAAACAAAGACAAAACCCCAAAGACTGCCACTTTTCTCTCCCTATGTTTTGGAATGACGTGGTGTTTTCTATCCCCAAATGTTTCTCCCCTTGGGTGACATTAATTGTGCTCATAAGGCCTCCAAAGGCAGACAGGGGTGCACAGGACATCTGCTAACTTGATATTAAAAGGCAGAAGTTCCAGGCCCCATTTCTTGACCACCCATCCCAAACTTTAGAAATACATGAGAGACGCCGTGCATTTGGGAAGTGCAAATGAGGAAGGGGAGGCCTGTGGTGGACTGGAGTAAGTAGAAGCTCATGAATACAGCAGTGGAAGAAGTCTCTTAGAAATGTAAGGAGAAAACACTGACACAAACCCACTGAAATACCGCTGGTGCCTGTGCAGCTCTACAGAGAACATTTTTCCAAGCAGGCGAGGAATGCTAGGCAGGGGGTCCGTAGTCTTTGGCTTGTTTTCCCATCTATACACATATGCCTGACTTTGAGTAAAAGATTAACATGACAACTAGGAAAACGTCCTCGGAAAGAACTGGATAAAATGCTGTTTGTGCATGTCAGCTCCGGGCAGGCTGGATCTCCGCGTGACTCGGCGCGGACGCGTACCTGCGCCAGGACGTTTCCGCAGCGGGATCACCCCTTCCGTGGCAGGGCGGGCGCGCACGGCAGCGTGCAGCTTACCTGACACGCACATTCCTTCGGTCAATGCGGTTTGGAAACAACCTTCCACCTACTCTTTTTTTTCTGCATGTGACGTACGTTGTTGCATGTTACAGAAAAGCCCCAGGTAAAGTAAATGGAAACTCTAACCAGCAGCTCTGCACCTGGTGTTTTTGCATTTCCCAACAGATACTACAGTTGCTGGAATGATGTGTGAATCTCCTACAACACCTTCTATTGACAATTTAGTTTAGGTGTGGCATGAGAGAGATCTGTGTTATTGATACTAAGGACCCACAGCCTGTTGCTAAAGAGAAGGAAGAAATGAACGGAGGGAATTTACAATTTAAAAAAAAGCCCACAAAGATTTACATTCTAGTGCGTTTGACAGCAAGGAGTTTGCCAGAGGCTCGAAAAGATCCCTAACAGACTTGCAGACATTTTCATTTTTTGTCCACCATGGTGGTGGACAGAACAGCAGGGCTTTAACTAAAGCCCATCTTCGTAGATATCTAAGCTCTGTTGCATTTTCCTCTTCTGCTATCAATTTGTGATCCCTCCAAGTGATGGTGTAATGCAGCTGGCCCGAGTCCTGCTGCAAGGAATGCACTGGTGCTCAGTAAACCGCCAGCACTAACTGTGGTCTCCCTGCAGCTCTCACTAACCTGGCAGTTCAGCTTAATTTAGTAACATGGCTGAAAATGAAAGACATGTTCCCTTTCTCACTACCTTTCTTTTTTTTTATTATTTTATTTTATTTTATTTTATTTTATTTTATTTTATTTCATTTCATTTCATTTCATTTCATTTCATTTTTATTTTATTTATTTGGGGGGAAGGGTGTGTTTTTTCTGGAAAAATCAAAGGCTTTTTCTTACTAGAATTAGGGAGATCGCATAGGAAGAAAAGGGACCCACCGCTTATAATTCAATCACAGTCCTCAGCATTTCTGCTTTACCTGAAGCCTGTAAAGCATGAGTCACAGCCCGTTCTCCTTGTGCCACGGTGGAGAGGAATGCTGATATGTGGGAACTGACAAAGAAGCAGGAGGGAACCAATGTTCACCTCTTCATCCCATTCAAATCTGTTGGTGAATCACAGGGTAAGAACCTGACCTCACCCATAAAGTTCCGTGAAGATTAAAGGAACTTCCTTATTTCTCCCTGCTCTGACTACCAGCTTTATTGGCTGGAGATGAGCTGTTAAACCGCCCTGCTGAGGGAGAATGAGTACAAGCCTTGTCAAGGGCCTTGACAATTCAGGTCTAAGAAAGCATTCGCTATTCCTTTTGGTGAGTCAAAAAGCAACTGGTCCTCCTACCGAGCACATCATGCAGGTGCTGTTGGCTGAGAAAACAAACATACTCAACAACATCAAATATATTTTCTTGTGGGAACAGTTTGGAGCCCTGAATGAGAAGGTGATGTTGCAGGAAATTGCCCCTCAAGTGATGTTTTCATCTCACCTAGTCTGCCAGCATGCAAGGAAGCACCACATAAACTATTCCCCAAGAGCTGGAAAAAAAAATTAGAAAATTCTAAGGCCCATTACATCCATCTCTAAAGAGTAGGAAAAGGGAAAACACCTTAAGCTAATAGGTTTTTCACAAACTGAATTGCCTTCTGGGTTCAAGGGACTAAAATAGTCCTAACAGTTTTGGTCCTTGCACTAAGCGCAGCTCTCAGTCTCTTGAGGACCTGGCCCCTGGCTTAGTCACTGTCGGGGCACAGCATGTCCCCTCCCCGAGGGGCTGCCAGAATACAGGAAACAGGCACAAGTTGGTTTGCCCCATGCTGTAGTCTTACTTCTATTTTTTTCCTTCTTTGCAGCTGCAAAATACAACTGAGCAAGTTAAATTCTACTTCCCTTGAACACGGAAGCAAGCAGCACATTTTGTCACATGGCCACATCAGCATATTGCAACAAGCATGGTCACCTGGCGAAACAGTTCACTCGGAGATTTGGAAGGAAAATTTCCTTAGGGCAGCTGACACTGGACATCTGGCAGCCCTTTACTTTTGTTCTGAGAATAACACCTACATTGTAGGGCATATTGCCAGAAACTGCACCTACCTGGGATGTAGCCAGCCCAAGATGAAAGGAAACACCAAATCCAAATGGATGATTATCTTTACTAATGTTGTTCAGCATAGAGGTACCTCAGAACATATTAGTTCCCCTGAGGTATTCAGTGCTGTTTGTTATAGTCAGGCAACTAAAAAAGTTAATCGGGTCAGAGCCAGGCTTGCATATGCTTTCTCCACAGGGATTATGAACCACTTGCCAAATATTCAGATTGGGTAATTGCTACCTGGATTACCAAGGGTATGCAGCCCAAAAGAAAATAACTGCTTAGAGTTTCTGATAGATTGCATCACTCCATGCCAAAGTACATGGCAGAATGAGAATCATCAACACATGATGTAAGGATACAAGCTTGTCGTTTAGACAGCAGAGTTGAACCCACTGTGGCTGGCTGGAGCAGAAGAAATATTAACTCTCCTACGCTGTTTATAGGAAAGCAATAACTTCATTCTGGACTCCAGAAGCATTTGTGGAATCCAGAGATTCCCCAAAATAACATTCCTTTTCTTAGAACACAGGAGACAAGCATTCATCCCTGCTTCAAAACGTAAATTTGACCAAAGCTAATTTTACCCCAGCGTCTAGCTATGAGATCATTGTTCTACCAGTATACAAAAGTTTAGCCTCATGCTGCCACATATTTTATGATCAAATGCAACTTGGAGCAACGCCTGTACTGTCCATCCGGGCTACTGCTATGTGAGAAAACAAACAAACAAAAAAAATCCATCATCTGCTGCATTTAACTATAAAGCTCTGATGAAACTCAAGTTCCTTCTAACAAAAATACGAAGATATATGGGAATAATACAGCACTCAAAATGTTACAACATAATTGTAATGTAGGAATATGAAATCCCTGAAGCATTTAGAGCTGCTTTTCTTCTTTGTGGCAAAACAGTGATACAGTCGGGGAAGAGAACAGAAATTATTCAAATCTTCACTCTATTCCAGCCAGCCATGCATACAGTGCTGACTCAGGAGCAAACATTAAAACGCAAGAGCCATGAGGGAACTTAGAAATCCAATTGTACATCTCCCAAGGGGAGTCATTACAACAGTGTCAAACAGGCCCTAAGCAGGAGGAATGAATAGGTGGGGAGGGAGGGCACGAAAAGGAGAGGGGAATATCTGATAAGGGCAGAATAAGGCTGGTAGAAAAGGCCCTCTGCCAAATCAACACACTGGGCATTCAAACTCAAGTGTGATCCTGCGGTTTTTAAGGAGGAAAGTGATAGCACATATCAAAAGTTAGCATAGAAGACAAGATGCAAAAATACTAAAGACACAGATAGCATTAAAATACACAATGCAGGGCCCACTTATCTGTGTCCTTAGAAGATTACACTCCTCCTTGTTTTGTTAGAGTTTTAGAAGTAAAATAATTAATTCTAGAAATAATTCCCAACAACTGAATAGACTCAAAACTAAATCTCAAACAAAGAAGGGAGACAGAGTTATTATTAGGGCTTACTCAAGCTACTAAACCTGGCCATAGATGAAATATTAATTAAAGGCTGCATTCAAAGCCTCCAGAAAATAATTATTCAACACAGCAATGATGTTTTTCCTAATTGTGTAATAAAGTTTTATCTTACTGTACAGCAAAACTTACACCAAAATGTTAGTGTAGAAGGAATATCACAGAGCTTCAGTGACAGGCTGAAGCTTGGGAAAGACATGTGCGTATTAATATTTAACTTCAGAAAGTATGCAAACTGTTTAAATAACACTGTGCTGGTCTTCTGTATGAGAAAATGGATAAAGTCAACAGCTTTCATTTCACCTTTGGGCAGATCACCAAGTTAGCGCTTAAATTAATCATCCAATTAATCTCTATTAAATAAATTACCAATACAAATGAAACCACTGCAATTTAAGATAATCCTGTTGTTGTTGTTGTTGCTTTGTTTCTTTTATTACTACTATGGATAGCTCTTTTATGAAAACTCAAATCTCAGTTCCCTGAACCTGGAAGGTATCCAAAATTCAGATTTTGTATCAGGCCCCTCTCATGAATGCATAAAAATGCTTCTTTATCTTTTGTGAAAATAACTCTTTTTTGAGACAGGAGCTCCAGATTCCACTCCTCCCATTCACACTGAGGAGAACATTACTCCCTAAACAGTACCACTAAATCCAAAACAAGCAGTGAGATATCCAAAACATCCCTTAGTTAGAGAGAGTACCTCTTCCTAGGCAGAAAAGAGGGAGGGAGAATAGGTTCAAAGTGACTGTATTCCAGCAGGTATACCCCTTCTCCAAATATCAAATTTACGAGGGTTCCCTGGAAAGAAGCACCAGAGGAACATGTAAGGATTGTAAGGCCAAAGAATTAGGTCCCACAAGTATTGCTGTTTTTCATTATAAAGCTGTTAATCTTATTAAAAAGTAATTCTTTAATGTATTTCATGCTCTGTGATGAACTCTTCTAATACTGACCTCAGTCTGAACAGCCTTAATAATAGGGCTGTGGAAGTGTTGCTAGAGGCAGGTCTTGCACTGCTGTCTTCTCTCAGTTTTGTCTTTTGCAGAAAGATACTACTAGTATCAGTGAAAGGCCATAAAACTGAAGCCACAATTTAAAATCAAAATGGTTTTAGTGCTTGTGTCAAAGGGATCCGAGCGTTCTCAGTAGTGACTATAGCAATTACCTGGAGAAAACATCCAGATGGGCACAGAATTTTGAAAGAAAAAGACACTCCTCTCTAACAGAGGTCAGAATTGGTTTTTCATTCGGTCTTTTTGACTGAAGAGGGAGAAGGAATGAGTGTTGTGTGAAGGAAGGAGAAGAGGGGTAGGACAGAAAAACAGATGAGAGAGAAGAATGGTGCAAAAAAAGCAGGGCAGGGGGATGAGAGAGATGGGGGATATCTGACTTAGAGAAAGGATGAAGCAGGACAGCTGCTACTGTGGCAAGATGAAGTGTCTTCTTCACCATCCCCACACTGCTGTGTGCGGTGGCAAATCCCCAGTCCACTCTCTTCCAGATCTGCCCCTTTCGCAAGGCTAGGTGACAAAACTCACAGTGTTCTGCCAGTCCTTGTGGTTGTGGTTAGGAAACTGCCGCATGTTGGGTCTCAATAGAAAAAGTATTTTAATACAAGAAAAACAGGAAACTCAAGCACGTTTTGGGTCTAATTCAATTTCAGTTCCCCGATTCCTTTATTTTCTATGGACAAAAGGCATGTAACAGAATTATGAACTGGGACGTGAAGAAAGCAGAACTGTGCATATGACAGATAAAACTGGCTTATTATGTGAAAACTGAAGCCATGCAAAACATAAATTCAGAGCAAATTAAAACACCTCTCATCCAAAAACCCGTTAGGTCCATGCAAGTACATCCAGGCACCTGGACACAGTTTGAATCTAATGTATATGAACTGGCACAGGTCATGGTTTCACAAGAGCAGACCAGATCATAAAAAAATGCAAATATTCTTTCTTCATTTTAAGCAGAAAGCAACCTCTGACTTTGGAATCTCTAGACACAACGTACAATGCGCCAGTTCAATGTCAACCTCCCTATACTCTCTCTACAAGAGCATCAGTGCATTTTAGTGCTAATGTACTAAAGCATGACACTAGCTCAAGATAACCACATTCTATTGAGAAACATAACAATAGAAATAATGGAATAAGCACTTCATGCAATTTGCTAGGAATGTAGTTTGGAGACCAACAGCCAAAACAAACTAAAATGGCAAATGCAAGAACTCTATTTTGAAGAAATGATCTGCAAACAGACTCAGCAGCTTTACAGGGGGTCATATTTTCCACAAGGATAAACTGTCCTTGAACAATATTTTCAGTGCTCTGGGTACTAACATGCTTTCTTTTCCTATGGATTGTTCTCCTCTCTTCTCCTTCTCCTTGAGCAAATATTTACTGTGATCAATAAAATTTTTCTCTCCATTTATGAGTTAAATAGCATCACGTTCCCATACGGTATGTTTCATATACCCAGAACATATGTGCCCAAAGAAAATGACATTTTCTAAACTACTTCTGATGGAATTATTTTTAAGGGATCATACTGATTGCAGATGCCAGTGCCGATGCATTGATATATTTAATTTATTCGGATATTAGATCTGTAAGTGGGAAGAATGAACTATCCAGCTCAAAAAAGGAGGTGACATTTTGCTGAGATAAAGCTCTTTTGTGTGTATGTGAGAAAGGGATGCCTGATAATAACACCTGCGAGCAAACACATCATCTTCACAGGAACTACTGACATGCTTAATTTTAAGCAAGCAACAAAAAGGTATTTTTAGTGAAATTATTCATACATGCTGGCATGTGTCCAAGGGGTTTACCAGGTCAGAGTGTAAGCAGGCAAACTGCAGCCTGCAAGATGCCAGCAGAGCATTAGTGACAAGTGTACCTTGGTCCGCGATCTGTTATTCATTCACCTATTTGCTGCTCATCATCTGAAAAATTCCTGTGAATCAGGCAGGAACTTAAAACATTGTCATATGTGAATTAAAAACAGTGTCCAGTGGTCTGGGGGGCAAAAAAAAAAAGAAGGTAAAGACTGTGCAGGTGAGCATGTATTTCCTTGCATAGACTGGTGACCATGTGCAGCTCTCACCTTCCTCAGCCTACAGCTCTGAGCGTAGGAACGGAGCCCGTCACCTCGAGCCCGTTTCTGCCCCGGCCCACGCGGCCGCGCGTGGCCACACGGGCCACTCAAGTGGGGCATGGGGCAAGGAGCCGCCCCGCGGGCCGGGCAAGGGCACGAGGAGCCGGCCGGGCGCTGATGCAGCCGCGGTAGCTCGAAGGGCTTTGGGCAGCCCTGCGCGCCGCTGTCCCGCATGGGCGGGTTGCGGGCGCCCCGGGCCCGCCAGCGTCTCTGCCCGGTTCGTATTGCTTTGAGGAAGTCGGGGACTGGGCGCCGCGCTCGGGTCCTTCTCGCTGAATTCCCCTTCAGGAACACAGGGGCAAAGAGGAAGACATCTTCGGTGAACACCTGCAACCAGCAGTTCCTTCCTCTGGCACTTAAATAGATTTTCCTCAGATTACAGTAAAACAAGACACTGTCTGTTCCCCTTCATACACCCCAAAATACAAACAGATGTATTAACAAGAAAGACGGTGAGGGCTTCAGCGGGGAAGCAAAAGCAAAGCTTCATAGGGCACTAACGTCTACACCGTCGTTGGGTTTAACCCCCAGATCACAGCTCTTGCTCCCCAGGAGCGGCGCAGGCTTGCTTAGCATGCCTGAGGTCCCTCACGCACAGTGGGCACCAACACGGACACGCGTATTCCCATGTCTGCAGAATTCTTCCATTTGGTTGCAGTTTTATGGATCTCAGCTTGAGCCTGCCCGTTTGGACGGGGGGGCTCGCTGGCCACGGGCTGTTCAAGAGCCTGGTAGATGGTCGCTGGGTAGAGGAAGAGGCACCTGCACCCACCGTCCGTGTCACAGACAGATTGAGTTAGCTTGTATGGCCTCCCCGTAACCTAATTAGCACTAGACATAACTTGGTTTTGGGCCTAGCTAAGTCTGCAGTTTGAAATGATTAGCACAGCCATGCTCTATTTTCTGTTTGACATTTATGTTGGTTGTGGACAAGCTTGGCTTTTAGGAGAGATAACCGGACCTGGACAAAGTGACAGCAGAGAGACAACCATCAGCCTGAGGCCAACAGTGCGGGAAGCGCTGACTTGGAGGTGGGGGCAAGGAGGAGTAATGAATCAGCACCACCACTTGGTGGGAAATAATCTCCAAAACAGATGCCTGTCCCATGTGAGCAGGGTGAAACAGCCCGCGACACCCACCCTGTACTAGGAAATATAGCAAATGCTGTACGTCCTAACGCAGTCCTAGGCGTCAAATGCCAGGTAGAGTTTAAGCTGCGAGAAAACATCTTCACTACAAGCACAGCAAAACCCAGCAAAAACTGGTAGCTTTGGCAAACACGCAGAACACATCAGGGTTTGCCTGGAATAGGAGGCGATATGAAGTGCAGGCCTGGCGGAGGGGGTGGTGAGAGCGTCAGGGAGGTGCTGCAGGGCCAGCTGGGCAGAAGGAAGAGCGTACGCTGTAGGCTGAAGCTGTAGGCTGAGTTCAGAGGAAATCCTGATAACTTTCAGAGCGAAAATTTCAGATCCAACAGGTCAAGAAAGGGGAACTACATGAGACAGTCATATCACAACTTACAGAGGACCTTCTTGCTCACTGGGTTGCTAAGTTCTAAGGTATTTTTTACTTAGCCACAACCATTTAAAACATGAACACCTGTATGACAAACAACTTGATATTTGAGAGCTGTATCATCTGAAATTCTGTCTCATTTGAACAAATTACTCTCTTGCTCACCACCAAAGATCTTCACTTTCATTTTATGATGACTTCATTTCCAAACTTGTAACTTCGCTTTACAGAAATAAATAGCTTTATCCACTATTTGGCTGTTATCGAGCCAAAGTCAAAATATTGTGGTACAACCAGTCTCGTCCACCTGCACATGAAGCAATATTTACAAGAATGTCCCTCTCTAACCAGATTGTAGTCTAGCCACAGGGCTGATTTCAAGGGCTTTTCTGGCACTTCTAAGAAGTGGCAGTAGGCTGAGTTAGACAGCAGCAGCAAGCAGCCAATTTGATGGTGAGAGAAGAAAGGGATCCACACCTTAGTCTCTGCCCAACATCCCCATATGCAAGAAAAAGATTTCATTGACTTCCATAAAAGAGATGCTACTGAACAACTACTAGGAAATCATTAAGCATTCTAAATAACTAAATAGAGATACTGTTGTCAAAATGCAGGGAATAATTGCTAGTTGTGATACATGAGCTTTGCTGTGCTGTGTATGTTAACTTAGTAAATTGCAAAATTAATTCAGCCACAAAGGGTCTCCCAGTCATCTGTAAATTAGTCCAGTTATAGTGTTTTATACTTCAGTACTGCCTTTAATCAGAGGATCTCAAAATACATTTGTGATCCATAATTAATAAGATGTGCTATAGTGCAAGGAGATAGGTGATTATAGCAAACACTGGATAATCCGTTGCACTTTTCTACATTTGTAGCACGAACTACTGAGTATTGAGGAATGATACAGCAACAATAAGCTCTGAGCACTGCCTTGTTTCTCATTTACAAATGAGCTAGACATGTGAACATGCACGTACATGTGTCTTCATCTTTTCTGACCTTCTTTGTGCAGGTACAAATGATATAAGTAGGCAGAAGCATATACTCAGCTCAGAACAATCCAGATGCCTAGCTCTTGCAGAGTAAAGAGTAAGGGAAGTAAAATGGATGTGTTTGTGTACACGTGTGGATGCATGAGCTGCAAATTAGTACATCAGATAGCAGAACCATGTAACATCTGCAAAGCAGACATGTAAGCCTAAAATTTACCATTTGAGAACAACTGTATAACTAACCTGCTCTGTTAATCACACTGAAGATTATTCATGGTAAAAGAGATCTAAAAATCCAGTTTATTTTTAACCATATATTGTATTTAAAGAATAGAAGGAAAGTTATTATCTTACAGATAGTAAAATCATTATAAATAATGATTATACAAATATAAATATCATTACTGCGATAGTAATTACAGACAGCAGGAGAATGACTTTACACACACAGCTACACTGTAAGTCCACGACCACGCTGGCAGTTGCATCCAGCCAAGTTACTACTAATTCTGCTTATAACAGCAGTGCCTAAGGACTGCTGAGAATGGAGTCCCATTGTACTAGGTAGGCTCCACACACCAGACTGCAACCAGCCCCTGCCTAACGAAGTCACAGCCTAAACAAAGAGGAGTGACGGAAGCTGGAGGAAAGGCAATATTGCGTGATAGAAGCAACTTCAAAGGAATTCCTTTTCTTTTCTTTTCCTTTTTTTTTTTTTTTCTTTTTTTTTATCTTCTTGGCAAGGCTTAGATAAGAGTTTAGATAAGCTGAAAAAAGAAGGGATACCAATGGGGAAAGACATTAGGAGAAGTTGGCCAGAAAGCTGAAGGTAAAACAGGGCAGACACGGAACAAATATGAGGTGAAGGGAATGTGGGGAATAGGAAGATGCAGAGGGGAGAGAGGTAGAGCTCAACAAAACAGAACAGGGCAGAGAAAATCCTCCAGAAGAGCAGTGAGTTCTCACAGCACCTAACAGTCCCTATTTCAGCAGCTCTGGTAGCTGTTCCTCTCTGTGGTTCAGAGGAGGCACCGTTTGTGTCCTAACATCCCCTGAGCAAGAAGTGCTCCCTGCACTGCACTGCACTGTGCTGAGGGAAGGGGGAGGGATGGGCACTGGCCAGAGCCCATCTACTTCCCCATCTCCTCATACAGCCATCTCATGCCATCTCTGAGCTGCATTTGCAGCTGCTCTTGCCAGCTAGAGTGCTCGGCCACAAGGCCAACCACAAGCCCAAACTTCTTCTCTTCCTAGTTGGTTCACCGCTTTTATCTCACACAGCAGGCCTGTTGTGAACATACTGAGAACACATTGATCACTCCTGCTTCTATTCCACATCTAGGCCATTTCACTTTCTGGTTAAGCTGAGCAGAAATACATGCAACTGATGAGTGAAGCAGAGAGGAAAGAGAAGGAAAGATGCTCATCTTGCTGGCTCATCACCTACACAGCCTTTTAGGCAGGAATACTGACAAACACAATTTCCCTAAAAGCTGTTCTTGTTAAGCCTAACTAAATATGAGGAAAAACTTTCCACTGATATTATTTTTTGTGAAAGCATTCACAAAACCAAAATTTCTAAGTCTATTCTCTCTACCAGAGACTTATGTCACACACCCATTTCCTGCAGGCAAAGGACACAGATATATAGCAGCAGATCATGGTTTACAATAGCTCAAAGTAGAAGATGGAGGCATTACCACTTACCTCCACATCTCAGTCCCCTGTGGGAGGTCAGTGGAGTTCGAGGAGATGGACATACAACCATTTCTTGTGGTATCTTGCCAATCTTCTGCCCCTGGGTCTATTATGATTAATGTTGATCCACCACCTGGAGTCTGTCTTGGCTGTCAACACTGTTTTTCATGGCGAGCAACCATAGTAAGAATGTGTAATGGATCTCCACCCACATTTTTGAAGAGTTGTGGGACTGCTGGAAAGATGAGATGAAGTTAAACTCGGTCCCAGTCCACAACAGGCAACTGAGTCTCCTGTGAATCACAGACTGCTCTGCTGAAGGACTTGCAGCAAACAGAGTGTCTCTCCCTTGCTGGTAAAGTAGAAGTAGCAGCAAGAAAGGAGTTACAGCACAGTTAATTCTCAAAAGAAGGCAGGAAAGAAGAGCAGGGTATTTTCTGGTTCTAAGATATTCATAGTCTTCTTCAATAACAAGTTTTCAGGATCCATCCAAAGGATCCGTGATATATCTCACTGCCCCTAAAAGGACGACCTTCGAACAAGAATATCAAAGTTAGAGCAGCAGGTTTCTAAAACATTACAAATAGATTTGTGCAAGTCATCATTAAAACGGCCATTCATGGGTAAGAACAAAACCTTGAAGTTAGCCCTCAAATGCTTTTGAAAGCCACGTGCCCGTGTTAAGTAAAACCATTACAGCACAAGCTATTTCCAACATCCAGAGCCAGAGATCATACAAAACTATCAGAACAGATTTGTACTGTAAAGCTTCTACTGAAATAAAGTCATGCCTGGTAACACTGATACAATACATACTATATGTAGGTAAATCAATATTATCATTCCCCCCCTCAATGTGCAATGCTTAAGATAGGTTTGGTAATCAAAGCAGACTCCATGTAACAGAATATCAGAAATATTTATGATATCTTTAAACAATCGCAAGCCTAAAAGCTAGAGCACTGATGATTCAAAGTACAAAAGCAGAGTTTTGACAGCACGCTATGGAAAGAGAATTTTCTTTTTTCCTTTTGGCATACCCCCTTCGGGTCCTCTGCATGAAATCCAGCCCTATACTAAATATACAGACCATGTACAACACACATATGCACCCCGAGGCCCCCAAACCTTCAGCTGTTGTAAACCACTGTAACTCTCTTGACTTCTGTTCTCCAACAACTGAATGCAACATTTGAGTATCTGGCCTAAGGAGCATATTCCATCAGAAACAGAAAGAAGTCAGTTTTTAAGATAGCTTTTGACGGAATAACAAGGTTGTGTTGTTTTTGAAATGAATATCACTTAGTTCATGACTTGTCTTCAGCGTTTTTATATAATAACAACCTCTAATGTTCATCTGCAAGGTGTTCAGGCCAATGCCAACATACATTTTGCCAGACCACTGGTGTTCAGGGCTTATAAATTATTATATTATAAACTATTACATTCCATTCACCAAACTAAGACCTAGAATTGAGAGTTTTAACTTCAACCCATAGAAATACTTATGGGCTGAAGATGAAACTATGCTGCTATGGCTGAGAGAGGATCTGGCTCCATAGTAAATACTATTGGTTCTTACGGTTTTCTCCTCCTTCTCCAAGAGACACTTTACTTTCTTGCTGACACTTTTGCAAATGTGATGAATAAGCTCTGACTGAACAACAGAGTTTGTTCATATCTTCTTGTTCAGTCACTAGAGTGGGTAGGTTGGTAAGAATATAAGTTCATTAAAGTTTACAAAACAAAAATGCTATTAATACAGTCTAGTGGGTTTCCTTTTTTACTGAACTGGTTCATAAGAAGACTCACCTACTCATCTGTTCATTCTCAAGAAATATAAACTCCCTAATTCATTTCATATTTAATTGGAAATGTTGTGCCCTCGTGATGTATCCAGAGTCCTACCACCCAGAAAAGCACTGCAATTTGATGACACATCAAACAATGTCATTAGTGGGAGAAACTTCTAGGTATAAACACTGAAAATTTTTATAAGCAGTGGTCAAGTGCTCCTTGAAAAAAACTGCAGTGAGAGGGTCCCCCCAGCAGCTGTTTGGTACCATTGCTTTAAAAGAGATGGCTATCCTAGAGCAGAGCTCCTCTTCATTCCTACTGCAAAGACTAACAGATTAATTTAACCCAATAAAAGCTCTTCACTTTAAGCTGGCTGACATTGCCCTGAAGCAGATTCTCACATCTCTGTCCTTATGGCTCTGTGGGGGCAACAGTATCCAAAAGAAGGCTGTTAACAAGCAACAAAAAAGGAACAAACATGTGAAACCAGTGTTGCTGTTTCTACAGTAGGCATCCGAAAAAACATCCAAAAATACATAATACATCAAGCAGAGATGAATCTTCAGGCAAAACAAATTTTTACCTGTCAATGTGTTCCTTTCAAAGGGATAAAACAATTGCCATGAAAAGCTACTCGTCCTTTAAACCGAAGAAAAATTGGAAAAAAAAAAAAAAAGCCTCATGTGTAGCTTGGAGAGAGACGTGATTCTATCAATACAAACCTTGCTGATACCTTGGTTCTGCACTTTGAAATAAAGGTTCTGGAAGTTACTCAAAAACAGTGGATCTCTGTTCTTATGATTTACTGTCTTATGGGAAGACAGTAAATTTCAACACTTAAATCTGAAGTACAGGTCTCTTAAGCACTGTCCTGAATGGTAACTTGATAATATAGTTTTATCACAGCTAATTTTTTGCCTTGATTTTTCTTTCCTGTGAAACTCTGCATTTTTTTTTTTTAATAGAAGGCAGTTTCATGTTTTTTTGATTTTTAATTTTCTGTATAACTGCCCAAAATGCTGCATGTTCTGCCCATATACACAAATTTCAAATTCAGTTTCCAAGCCTGTCTACCGGAAAATCCAAAGGCCTCTAAAAATTCTTTTTTTCAGTGGAAAAAAAAAATGGTTCTGAGCTTCTCATCTTTTCTCAGATGGACCTCATTTTAAAATGGCAGCAACTTGTCAAGCAAAGTTGTCACAGCTTTCCAAAGGCAGTCTGCAGAAACAATCAAGATCAATGAACAATCAGCCACCAAACAAGGTGCCTGCAGATTCCAGTCTGCAGATGTCCCTTAGTTGTGATGTCCTTCTTGCCTGCTGCTCCAAAAGCGGGTCTTTTCACACCAGAAAATAACGCTTAGGCCAAATTGTGGAGTGGTTTTATGAGGTGGAAAGGCACCAGCTAGGGGTTAAAGATAGGCCAATAAACTTGTCTAACTTGCACCAAAATAAGATTTAAACCAAAGTCAACCGAGGTGAAGGGCAAGTGCATTAACTGCTTGTATTAACAAGGCTCTCTGTGCCTGTGGCAGCATGCTGCCCCAGGGAGGGCGTTTTGCTGTAAATAAGACAAATAATCAACAGTTACAACAACAACAAATGTTTCACCAATTTCTCCTACCTTTCATTAAACAAGTAATCTGATTTTTATTAAGTCCTCTCTGAAGTCCATATAGACCTGTCTTTATAACTGTGCCTGTTTACACAGATATGTACACACACAAACATATCACAGCCTGGTGAGTGCTTGAAAAGGAACTTCAGCCAGTTTTGTTCTTAAGTGATAATCAAAGAAATCCTCCGTCACGTGTTGCTGCAGTGTGAGTTGGCCTTACCAGGATGAAGAGTCATGCAGATGTTACCCAAATGCTTCCATTAACTTAATCTTCCTCAGAAGAGCCCTTCTGCTGCCAAGTACTTAAGAGTGTCACTTGGGATTTAGATGCCATTTTTGTTCACTACTGAAGACTGGTCATGTGTAGGAATCTGCAGCCCTGATAATAGGGTTTACAGAACACAAGGAAAATAGATTACTGACTGCTAAAAACATTTTAAAACTACAGTGTTACCTTTTAATAGTCATAAAGTACTTTATGGCATCAAAGTCTTAATAATTTCTTACTCCTTCATGTTTTCTATATTATAAGTTTAGAACATTAAAGATCACAATAATAATTAGCAGAGATGATAACTCTGCTAATTGATGATACAGGAGTAAAACATGAAATGTTTCCTCTACATTATTTTTTTTTAAATATATATTTTGTGTTCAGAAAATGCATCGGGCTTTTTCAATTGTCCTAGCATTTGTTATCTCAGTAATGCTGTTATCTCCGTAATGAAAACAATCTAACTTTTTCCTTTTTTAAGTCAGTTGTTATGTGGGAAGATGTAGTAGTATGAAATAGCAGGAAATAGTAAGAGTAAACTTAACTTTAAAAATTTAGCATGTGTTTTCTAGAGAAAAGATTAACTCTTTTTTTCAACTGTCTTTTTATCTTCATTTTTTCGTCTTGCATTCGTTTCAGCCAAGCAATTCCAACAGTTCAGAAGGACAGATGTTCCATTTCATTCTATTCCCAGACAAGTCACTCTGTAAAATTACATCGCTCTTGAAACATTAGTACAACAGCTTAAAGACTATCAGAAGTTTTAAAGGAGAATTGCAGAGGAAAAAAAAAAATCAGCCATAATCAGCCATTATGTTTGGATCTACCATCTATACTGGACGTCCCTTAGTAGCAGGACTACTCATCAGAGAGATCCAGTTTTTAATTTATTTTCCATCTTGTGGTTCTTCCTGGTTTGCATCAATATAAGAACTTCAGTCCATACAGAGTATGTGTTTTTGTGATATTCAGGAGTGTTGTGGTCTGAGATACACTCAGTGAACCACAGCATACCAAATATATTTCACATGGAGAAAAAAAAAAAAAAAAAAAGATTTAAAATACACTACTAGGCTGACTGGCTAATTGAAACCTAGCAGTAAGGAAGACCAAACAGCTACATTTCACATCATCATCACTGCATATCTGCTTATGCTCATTCAGTTCTACAGCTAGGCAAGGGAGAGGGAAACCTTCGCTCAGGGCTCCCAAGAACCCACCTTGGTTCTTCCTGAACAGGTAGGCAAGGGCTAAAGAAATATTTACAAAGTGCCAAGAGAGGAAAGTTAAACATTTAAAAGTGGACCCTTAACGAAGTGAATGGCTCTCATCCACAAATCACTCCATATGGGTGCATTTATGTTACTGCTTTAGCTGGGATCAGATGCATTCCTGGAGAGCCCTAAATTACTCAATTAGATTATTAACATTCAGGCTACAGGACTAGCCCATCGTTAGGCTGAAGTAACCCACTCAAAATGCACATAGTGTTATCCTAAGGTCCACAGCACCAGTTGTTCCTTTCTACAAATCTGTTGCTCTTGGTCGGCACTATTTGCGCTATAACATGGATGTAACAGTCCCTGTTGCATTGGATGCAAGCTGCATTACCCACATCCTATTAGGTCCTAAATTTCTGAGTTCCTCCTGATGGACAAACACTGATACTTATGTAAAAGAGAGATAAAATGTTCATATTCTGACAGTTTTTATGTCCATCCTTTATAGATTATGTCAGAACACACAAGCTTCAGGAAAGTGAATAATTAGTAAATAATTATCTATAATCTTAGTAATACAGATAATAAATAATTGCCTGTAACTCCTGCTGTTTATTAAATACACACTTGATTCTGGCATATAAAAAATAAATTTCACATTAGGCTCTTAAAATCCCATTCCATTGAATGTCTTCTTGGTCCAGTTTTCTGGAGAAAACATGGACTCTTGCTACTGCTGCCAGTCTGAATTTGTTTCTTAAAGTTCTAAATCTGCACATACTTATACACAAAATGCTTCACATGAGAGCAGTTTTATGCAGTTTTATGCATATGTCACCATTTTCAGATCAAGACACAGAATCAAGAACTTCAGAGTTAACGGCTAGTGTGTTCTCTTGTTCTGCTACCAAACTTCTCCATAAGAAACACTATTTGTAGTAGGTGAGTTCAGGCCAAGAAATTCATCCTAAGCCTGCTCATGTAGCATCAGAGAGACTGTCTGCTTTATCCACCTATCCATACTGGATGCAGCTTTTTCATGGTAGACCGAAGAGCTTGACTTCTGACTTTTGAACTTGAAAGGCACCACTAGAGATAGTGACAAGGTACTTCAGCACTTAACTTTGGCTTTTTTCTTTTTCTTTTTTTTTTCTCTCTATCTTTATCTATCTTAGAGAGAATCATCTACAATTCCTCTAGAGTCAATGAAAAGACAGGGGAACTTTCAGGGTTTCACTTCCGGTGAGAGGAATCCCACTCTTAGAGAAGGACAAGTAGACTGCGAAAATAACCAGGTGCAGCAGTGGGAAAATTCCTGCCATTATAATGTCACTAGGAATTTTACTATTGATTTCAGCAGGAACTAATGAACAAAGGTTTCAAGGTAGTGGATACCTTCTAGTTATTTTGCATTATTTACACTAGTACTTTGTATTTTCTCCTTTTTAGACATTGAAGCAGAGGAACAGAAAACAGTAGGGGTTTTGCCTCCTTGAAAAGCAAGACAGCATTCAGTGTAAAGCATATTGGGTCAATTATATAGTAATAAAACAGACGTCCATGGAATTGCAATAGAGAGGAGTCTGGTCCAGTGTTGCAAATTAAGAAAATTGACCTAAATTCAGACCCACGGTACATGCGTTGAAGTACGAATAGATCTAAACACTTATCAGAGAGGAAAAGCTAAACTTACACTACCCAGGGTAAACTCGTGCTTGTCCTGGTAACATGAAACCCTTACCAAATTCTATGGCCCTCCTCTTCTAATGTGGAGAAGCAAGATTTGGATTTTTCTTTTTTACAGTTACAATTAAGAATGTGATCACATTAGGAAGATTTTCTGTCATCACTTTTCCCTCAATTACAAAACAGAATACACAGGGTAGGGAATATTATGAAATCACAGTATTGGACTGTATCCCAAAACAAGGATTATATTCAATAAAAAGGAAAATACAGCTTGTTTCACTACTATAGTACTCCAGTTTTACATAGATAACATAACTCTAACAAAAGTAATCAAACATGTCTGATTTATAAATGTACGCATGCTTGATATGGGATGGAAGGTCTTAATAGCCTTCCAGGAAAAATATGGAAAATTCATGCTCTCCTAATAAAAGTAAACACTACTTTTACTGTTAGATGATTAATCTTATTCTTCTAATATCTATAAAATAATGGACTAATATAACCTGTAGTCTCAAAAATTAGGAAGAGTCTCGTTCTTATCTCGTCTCAGTGAGTCAGAATTTTCTGTCTATAAACCCACTGCTCTGCTAGAAAGCAAACTTTTGACTAATATTACCTTGTATGAGTTGCAGCTAATGCTCTACGCTTGCAAACTGCAAAACTGCTTCTTATTTCATTAAATGTTTAAAGGAACTCAAAATCCAGTCAGGTATTTTCAGGACTCTGCATGACTGGGATGTAAACTCATATCCTCATATAGCTATGACCCTCAGAGTTATGTGCCTGACCACTTCTTGAATTTAATGGAATGCTGGTGCTTACCCTGGGAATGTGGTCTCCTGTTCTCCCCAAAATAATCCATCAATATACGCAGAAAAGGAATACAGATGTGTGTTTTCAGGCTGAGCTCTAGTATCTGAATGTGGAAAAATCCTAAGGAAAAAAACTTCCTGTCTGATGACAGCAATTTATCTTCCAATATCATCTGCTTTTTAAATTTTCAGACACTGGAAGGACTAAAATATCACCTAAATTTTTATACTTTTAGAAAGGAATGCCAAGGAAGTATCAGAAATAAGTTGAGTTCTCATGGCCAAATTCTGCACCTTTTAAGTGGGAGTTAGCCTGAGGAATGGGTGTGAAGTGACACTAATTGGTATCGAAGTCATTCAGTTCACTTCTGTTCTGGTACTAACTTCATTATTACACAATATAGAAAATTGAGTTAATTTTACAAATATATCACTTTGAATTTACAGATAAAAATTCAGTCCAAAGTTATATTTTACACCACAAAAAGCATTTTAAGTACCTTATAAAGGCCCACACTTTAAAAAGAGGGGCTGATGCAAACAGTGCCTCTGTATGTTCTGTTGATCTTACGTGAGAATTGGTTTAACATTAACAACATACACTGCACAAAAACTCATATGGGCTGAACATTGCAAGGCTGCCAATTTAATTTGAAATGACTTGACAGAAAATCTCTAGGCCACCAAATGCTATTATAAAGCACTGTATTCTCATTAAAGGTCTGAGCCTTTTTTTCTCCCTGAGGGCAGGCTCCTCGTGAGGCTGTCCCTCTGGCATAACATGTGATAGAGCTAATCTGTCTTCACTTGGACAGCACTGCGGATATGCAAACCCAGGTGGCACTAATAGGTTTACAGTAATAACTATGGAATTGGATACAGTATGTTACACTGTGAGAAATTCCCACAGATCAATTTTTGTGGTGAAGGTTAACCAACAGACACCGAGCCATAATACTCCTTTTTCATGGGTCTGCTAACAATTTTATGGCTTTAAAAATAAAAGAAGAGAGAATCGCCCATATTTGGGCAGAACATACATATTTAACTTTTCAAACATAGCTGCAATATATGTGCATAAAAATGCTCTCTCAGAAAGAAAACTTCTGTTGTCAGTTATTCCAGTATAAAACTGGAGGAATTCCACTGGCTTCAAAGAAGTACACCAATATAACTGAGAGCAGAATATGCCCCCAAAATGTATTTAACATGATATAATGCCATACTATTTGTTCCTACATTTCAGTGGCACTTCTATAACTTTATTATTGGACATTAGAACAAGAACAAAATTGGCTGGGTGATTATAATGAACGCGCTTCACAGTTGAAAATACCCTTGTTGTCATAAAGCATTATAGGCAGAGACATAAAATTGTGATCTGACCATTTGTGGTCATTAGAGATCCCATGGTACTCTTTGTAAGATTAGGGGTTTTAATCTCAGTGTGCTGGCCAAATTCCAGCATGGTTAATTACATTCTCTCTACCTAAACTCTCTGCGTTTTACCCAAGGTGGTTGCATTTCCATGGTGCATGAAGTGTTCCTTGCACACAGATTTTAAAATTCTGCAATACTCCTTAGCATCAGAGGTGTTATACAAGATGTGATATCCTTGTTATAATTAAGTTAAAGTATGTTCTTTCCAGAAAATAGAAAAAGCCATCTGTCAATCAACTACAACATTTAATGCACTGATTAAAAACATCATTTCAGCTCGAGAGGCACTCCTGTATTGTGGTATGTTACAGTCTTTGCAGTCATAAATTCCATACCCACGTTAGCTACCACAGATGGAACATATTGTGAAGTTAAACACACAGCGCTAGTGACTGAAGAGGATGTATACAGCCGCACCGCAAATTCACCCAGCTTGTCAGTCCCCGAACAGCATTATTACCAGCTCCAGCCAAAGCATCTGCCTTGCTTGAGACTAACAAAGAGATCTCCGAGAAGGCGTGGAGAGGGAATTCATCTAGGAGAGGGAGTTCTCAAGTAAAAATACTTAAAACAAAACAAAAGATGGGAAAAGGAAATGTATGTATCAAAACAGAGACACCTGAGCACTTCCCAAGTAGGGTACTCGTCTACCTGCAGGCCGGGTTATGGGCAACTGCCTACCCGTGCGAGTTATTTCTTCCTCAGATGATTCAGGTAGTGCCTCCTACTCTAACACCTACTCATCTTCACTAGTAAGCAAAGACATATGGAAAGAGGGCTGATGTACTGTGCATAATTGTAAGACGGTTCTCCAGCTCAGAATGCCATCTCCCGCAGGCCGCGTGCGCAGGGCTTCTGTCAGCCATTTTGCTTCGTCTTTCACAGAGAGAAAGGGACAGGGAGCCGTTATTTACTGGGAAAAGCAGTCAGGAGAACTACTTGTGACAGCACCTACATGCCACATTTTTGACACCGTCAGCTTTTCCTGTAAGAGTTCTGATATTACTCAAGCACAGTTAAAGTAGATTTTAGTTTCATTCGTTAGTACTGAGGAGTAAAGTAACACCTCAGGATGGTTCAACTCATTGAGCCAATAAGCCCTGGGTCGGATCCTGAGATGGCGAATGAACAGAGTGGCATCTTTGTGATTGCACAGCTCACCATAAGCAATGTCTCAGAGTCAAGTCAGATTCTGGCCTGGTGAAACCAGACCAAAAAATATATATGTGAAGTGGTTAATAGACTTGTGCTGAGCAGTGCCATGTGCAATGATTGACACTAAGTGCAGCTGGAAGCAGGAAATCACTGATACTCACTTGATATTTGGGCAGGAAATCTTTTACTATTGACTGCTTTTAAGCAGACACAGTTGTACTGTATTAGCACAGAATGACCTGATGCACCAAAAAAAAAAAAAAAAACAAACACATTAATCTCGATAATACTAAGTGAATTTAACTGTAAACTTTAAACACATCTTCTCATTTGCTTAAGCCTTCCATATCAGTCTATATAGCCTAGTTACACAAGATACAGTCTTCTGGTAAGATTAATGTTGCTTTATATATTTACAAAAAGTACCATGTGGGTCCCCACATGACTTTATACAGTCATTCTGCTAAAAGGTTGTTTGACAACTGATACCTGCCAGAATTAATTCTTTTTAGAGAAAAAGTAAGATCCTTCAGGCATATATATGATAAAGATTTAAAAAGTCTATCTTCTTAATTATGGATCTTTGTCTTACCATGCTGTATCATTTTTGTTTCACCACGTGAACATATTCAGCCTGTACATGAGGGGTAACTTAGGTAACATGATTAGCAGAGTGTCCAAATTCGAGAGAACTGCACCCCCTTCTATTTGCCCATAATCCTGAGCTTTCGGACCTGACTCCATATACACACAATGCAGAGAAGTCACCATGAGCTTGAATGATGAAGTTCATCATTAAGTTCATGAAGTTCATGAAGCTTTTCAGCCCAAGACTGTATTCCCATTTATGTTTTGATTGCTCAGACACATTAAGACCTGAATTGATCCCATCTATCATAGGCAACATAGGTATCTTAGGCACCCGGCCTCCTTTTGATCCCTGTCCCAAAAAGACGGAGAGATGCTCCAAGAGTGCAACTCTGATCACTTCAGATCTAAACCAAGTCGGGAGTTGCCTATCCCTTCCCATGGACTACAGGGGAGCCTGAGCAACTGCACTACTCTTTTAGGCACCTCAGGTGGGTGTCCAAGATGAGGTAAGCTAAATGCAGAACAAAAATCTCCCAGAGCTCATGTTCTAAATACACTAACGACACAACTGAAGTCAGAAATGAAATGCTGACATGTCCATCACAAAGAAAAGAAAGACATAGTAATGTATTTGCAATACATGGTAATGTAATTGTTCAAAATCCCAATGGGCCCCTAAAAAAAGCAAACAAAAAACAACAGCAAAAACAAACAAAAAAAAAAACCACAAAAACACAGTAAAACCCAGGAATGGTTCTTAGTTCTATTGAGTCCTGGTCTATTATCTTAATTATACGATGCTTTCTTGACACATTTGTTTGCAAAGGTGCTGGATCTTTTAATAGCAGGAAAAAAAAATTTATGTTTCTATCACAAAAAAATATGCAGTAAGAGGTTTTCCTACATTACTTCTAGAGAAAAGACCTGGCTGAATCTTCCAGCTTCAGAGAAAGGTCTGACTGAGTTTAAAGCCAAACAATAAATGAGTTAATTAATGAATTGGCAGCTCCTGAAATGGCTGCCACATTTTCAGCTACCCAAATCCAAAACCAGCCTTTTATCTCAGTTCTTCTTCCTCTTTCAATGAAATTTCACATCACCCAGTCCTAAGATATCACAACATCAACATTTGCCTTTCTTTCTTCTCAGATACCTCTCTTTTCTCAAAAAAAAAAAAGAATATCACCATCTTCCCTATCACATAAATTCTTGGAACTACACCTTATGCAATTTTATTCTTCACCAGACTCCCCCACCTCTCCATCTTTTGTCCATCCCCAGGCATCAGGAGTCACCACTTTCCCAAGTTACGCAACTCACTTATCTGCATTGCCAGTATCTTTGTTTCCTAACACCTGGTGCTAAAATCTCTGCTCTCTTTTGTTCTCTGGCCATTTATCTTTGCAACTCCCTTCCCTCCCTCCGTCTGACAAACTGCACAGCTTTCCCAACCTCTCCTTCCTCCTTCCAACCTCTCTCACATGCCCTATTTGCAAGATCCTCCCAATCTCTTGCCTTCCTTTATACTTTGCTTTCTCTTCCCACATTCACCAAGTTATCTACCTCCTCATTTGTCGTTCACATTATAGAACATTTCTCCCACAAAGCAACTTAATCATAATGTAATAAATACATTTAATATCCTCATTAATAAGAAATGTGAATATTCAATCTATGAATTTCATATAGCTCAACACCTACTGTCTCATCCAGCTAAGTCCGTTGCAAGCTCCATGGGGCAGTAATATCTACCCCCTGTATTTTTTTTATAGTAGAAGTCCTCTGCTAGACCTTAGCAAATAATAAAGCAGTTATGTATTTTAAAGTGAAGTGATAATAAGAATGACCATATACATATGCAGCAACTTTTGTCCAGATGGATCCCCAAGCACTCTGATTTGCCAATTAACTGTACAAAATGCAGTATTTATATAGGAATCATTTCACCCACTAACGGTGGCATAATGCCAGCTGTGCTTTAATTGCACAGAGTTACACAATACAAGTTTAAGACAGGAAGTAAAGATCCACATCATATTTCTAAGGGGAATTAAGCTGGTATAAGGTAATTGCCAGACTATTGGCTGTAAAATGCCAAAAGATTTGCTTTTATTATGCTTCTTGCCAAAATTTCAAAAACACTCAAAACAGAGTCAAAAAAGAGAGCACATAAACCATCAAAATTCCAAACATTTTAAAAGTTTTTACAATTTGAAAAAAAAAAACTTGTGTACTGCTGAATAATAATGATCAAAACTGGAAACCAGCCAGGACCCGAACCTATTCTTCAACAATTGCCACATGATTTGACTGATTTTATGCTGGGACTTCAGATGATAGCAAATGCAATGCTTTGGAAATTTGAAAAAAAAGCAACCTGATGATGCACTCACCTATCCAAATTCGAACTATAATTTATATTAATTAGTTTAATAAAAGCTGAGGTAATTCCTGCTCATGCTTTTTCTACGCATTGACAAATTCACAGGCAGGCATTTCCCATTAATATTTAAACTGAAGTTCCATAAGTAAAAGCAACTTTTCTTTCTCACAACCTTGCATTACTCAAGCTATTTGGAAGATTTTCGCTAACTTTTGCATAGCCAGTTTCACCCACAGCCCATGGGCTAGAGGACTGAATAATGAAAAAATATTTATGAATAAATTATTCACTGATTGCTCAAAATTTATGAATAATGTATTTGGAAAAGAATATTCAGCCATATATAAAGCTGGTCAAAGAGGGGCAAATGTGTTTCTGAGTAATTTATTCAGCCATTAATGCAAAAAAGAAAAAAACTATTCTGAAATGTCATTCAAATACCTCTAGACTATAGTAACTTGGTTTCCAGCTTTAAATGACTCAGTGTGTCAGAAAGTGCCAGGTTTTCATCCACACTAAGCTTTCTTTCATTATTTGAGATCCTTTTGTCCCTATTTTTCCCTTTACTCCAGCAAAAAACCTCGTTGTCCAGCACCGCCGACACCGTCGTAGGCCTGACTTGCTTTGACCGAAAGCCCAGGATGTAACTGCGGTACCAGGCTGTAACCATCCCTCCCTTTGCCAGAAAACCCAAAGCTAAGGAAAATGAGCCCATATGCTTCTAATATATATGCTCAGACGGGCGCATGGATGGAATACATCTCAAAACACCGGTACAAGTCAGAGGAAACGCAGAAGAGGTGACACAGAGCAGGTAGCCACATTCCTCCGTGGCCCCTCTTCCAGCCACGCCGCTGCGGGGACCTGTGCGCTTCTGGAGAGCCCTGGGAATGAGAGCACGCAGCCCAAAAATTTAATTTCCATTCCCCAGCCACAATCTGATTCATCACAACCAGCAGCCAACTAGGTTGCTGTTGAAAAGAAACCCTGCCATTTGTTGTAACTATGTTTTATTAACTATATCTACATTAAATGCAGGAAATTCATCACCGTCTCAGCATTTTGTTATCATTGTTTTTCCAATATGCACTTAAAACACACTGCTGCACTCCAAATGTTGGCTGGTATTACGGACTCAATAGGATTTTCTCAGAGCCTTAAGCGCAGCATAATGGAGCACCTTGTCTTTCAACAGTTTGATACATTTATTTTTCAAATGCAGCTTAAACAATAAAGGTCAAATTTAAAGACACAGCAAGACAAATAGTTCTGCTTTACTTTTTTAAGTTACTCACTGGCACTGCCAGGGCACTGTAAAGTTTAACCTGTTTAACCAAGGTTCTGTTTACCAAGGTTAAACAGAAATAACCTAGTAAGGAGAACTTACCTGAAAAGGAGGCAGAGGTGGAAGAAACACTATATGGCACGCTGGTAAATATGGTATCCATCTTCTCTGGATACAAGGCGGCCTGGAATCAGTGACTTAGTGCTTGAGTTCGAGGCAAGAATGAAGGCAATCAGATTGAGGAGGAAGTAGCAGAAAAGGTCAGGACATACGACTGTATAATGGCAATTCTAAGGCAAAAAAAAGATCTCCAACACTTTCCATCCAAATGTGCTTTAAAATAATGGAACATAAATTATGCATAATATTTCCTTAATTTAGAATTGTACAATACCATCTTATTTGGCATCTGCAACATATAATCATCACCAGAATATAAATGCTATAATCCTTGTGACAATGTCTATTCTACCTACCCTTTCTATTGCTATTTTGGGATGATTCTGAGAAATCATTGCACATCAAGCATTATTTTTATTAATAAAGATTAAGCATAGCTGAACACTGCTTAGTGAAATCTTATTTAACTGAATAAGTAACTTCTACAAATGATTAATATACACACTAAAGTGCATCCTGTCATTACCACATAACCTACCTTTATTAACATACACAATATATTATCAAGGAGCTATGGTCCTATACCAGCTGAAAGAGATTTATTTAGTACAGCAATCATTTTAAAGGTAAATATAGTCTTTAATGCTTGGACTATTTGCCAGCCTGTGATCTTACAATACAACAGACAAGCAGGGTCTGGAGCTGGAAAGAGTCCAAGATGAAAAGAGGGTGTTGTGGTTTATGGTGTGAGAAATTCCTTCAGTAGCATTTATCCATCTGCATCAGATCCGAACCTGCATCGTGCCACAGGGAAGATACTGCAGGAGGTGTTTGCTTTCACCTGAGACATACAGCCCGGGGTTGGCCCATGCGAAACCAGCAGCACGATGAGGCACGGCGGGGAAGGAAGGAGCAATCCCGGGGAGTCACAGCTCCCCCAACAGCCCCGAAACCTAATGCAGCCTCTGTGGGTTCTCCATGGGCCGACCTCGCTGATGAGCAAGAAGGGGAAAGAGAGGAGACGGAAGGGATTTGTAAGGACACGAGCAAGAAACTGAATCCTGGCAGCAATAACCCGAGACCCCCGCTTCCAAATTAGCAGTCAGATTTTATTTTCATATTTCATTTGGATACTGCAGGACCTGAGTCTCCCAGGCACAACCCGTCGCCACACTGATTTGAGCAGTATTAAAGTGGGATACATTTGTTCTGCTGTTTGCATTTTAAATTGCCATCATCTCCTCTTTATACTTGTAGCATCGGACTGAGATTTGATCTTCAGAACACACTTAAAATTGCCACCTCGCCACCCATTAGAACATGCAAATTACCAACCATTTAACCACCCCCACCCCCTGTAAGAAATAAGGTCTTTCTCTTTTTTCCCATCCCTCCCCAGAAGATGAATGCGCAGGTCCCATCCACCCTCCACTGAAATGACCCCTCTGCAAATATCCTCTTTCCTAATATTTACCAAAGAGGTGCAGAGCCCGAAAGGTAAACTTGGAAAGTGCCGGTTTCAGCCCTCATAAACAACTTGCTAGAAAAGCTGCAGGAAGAGCAGGCCCGAAGGCTGCTTGAGCAGGGCTACAAAAGGCATTCACAGCCCCCTTGTTGACTCTGCTTTACTTCTTCAGGACTCTGCTTCCTAATAAAACTGCAAAAGGATGAGCCAAGCCGTTTCACAGAAATGGCCATCATATACTTTATGGCCTTGCTCTTGCTGCCCTAATGCAGACCAATTCCCATTCAAGTCACTGGATACTTGGAGCACAAAAGACTCTTTCTAAAACAGAAGGAAGGGGGAGAAGTGAAAGCAAACTGGTAACAAGGAGTTGAATTCAAACTCCAAAACTTCAGCAGTAGAAGTATAAAGGAGTATAAAAGGAATAATATCCACACATGCAAAATAAACCATTCCCACCAGCTCATGACCCCTGATGCCACTATGCCCTTCTCTGCAGGACACGATATGGCAGAGTGACCTCCGGACAGGTAGAACAGTGGTTTTTGGTATCACAGCAGTTTTGATATCCTTCATTGAAGCTGGCAGAGTAAAAATAGCTGTAATAAAACAGAGTTTGTATTTACTTTCCTTAGTGATGTTCTTAAACTGTGCTTCTTCCAAAAGAAGATAAATGCAGCTGTATTCCTACTAAGCAGGATATCTCTCTAGAACAGAAAAAAAACATCTCTGCAACAGGCTAAGTGCCTGTAAACTGTGTGGATCCGGGATGTATCTTAGGCCCAGGGCTGAAAAAGTTCCCTCTTTTACGAGTGGGGTTATTCCGCATATTAACTGCAGTAACGCTGAGGCACCTTCTCAGAGTAAAAGACATCTGCGACTTTGGGAAGAGTTTGCTTTAGTGAGGCAGCCAGGATTGGGCTCCTGTTTACATCGTCTATTCCTGCTTCAAGGAAGCTTTTTAGTGCACAATCCTACTACATTACACACCTCATTAAAAAAATAAAAAGTTCCATTTTGCTTTCATGAGCAATTTCCATTTTGTTTGTGATTTTTAAGCAGAAAACCCTTGGCACTGATTTTACAGATGACACTGAAAGAGGTTGGGCTTTATTTTTTCTTCTCTTAAAGAAAATAGGATTAGAGGTAGAGGCTTTTATATTCCACCACTTCTGAGACATATGTTCTGCTCTCCCACCAGTTATGAAGTGATTACTGGAGTGGCACAAACAGATTTTTTTTTAACAAAGTGAAGGTGTGATTTTCTCAGGTTCTGTGAGAACATGCACACTTATTTTTACCAACCCAATCTGTTTTCCAGTAGTTTAATGTCCGCAGGGTTTATAAGGCTATCGGAGGTGTTGGATTCATCGCAGCTTGCAGGGTGCTACCTGACTATGGAAGTTTAAAGAAAAAGACACGGAGAAAGCAGAAATAACACAAGACTAAAAGTAATTTGGAGACTGATTTAAATATACAAAAAGATTGACCTTTTTTGAAGTTTGCCCATATAGGATTTTCTAAAGCTTAAAGGCCCTCACATCATTGCTTAACTTTACTCATTTTAGAAACGGCACTGAACTGGGGGAGGGGATCTATCCCTACATAATTTACATATACAGCTTGACTTTTAAAATTATTATTTTAATCTCTCCAAAAGGAATTTGATCTTATAAACACTTGCTGCCAGGAGCAGTGTTTCCTCCATGAAATGTTTCAAGGGGCCTTGATTTCTTGCACCAATTTACACTGGCTACAAAATGTTGCCAGAGGAAGAAATGCAGAGTTGTGATTTGGTTTCTCTTCAAGCCTTTTTTTGGGCATCTAAATCCCTAGACAAGAGACTTCCCTGCAAAATGGTGTAGGGAGAGGGTCTGCACTTGAACTGAACTGACCTACTCCAGAGTCTTAGCACAAAAGCTATGAACACACAGGCAGATGACAACGCTTCTCCGAGAGACTCTTAAATTCTGCTCTGTTACACTGCTACAAATTTAGAAGAACCACTTCAAATGCAGTGAAATCATTTAGGACCAGAGGAAGTGAGAAAAATGTTGGTGAGGACTGTAGAGGGAAGTAGTCAGTTAACATTTAATCTGTGATGAAAATCCTCAGGTCTTGTGGCTGTATATGGAATTTACAATGGTTTAAAAAACATTTTTTTGTGAAAATCCCTTCATGGATGTATTTCAAGCCACCTGGGTATCAGTTTAACTTTTACATTTATTGCCACAAACTATAGACTTCAGCCAGGTTGCAGTTCATACATAGGTGTCTACAAAGGTTTGAAGCAATTTGTAGTATTGTTTAAATAGAATGGTTTTTTTGTTAGATCACTAAAACTTTACACATAGACAAAAAGCCTTACGTAGGACAACATGCCTTAAACACTTCGTCCTTACCTTGTCAGTGCCATTAGGACAGGGGTTTTGTAGGATACTGTGTTGATACAGGACAGCTCAGCCCTCCTAAGCAAGATTTTCCCAAAAAGGGCCTTCAGCCTTGGGTCAGGATCAAAGCTATTAGTCCCTGACAAAAGCCCTAGCAGGACCCGCTAAGCACACGCGGTAGGTCTTGTTGTTGCTGTTGCTTGATATTTTGGATGAAGGGCACCCCCTCCGTGCAAACTGGGATCTTACGGGCAGCCTCACGGAAGTGAATCTGGCCACACCGACACGAGCAGCGAAGTTTTCGGGCCAGCACCGCATCTGCTGGGCACCCTACGCGCTGCAGCAGCACCCGGGACGCCTGTCAACACCCCTGGAAGTGCAGGAAATGCGTTAAAAAATCTGACTATAAAGCTAAAAGGAAAATGGATTTAGAGGGTAACTTCATCAGCACAGCCATCCAGAGGGGAAAAGAAAAAAAAAACTACTACTACGTAAACTTAAAGAATGGATAATTGTGTTGTAGGAAATATCTGGAAATGGGCCTGGCCATTTTATCTGCAGACAGACCCCTGACCAAGCCAAAGGCGTTTCTAACTTACAAGTGCTTGGTGCAGTTTTGCTTTCCCTGTGTGGCTGTCACAGTATTTCCTGCTTCTGAACCAGCTCCTCAGCAATGGCATCAGCGATGTTGCACTAGCTTAGTTTTTCTTTCCCCCACATAAGCATCCTATCTCCTCTCACCCCACTTCTTTCTTTCCTGCTATCTTTACCAAATCTGTATCCACTATCAGACAGAGCTAAGCGCGAATAAACACTCCCCTTTTAAAATTTACTACATATACCATTTTACCTAAGAACTACTCAGTGGTCATCTCAAACATCTTGCATGAATTAGAACAAGTTATTTTTATTTATTTTTACTATCTGTTTAATGCCATCATTAAAAAGCACAGAAGAAAATAAATGGCAATAATCTACGGCAATGCAAAACATGAAGTGACAGCTTTAGATCCACAGAGGCAAGAAAATTAAGAGAGGCTTAAACTCTGAGCTAATGTTTCATCCCTAATTCATTCTCTTGTGCCTAGATACTGAAGCCTCAGCACAATGAATCTGTGAACGGACACGTTAATGTGTTGTGGAACCCGTGTACGATAAATTGATATGGAATTTAATGAACCTCTGATCAGAGGCTGAGCCAGAGATTTCAGTGATGACTGACACTAGACAAGGAATTCACATTTTAATTCAGGCTTTCTCTGAATTTATGGCTTTAATTCATACCTCTAGTACTTTTGGGAAAGAGGTTTCTGCTGAGGCAGGTAATCGATGCCTGAGAGCAGTTGTTAGTACTTTTATGATTTTATTTTACAGCTAATTCGTAATAATACAAGTTCTTACGTTACAAAGCAAAGTCAGGGTCTGAACCTCTGCTCTTCAAGCTTAATAAAAATTATTAAGTCCCTCTTAGAACAGGAGGAGTGCGCTAGCCCTAATATTGCAGACTGAGAAAGGGCTCACAAGATCTTGTAATCCTATATTCTAGCGAAGCAAAAATATCTTACATGGGTATTAACATCAAATCAAACAGAAACTCATGCTCCTTGATAATTTTTTTTCAAGAAGAAAAACCTTGCTTTTCAAAGTTTTCATCCCCAGCTTGCTTTTTAGATTAAACAAGAAATGAAACAAGATATTAAAGAGAAGAGATTCAGAAAAAAAAATAAAGAGAAACAGCGTATTCTTTCCACTGTTAACATCCATGCTGAAACGACAAATGAAAGTAGAAGGTGTATGTAAAACCACTGAAAATAAATTGCTACATGTGCCATATCTTGTAGAACTGCTGAACAGTTTTTATTACATTTTTGTTCACTGGAGACTGCTATAGAGATCTCTGCATTGCAAGTAGCCACACCATTTCAGTGCTTTGCTGTTTCAGAAGAGCAGATTTTCTTGATTAATAACAAAAGGTTTTGTTGGGATCAGAGCTGTTTCCCACCATCTCTATGCAAACCCGGCAACACAAACTGTGTACATTAGCATTTCAAGGAGCCTCCTATTAACGACGGCAAGAAAAGCTCCTCTTGGTGGGTAAAATCCATTTTGTCCTCTCTTGTGACATCTGTTCTAACTTTTAAAGCCAGAAAGGAAACTAGATAATGCCAGAGAGTCTTTTGATTTACTGTATTGGCACTTGTGATGATGCTTCAGACTATAAAAGCATGTAACCCTAGTGGACATACATGACTGTGTAAATGTGAACATCTGCATATTCCCACAACATAGGGTGAATTGAAGAAGTAATTCCAAAGTTCTTTGTTAAACTTTTAACTAGCTTTTTTCATCATTTCATAATTATGCTTTCAATTACTTCTATACCATACAAAATTCAGCATTTTAAATTGTATTTTTATGTAAATGTTTACAGCTACATATGTTTTTTGATTTCATTTCATTTCCCAAAAGCTGATTTCTTTATATTTTTTGTGAGTAAAAGCATTCAAGCAAATACAAGTTGCAGAAACTGAAATATGGATTAAAAAAAAAGTAAAAACCAAAACAGTGTAGGATGAGAAAAAGTAAACTAAACCCTGCAGATTTCTTACCTCTTTACACCATCTGTGCAGTATTGCTCTTAGGCCTTTTACATTGGTCATCCTGGGAACAAAGCTGAAGGCAGATTCCAGCAGTTTTTCCATTCACTATTCATTCAGAGGTTCATCAGCTCCATATGGATCCAGCCAACTGCTGTGTTAAATCAGAGCCTTTTCCCAGAATTGACATGGTAATGAAGTCATGGTATTGCTCACAGAAAAGGCCTCCATAGGTATTTTCCTCTCTAACAAATCCAGCCTTTTCACCCCATTCACTCCCTAAAATTATCTCATAACGTTACAACATCTGTGAACTGAGTTTTTGCCTTTTAATGTCTAGCATGTTTTATTACATGACTATGCATTACATACTGGTTAACAAGACTCCTACACAACCAAGGAAATAAAATAAACTTGCACTCTTCTCCTTCCAGCTCAGATCGTTTCTTCCCTTTTACTTTTAATTTATATCTGCTATATTTATTTTTCTACAGATAGAGCTGTCCAAAGTAGTGATATACACGATGAACTTTAATTTTTCTGTTTTTCATTAGAAAGCATTTTTAGAAATATGCAAAGATGATCTTTTTTTAACAACAAAACATTAATTCCATCAATATCATGAAAAAGCCGTAAGACTTTGTTAACAGCAACTATGCTGTAACAGTTGTTTTAAGGTCATCAGATGGATGGATCTGAATTTTTCTTCACGGGCAGTGATTCAATATGTGTAAAGTTAAAAAAAAATGTGGGTGAGCTTATTTTTATAAGACATTGCCTGGAATGAATATATAGATATTACCTTGATATGACAATATGAGGTAGCCTTATTGAAAAATTAAGCTTTTATTCATGGCAATAATACACTTGAACAAATATGATCTATAAAAACAAGCACCTTTATAAATGGGTGTGTGTAAGGTTAGCCATATATAAACTCAAGGGAACAGTTACTTACAGTTACTTAAAGTTGGCGTAAGTTTTTGAGCTGATTTGTCAACATGTACTGCACTTCTGCTCTGCAAGTATCGCACTATTCTGTTGTGTCAGGATCTATTAGAGCCAACTCTGTGTCCTGGCTGACGCTGTCTTTTTCAAGGGGAAAGCAGAAAGATCCGGCACACAGTCACCCTCCATCTCCCTAGAGTAACACCCATCCAGTCCCATAACGGAGTGGGAAGCAGCTTGGATCACAAATGGGGCACCTCAAGACCAGCGTTATGGTGCATTGGTGGGATGCAAACTTGAGAAGTCTCTTTTTTTTTAGAGAAGCCATGCCTTAAATTTCCAGAATAGTGCCCAGTTCTGGTCCCTGCATCTCAAGATGGGTATCGTAGCACAGGCACAGGAGCAGCTGAAATGCATTACAGGAGTAGAGCAGTTGATCGAGGAAGAAAAGGGGACAGTGAAAGACATCCAATTCAGAGATATGGCTGACAGGGGAGCAAGAGCAGCATTTACAGAATCACAAAAGTGGAGAGAAAAGCTGAAAGCAAAACTTGTTCAACAAATTTTGCAAACTAGGAGTCACTTGAAGAAACTATGTGTTCGATTTAAAACACATAAAAGGGCTTCTTTACAGAACGGGTAGTGAGCTTCTGCAACCTGCTGCAACACCAGGCCCTGGAGGGGAACTGCACCAGCAAGATCTTTTTTTTTAAAAAAAAAATGTAAATATGTTCATGGACAAGGGGTCCATTAGCAGACAGTCTAGGTAAGACTACATGGTGACAACCGCAATACCACCGCTGTAGGCACTGGGGAAATGCAAGGGGATTGGACTGCACAAAGTGCTTGGGTTAGCACCGCTTCCCTAAGCGGCATCTCCTATTTCCACTTCTGGAGACGAATAATGGAACAGCTGGACATTGGTCTGGCCAGGTAGCACCATTCTCACGTTCCTTTTCACATCTTACAAATGGCACTTGACTCATTTGGATCCTCAAGCTCAGTGTCCAACCTCCTAAAACAGCGACTGCAGGTCTCGTGCCAGCAGACACGGACCTGCTGCTCAGGGTAAAGGTGTCTTAAGGTGGATGGAGTGTAAGCCCATGCCCTAAGGAACAGCTCTGGAGCAGAAACTGCTGCATTCCTCATTCTGATTTGACACAACATTTCACAGTGCCCAACAACAGAAGATGTGCTGTGCTATCAGTGATGATTTACAGTTGTCATATGAGGATATTCCAATTGCTTATACAGTGATGCCCCCTGAGAAATATGGGGCCATATAAAGTCACTGATGCATCAACTAGATACTGCAGTATATTAAGATGACAGTATTTGTGCTGGATTAGTTCCCGAGAAAAAGTATTCTTGCTCGTGCTCAGTGCAGTCAGTACACCATCATGACTCCCAAAATGTATTTATTATTCCTTTGGAAAAGAAGCAACACAAAAATACTAGTATGATACACGTGTGTAATACTCAGAAGTATCCCTTATTAGCGGGAATAGACATACATCTTTAATTCTGGCATATTTAATTCTGTTGTATCCAGGGACACCAGAGAGGCTCAATTCTAAGCATATTCCTTCTATACCTTTAAATCCTGAGGGCTAGACAGTGGTAAGGAACAGTGACAGCTCCACCACCACAGTTATTTGGAAGCACTAAGAGAGTGGGTGCATCCAAGCCGGTCCTGGAAGGCATGACACCGGTCCCAGGAAGAAGAGAGAAACACCTGATGTGCAAGTACAACACCCCTAAAATACTTAGAGCAATCTGGGGGGAAAAAAAATGTTTTCGTTTGTATGAAAAAAAAAAAAAACAGCAGCTGTAACTTCTCTAACAGATTACGCATAGGAGTACCCTGCCCACAGCTGCTCTGTTTTACCTACCCACGAATAGCAGCTGCCGAGCCAGAACCAGCCCGCTCCTCTCGTCCGCGCTTCAGCGCTGGCGCTGCCGAGGCGTGTGGCCGCCGGCAGGAC
>VZSV01000182.1:452342-467942 GCA_013398735.1 Nothocercus julius | reverse complement strand
CCGGCCCGGGGCCGTGCCGCACCAAGCGCCGCCGCGCGGATGTGCAGCTGCGAGGAAGGCCTCGGCAAGGTTCGAGGCCCCGTTGGCAGGCCCTGCTGGGGCAGGTCCCTGCGGAGCCCCGCGGGGGGACGATGGCTTCGCCACGGCTTCCCCCGTGCCCTCTGCCCAGCCCGCCGGGCGGTTCCGAAGAGGAAACACGACCGCGGTGGCGGGGAAGCGCCGCCATCCCCCCGCACCGCGTCTCTCCTCCTCGCCAGGCAGCGCTTCCCAAGGCCGTTACAAACCAAGGCCTCCTGCGCAGCCAAGAGCCGAGGAGTCACGGGCGGAGAGCGGGGAGACGGCCGGGGCCACGCCGGCTGCCGAGGAGGCTGCCGAGGAGGCTGCGCCCGCGCGGCGGCTCCCTCAGGACCGACTCGGGGGGCGCCGGCCGCTCGCGGCGCCTGGGACACCTGCTGACAGCTGCTCCCATCCTTTCTTGACGGAGCCTTTTAGCCGCTCAGCTTAGGCCTCTTCATACCCTACTGCAGCAGAACAGCCGTTCTTCTTCGGCGTATGGCACCGTGTGTTGTGGTCGTATCCCAATATTTGCAAAGAGATTGCCTGGCGTACTCCGAGGCGTATGCCCAGGGCAGTGCCGCTGGAAGGAGAAGGCTGTTGCTGTAAAGCAGGGTCCTGGCGCTGGGCGAGCAGTGGTTTCGCTGAGCTTCTGCACTCAGGGAATGGGCTGCGGGATTCAGCAACGCTGCAAGCATCAGGCAGAAAACAAATGCCCTCCTGCCCTTCTCCCAGGAAGTTAAGAGACGCCTTGACCCTCCATTACAGGTATTAGATCAGCGAAGAATGAAAACAAATGGAAACATAACTTTGGCTCCAGTTAGATTCACGGGATTTTGGGAAGGAACATTGAATCCTTTGCAACCTGGCTCAGGAAATCAGATCCGGTCTAACGTAACTCTGCCTCAATCCCTGCACCCAGGGATTTGGGTGTAGCAAGCAATTCAGTTAAATCCAGTTTACTAACAACCTGGAAAAAAATCTCCAAAATGAAAAACAGCTTTGCTAGCCTCTCCGAAGAGGTCACGAGCCAACAGACACAGAGGCTAAAACATTTCTCAGCTAGAGGTGACCAAGGCTTGAGCACAAAACCATTAGGGCATAGACGAGGCAACGCTGCCATTACCTGTTCCCACAGAGGCACAAGGAGAGACGCTTCAGATTCTTCAATCCGGAAAACTTCCTGAATATAAACACTACTTGGCAGAATGTAAAACATCACATGAATTACGGACATAAATTTAGGACCACAAGACCAAAGCATTTATCTTTTTCTTCAGCTTAACTCACTGCGGGTCCATTTCTGCCCTGATGAAACCAGCCTCCCAAAGGTCAGACATTCGTCCATCCTGCCCTGCAAGAGTCCTCTGGCTTTTCACCTTCCTTGTTTTTAGTCCGGCTTTCAACATCAGTCACTGGGTGATTCCTGGAAATCAGTAGTTAAGTGTTCAGCACTTCTAATTTTTCTCTCTCTTGTTTTAATCCTTCCTGCCTACTGCTTTTTTTCTTTTTTTCTTTTTTTTCATTTCTAGGCAACTGTTTTCAGTTCATCTGTTCCACTCCATAGCAGCTGTCTTTGCCACTTCTTCACAGGTTTGCTTTCCAGTTGAGGTTCATATTTAGCTACAGTCCATCCAAATAACTGTTTCCATCAAACTACTACCTGCAGGTTTTGTTTGCTTTGATCAGTAGCCCCCTAACATTTGCTGCCTCTACTTTTAACCCATCAGAAGTCACGGAAAACCTATAGTTTCCCTTGGTTGTCTAGCCCTTGAAATTAAGACTGCAGATCTTTTGCGGAATTATAATCCATAAATCAGTAAGGAAATTATTCTGAATTAATGACCAACCATACTTTCCAAAATAATAAAATAAATAAATAAATAAATAAAAAGTAGAATACTTGAGTGTATTTATCTTCTAGGTGGCTTTTTTGGCCCACCATGAGAGCACGAAGAGTTCAGATAAGCATTACCACACAGAACAAGAACACATCCATAAAATAAGGTACTCATTAACAGATAATTTGAGCATCCAGATTCCCTGCCAACATGCCAAGAAAATCAAGATGAAGGACTGGCAGGAATTTTGGGACTGCTGTATATATTCTTTTATAATCACTTTAAAGATGAGGCAGGAGAAAGTGTGCTTAGTAGTCTGTAAGACTCTTTAAAAAGAAGCAAAGATTGCTTTGAAGTTCACAACTTCCTAGTATTTTAGCTTGTGGCTGTTATGTGGAACTGCTTGTTAAGTGCAGCAGGAGCAATCTGTTGCACTATTAATTTGGTTAAAAACAAAATCTATATAACTGCACTCTAATGATGCTTCATTAATAAAAGAGAGAGCCCTTCCCTTGTAAGACTTGATCTTGCAGTGATCTCCACACTGGCAGATTATGCATCGTTTGAACTCACAGGTGGATCAGGTACCAAACCTCTATTTTCAGTTCTTTATGGTATATTTTAAAAGCGCTTTTGCATTTGGTTTAATTTGATATCATCCCAGAAGCTTTAGCTTGTCTCAACTGATCACACTTAAAGTCAGAGATGCGTCAACAAGAAAATAATTGCATTCACTTCCAGGTAACTAATTTAGCTATCTTACCTGCAGCCATAACAGATCCCAAGGACTCTGGCCCAGGGCTTCTTAAAAAACGCAGTGACATTTCAGGCAGATGAACAGACAAAATGTTCCATAAATGCAACGCGTCCAACGCCACCAGGATCTCACACAAGCCGAGAGGGCTGTGCAGCTGGAGGTGTGCGGCTTAGTCTGCAGACCAATGTAACACATTTTTGGTTCAGTTCAGCACTTCCTTCTCGCTTGCTGGATGCACAGACTGTTCCGGAAAGGCGTGTTATAATGAACAAATGGCACCTAGGGCATAACTCAGCCCCTTGAATAAGACACCTAATTTTGGTGCCTATGTGTAGGCATCCATAAGCGAGTTACGAGTCAAAGGCTACAGAACCATTCAACTGACTCAAAAGTGGATAGTTGTGTTTGGGCAGCTGATCGGAAAATCTCTAGGGACTCCATTGATTTTTTTTATTAGACGCCAACTGACTTACAATCAGTGTCATGGGTTGCAATAGGGTGTCTAATCTGAAGCAACAGCCCAAGTCCAGGTGGGAGACTTGGGCACTTCAAATAGTGCTGGACTCCTACATGCCAGCAAATAAATCAAACTTCTGAATGCTGTTGGTGTCTTAATCTGCCAGGTGAATCCCACCTTTACTTCCAGAAGAGCTGTACTCAGATACAGTCACTTCCAGTTTGAGAGAGACTGGAAGCAAAAATCCTACCTCCTACCACTTCCAAAGCGAGATCTGATGTGATTGCGCAGGACCTTTTGCGGAATGTCTTAGGGATGTGTATGAGGAATAGAAAGTTGCGCTCTAGAAAATTACACGAAAACTGCAAGCCAGACTTGCTGCGTTATCAAAGCTACCACCCTGTCAGAGATCTTCAGAGGTAAAGGCAGCCTTTGAACTGTGTGGTGTGTGCACCAGGTTGTGGCTGACAAGCCTCAGATGGGATAGTAGTGACAGATGAGGCAGCTTCTCTTCTAGCTAGAAAGGTACCTCATCTGCTCTTGGGCAAAAGAGATGCACAGTCCTGTTTCTCACTGGAATTGATTCCTCACAATTGAGGCTAATACTTCATTTGATGTTTACTCAGTTTATGGCCTCTCTGTATTCTTTACTGTCCACATCTGGCATTAGACTTTTTATTTATTCTAACTGATATACATTTATTCATCAGCTGTGTTTGTTCTAGCTATGGTTGAGATGCAATTTCATTCTAAGTCTCTGCATGCATTGATGGATACATTACATTTTAACTAAATTTTCTCAAGTTTATTCTCGGGCCAGAATTTACATACTTTTTTTTTCTGAAAGTTAGAAGAAAATGAAAGGTTTGAAATCCTTTTCAGACCTTTCATATTTAGACAAGAGATGTGGCATTTTCACAAAAACACCTTTTGATAGAAAGTACTTCTTTTATTTCTGTTCTTTAATCCTTCCACTTTATAGCAACTCTGAAACTATAGGGACAAGTATTTCTTCAACCATTGTCATCAATGTGAAAAAAGGCAAAGGATTTTGCTTAAGAAAAAGTAAGGTTTGTAAGGAGAGGGGACAACACTCCTCTGAACTGTTTGTGCACACACTCCAATGGGAGTGTAAAGTGTGTGACTGTGAGAATGTTTAATGAGTCACATATGCATACAAATAGAGCACTCAAATGAGTCATGAAAATTCACATAGTTTCTAAAAATGAGTGTGTATGTTATTGCAATGGTAAGGGTGAGATTTTAATTGAAGATGAGCAAAAATATTTACAGTTATGACTCCAAAAGATAGTTTACCTTCTGTCCACCCTCCATACCTACAATCACCTCCAAACTACATGACTTTCATTCAGTTCAGATCTTGCTCATAACCATTTTTCCATATAGAACTTAGATTTTTTTTTTCTTTTTTTTTTTTTGCAACGAGCGTGGATATTTTTGGTACAACACAATTTCATTTTTCTTGTATTAATGGCAATGGATATAATATTAATACTATCTTCTATTTTGTGGCCTCCGCAGTCTGGTAGCTTTCTTTTCCTCCACTCTAGAGACCACGATTGAAATCCATGCAACACCTTGAGGGCTGTGAGAAGTAGGACACAGAGCAGTCCCAGACTCCAAGTGCAGAAGCCATGGCAGAGCCAAGGCTCTTCTTTTGAAGAAGACTGATGTGTTTGCCATCCTGCCTGCTGAACAGCTAGGGTGACAACGCTCTCCACTACAAACACACAAGCAACCACACCGGACACCAGTATAAGCTGAGGAAGGAACTAGAGAAAGTTGGGGTATTCTGGGGCCAGGAATATAGAGAATATGCATTTCTGAAGGCCGTCTGGAATAGTATGATACAATTACCAGTGTCTCATAAATAAGCTTGAAACCTGTGTCCAGGTAAGAAGAGGGAATAGGACTAGGATGATCTAATATGCAGGTATCGGAGCACTGGGTTTTGCACAGTGAAGAAGATGGAAGAGGAAAGAGCAACTGCTCTTTGGGAAGAAGGCTTGGGTGCTTGTTTGCAGGCTTGTGCCATGCGGAATTAGAGAATAATTTAAAGAGAGTTAGGATGAGTGCAGTCTTCTGTTGGTGTAACAACAAAAAGAGGGTACTATCCACATCCAGAACTCATGTCCACCATAAAAGTTCATAAAAACTAAGGTAATGTAACAAACAGCAGCAAGAACAAACAGGGTTTTCCTTTCTCTAACACCAAGTACAACAGCTAAGCAACCCAGAAGACTTTGAAAGGAGAGAGGATGATTCATTGGCAATTATGCTACCATAGCAGTTATCACAAGCACCTGTACCTGTCATAGGTAACATTTTTTATTACTCTAGGAGCAGACATCACGTGAGGACTACAGGATCTAAGTACTGCCTGACTTTGGCATCTGTCATTCTTGCAAGCTGCCTGATTTTGAAACATTAACAAAAATGGCAAGGTAACAGCTTGTGTTTGTTCTGTCATCCCCCTCTTCAAGACCCCTGAAGCACTGGCAGACAGACTGTGGGTCAGGTTCTGCTCTGCCCTCTTCTTTCGGTAGTCATTTACACCTGTACAAGCTGAGTGGAAAACATGCAAAATGGTACCATTTTGTTTTGATAGTGTTTTACCCTCACTTCACAGGGGTGAGAATGAATAGACAGGGTGCAAGGCAGTGGAGAATATGGGATTCTGTATATTAAAAAACAGTGCAGACAGCCACGGGAAGTGTCAAATCCCATACAAAAGGACTGTTCATGCATTCATGTTCAGCATCTGTGACCCGGACAGTATAAACACAAGGCGGTACCTTTGTGCAACGTGGGACTTACAGGGTTTTGTTTATATAATTTAAAAACCAGCAGACCTGCACAGCTGAAGGTTGCAGGGTGCTTCACAAACAGCAATCTCACCCGTTCACGGCGTTTCAGGAGCCTCGGGAGCGTCCGCTTAGGAATTCCCTCATTGTTGGGATGTGGCGATGGCTACTGTGAGATGACAGGTCCTGGCTCCCTGCCACGCGATCCTGGTGCCTACCGTTTTAATTAAAAACCCTGAAACAATCCCAAGAATTGCTGGGCTGAAGCTCTGATTAGCTGAGACGCTTGTCCCTACATAGGCAATTAGACAAGTGCGGAGCAACCCTTCTATCACGCTGAAGGGTTAAGCTCTTGGACTCCACATGCAAGGAAGGCACCCTGCAAACAATTGTGAGGGGGAGGAAGAGTGTAAAGAGATTGGGGCCGAGCTCTTCTGAGTGGTGGCCAGTGACAGGACAAGGGGTAATGGGCACAAGCTGAAACACAGGAAGTTTCATTTCTGTGTGAGGAAGAACTTCTTGACTGTGAGGGTGACAGAGCCCTGGCACAGGCTGCCCAGAGAGGCTGTGGACTCTCCTTCTCTGGAGATCTTCCAAACCCGCCTGGCTGCCACCCTGTGCCACGTGCTCTGGGTGTCCCTGCTGGAGCAGGGGGTTGGACTAGATGATCTCTAGAGGTCCCTTCCAACCTCAACCACTGTGTGATTCTGTGATTCCGTGATTCTGTGATGCTTGGAGCCAAGCTGCGGTCGTGGAAACGGCCCCTTAGCGAGGCGAGGGAGCTAAATTCACAGCTGTGAGAGAGTTGTGAAGAACAAAATAAGCATGGTAGCTAAAAGCCAACCAGGCTGAGCTGTGACTCAAGGAGAGAGAAGGTAACAACTAGCAGAGCCCAGAGCTGCTCTTATCTCTGTCAGCCTCCAGTGACAGCTGGTGATTACTAAAAAGGCATTACGGCCTTGTCCTCCCCAGCAGGAAAGAGGCTGATAGTAAAACCACAGTAGAAATAACGTGAGCGTGTTTTCACACAGGCTGGCCAGAAAACAATTTAACTTGCGCTCTGCCTAGCTATTATCAGCAATGCCCCGTAGGCATGGGGGTCGAAGTGCATCTTAAGGAGTGATTTGAAGGAGAACAGCTGGAGAGAATTTTCCAGACCTTTGTTCCACGCATGAAGGGTAGGACGCAGGAAAGCATGGAGAGAGCTGGGTGGGAAAAGGGCTGGCACTTGGTAAGGACGGTACTGCTGGCAGAGCAAAGGTCGTGTTCAGCAATGCGCTACGTTAAGAGAGCTGCAAAGAAGGGATAAAGAGAGTCCTGCAACAGAGCAAGGTGCTTTTTTTGCCCGGAGCACAGGAGCTGGAGCCAGTGCAGGGATGTCATGTGAGGCCAGTAGCTGTAGGTGCAGGTTTCTCTCTTTATTAACTATTTGGCTTGTGAATTAATGTTTTGTTGTTGTTGTTGTTTGCAAAAGAATTTCAGGCATCCTGGGATTTTGTGTTGGTCCCCATGATACTACAAGCATGCTTGGGAGCTGTTAAATAGAACAGCCACTAGCTAAACAGGTAAAGCCGAGCTTTGCCAGGCTTCACGGGCCACTTCGGAATGCCTCTGCAAATAAAGCGCCCTCTCCTCCCCTAATTTTACCTTTAAAATATGTTAGCATAAAATAAAATAAAATAAAATAAAATAAAATAAAATAAAATAAAATAAAATAAAATAAAATAAAATAAAATAAAATGTGATTACCTTGTTCTTTACAGTGTGAGGGCAGAATCTATTTAGACCCTGAGCTACATGCAAGTGGAAAGCTTTAAATAGTGCCCACTTCCCAACAAATTCCCTCTCCACGGGCAGCTGCTGTGTTAGCCAAATGCCAGCCCTATCATTCACCTGTATTCAGAAACGCACCTGAGGGCAGAGCCAAAGCAGTGCCCCTGAGGGAGAGCGTCTTCCTGGGCTTCAGGCCCCCAATGCAGAAAGCATCAAAGAAGCTCCCACGGCCATTTCAAGTCTTACCCACAGCCACCCCCACAACAGCTGACTGCCTGCTTAGTCTGTAAAAGGATGCACATTGGCAGCTCATGCACATGGGCTTAACTCTCCACAAAACACTACCACAATAGAGCAAAAGAGGGCGGTTGGTTTCCTGCAGATTGCCCCCTCAAACAGTTCTGAAAGGTGTATGTGCTGCTGCTATCAGTGTCATCGTGTCCCAAAACAGCAATGTCTCTACAAGGCTTAAAATAGGAACAGCTGCATTACAGGAAAAAGAAAAATAGACAAAAAAAAACTTACTTAAAAGTTCCCATGACATGTGTTTTCCTTGATAGAATCTATACAAACATTATCAAAAATAGAGCAGAAACTCACATAAAAAAGACAAAATGATCAAAGTAAAACACAGCCACACTACAGTAATTTCTACAAACACAGCCATAATACTTCCAAGAATCTAACAGAAGTTTAGCATCACATAAAATTTTAAAGTAATGCTGAATAAAATGAAAAAAAAAACTATATCCCAAATTATGGTGAATGGATATGTGAAAAATTATTCTCCTATTTTGTGAAAGTTCTTAGGATTTCAGTAGTTTACTTCTGAAGAAGACCAAGCTTCTGAAGAAGACCAAGAACTTTTGAGTATTTTTTAAGCAAATTCTCAGGGCCTAATGTTTAAAAGGCCCGTCAATGAGCAAGGCATCATTGCCAGCTCTTCCCAGTTCCAGCTGCAACCTGAAGGCTCCAGCGCTCCCAGGAAGGCTCCACTCACCACTTGTGGAGTCGCTCTCCTATGGCAACGTGTGTCAGGGTTTATAAGGACTTTTTAGCATCAAATCCCTGAACCTACAGCTCCCATAAAGTGGAAAATGTATTTAACTGGGGCTAAAAACATCCTTATTTACTTCACAAATTGTCCCATTCATAACAGGACACAGAAATAGAGAAGTGTTCACTTTCTGGGCAGTGCAGCTTTTTCTGACTTGTAATTACAAATGAAAGAAACTTAAATGATAAGAGATTTGAAACTTGAATCCCTTCTGGCCTGTCTCTCCATGATCCTTAGAGCTCCTGGTTCCAGGTCTGCCTTCTCCTCCAGCTGTGACTCATCCGTTCCCTGCTCCTCCAGCCCCAGGTGTGCCGGAGCCAACCAGCCCACTCGGATCCCTGTTCTCCTGCTCTCCGGCAGCTTCACCAAGTGCCTGACTCGGCCACCTCACTGGCTCTGCACCACCCTGCAAGCACCAACAACCTGCGGGGCCAGAGAAGCCGATTTGAAAGGAAAACTGGAACGGCCCTTTCTGCAATGAGCCTCTGTCACCCTCACGATCCTTTCCCTCCCTTGCTAGAATACACTCTGCCCTACCCCAAAAAAAAAGAACTTTCTGTCTTCAAGAAAAGAAAAAAAAAAGATAATCTGTTAACTTTAAACCAATGGTCATTTGTAAAGCAGCTGACCAGAAAATGTACTGGTTAATAGCTCTAGTTCTGGCTGCCAAGCTTGTGATAGATGGCACCCACTATTTCAGAGCGCTTGGCACTTTTGTTACACTTTAGATATTCGAGAACAACTCCCATTGACTTCCCATGTGGCAAACAGTCTCCTGACAAATGTCTGCTTTAAATGACTTGTCCATCATCTTACAAAAATCTTTGTGGCAGAGGCATGGATTGAATTAAGTCTTCCACAGCGGAATTCCGTTGTTTCATGGGAGCGTCCTGCCTCTCTTACAATCCTTCGCACACAGTTCTACAATAACTGAGGCAGGGCTCCAACACAGAGCAAACCTTCTCGCTATCTGCGCAAGTAGCATCTATGTTGTAAATGAATAACCAGTCCTATAATCAGAGATTACCATGGACAACACCTGGCTGAACTCTGGCTCACAAATGTGGAAAGCAAATAACGATGCGCATCTAAGGCCGGAGGTTCCACGCCGCGGCCTGCAAAACCCTGACCCGCCGCGAGGCCTTGGCGAGAAACTGATGCAAATATATTAACTGGGAGAAGTGTCAGTGGTCCAGGGAGGCCGAGGACCGCCCTGCGCAGAGATAGCCCACATGGAGACCTGGAAGCCACGCGCAGCTCGGCTCGGAACGTCCTTGCCCGTGTCACGGCACGCGCTGGGACGTGGGAGGGCAGCAACGCGGGGCTCGCCTGGCGCCTCTTCCTGCAGGGCTGGTGGGTAGAAACGAGTGAAAGAGCTGCCCTGGATTAAATCGTAGTTAAATGCCTCTTATTTGGGCGCGCACCAGAGACTAACACGCTGTGTGCCGCAGAGCTGTTCGAAGGAGGAAGGCTGGACGGGCCCAGAGCGAGACAGAAACCGCTGCGCGGTGGAAGTGCAGACACAGGCCTAGACTCTTCCAGGCTTCCGTGTTGGGATGAAATCAGTGAAATTGCACAAGTGGTGATTTTCTCAATTGGTTGTGAAGCAAGTCTTGAAAGGCAGGCTGAGATGTAGACATCCACCAGACACGTGCCTCAAGTGAGATGAACCTCATCTCCACAGTTAGGAGACCTGTGATGCTGTGAAAGGGAACACGGAGCGTCAAACTCCAGTTACTCAAGCAAAAAGGCAGGAAATAGAGCAACTGCAAAAAACAGCCCATACTCTGACCTCCCAAAGGAGGAGCGCACAGCGGATCCTCAGCTAGGTAGAAACCAGCTTTGTTCTGGTGCAAAATATTCTAAAAAGTTAGCATATCCTTTTAATGTTTTAAGACATCCTGTGTCTGCTGGAAACAATAGCTGAAGGCCTTGAGGAATTTAATTTTGAGTTCATTCCCAATTACTTTAAACTGTCAGATTTGAACATTTTGGGTGTACATACAGTGTCAGGATTTTGATAGAAGGGGTGGATAGGCTTCTTGAGCATGTGTTTTGTAGTAGTTGAAGGCATTCGGCCTCACGGAGTGACTGACATGAGCAGTGTGGTGGAATCATCTCCAACTACATTTGTAGCTAAAAACCCATCAGAACATATGACTTTAATTTTGCCAAACCGGACACTTACTGTCTGCCATTGTCCCTACAATCCAAATTTTGAAAATGACGGGATATAAACCTTTGGTGAGCTTTGACAAATATTAAATTACAAAAACACATAGCTTGTTGTTTCCTACCATCATCCCTTTGCAAAAAATCTATGCGTACCAAACTTAGACTAGCGCAAAAAGCCACTTGCACAGCTGAGATGGGATAAGAAGGCTGGGTGACCTGCTGCTGCTCTCCGGTGAAACGAGGGTACAGGTTTGGGACTTCTCCTGTACTGCACCTCACCATTACTCCAGGTTATCAAAAATGAAAAACTATAGCTTGCAGAAACCAGAAAATCACACGCTCATCTCTTCAGGGCTAGGATTAAGGATAATATTTTTAAAGGCACCAAGCTGCTGTTTTAGAAGTTAGAGTCAAAATTTTCTGGGTATGTAAGGATTTAAAAGTGCAATACATGGAACACATTGAATTTCCATTGATTTAAACAAGTTGCCTTTCAGTTTTCCCGGTTGTAGCCTTTCCGTCTTCATATGCATAGAAAATAGACTCCTCTCTTAAAAATAAATAGTCTGAAGGCCTTTTAGGCACTTGCACCATTCACAGAAGAGGCTTTCACAGTAACTTCCCATATTTCCATCTCTAACTTTCAGATAACCAGCAGCAGGGCTCATAACCCCAAGTTAGGGGCACACATACCCTGTAGGCTCCACAGGCTCCGAGAAAGATACCCTTCTCCAAGGACAATCCACCCCAGCTAACCATCTCCAGCCTTACAGTGGGAGGAATTGCCATTAGACAGAGAACTGGAATGACTAACTTTTAAATACACACCCGTTTCTTAAAGGCTAAAATTAGGTGTGATGAATGAGAAAAATGTGTCACCTGCAGTGGAATACACCTCACTTGGCATCTGTAAGTCAAACTTCTAGCCTAAATTGGCTGCCTAGGTTTTGCTAAAAGTTGACGGAGAGAGAGACAGGCCCCAGAGAGGAGATTCGTTCCATGCTGAGAGAGGTGTCTAACAGGCACAGAATGAATCATTCTTGCAGGTGTCTCTTGTTCTCTCTTCCCATTGATTATACAGAGAGACAAGACACTAAACCTCTAACTCACTCAGATAAGGTGAGATCAACCTCACCCTGAAGAATGGGCGAGTCTAGCAGGCCAGGCCCAGGATTTGGGATTTTTGCCATCCAGGAGATGCCTCTACCCCGAGCTACTGTGTCAGGCTCTCTTTTGTTTATTCTGCCTCCGGCCCTTTGGAATTTGCATCCTTTTCTTTAGCGTGGCAAGCTTCGACAGGCTGGGTGGGTGTCCTCCACCTCAGCCTTACCTCTGGTTAGGGGCGCTCTGCTAGCGCCCGGGAGTTCACGCGGCCTCCGAGGAGGAGGACGTTGAGCCGCGTGTCTGACTTCCAGAGCGGGCGCTCTCACGAGAAAAGCGCTTCATAAAAGACAAGCACTTTCCTTTCCCCCCGCTAAACCTTTCAGCCGCTGCAGCTGCCGTGCTTTGTGCTAAGCTCCACGCTGTCAGGGCGCATTTAAGCCCGATCTGCGCACACCTCCCGCGCCAGGCCCCTCAGGACACTTAGGCACGTACCTATTCTGTGCCTCCGGGGCGGGCGTGCGCGGGAGACAGCCGCTGAGAAAGCCAGCTTAACCTGGACGGAGCTGATGCCGAGCCCACAGCGAAGCGGAATGTTGAAAGCCTGAGAAACTTCCCTAGGTCTCCTGTGGTTCAGCAGGGCTCCCGAAGCAGCGCCCGCCTTTGGGATCTGGCACACACCTTTTGCTAAATCGCACCTCCGACGGCCGCAACCCGAGGGGAATTGGCCTTGAGCGAAGGAGAAGATTTTGCTCTACCCCTTGGTTTAAAAGCACTGGGATGCCGTGGGTTCTGCGCGGGCCTAACGTAACGATAGCCCCAGTAAATCACTATATTAGTACTGCCTCCCCGCTACCGGGGGCTTTGTGCCACGCAATGGAGGTCTCCTAATCAAAGGAAACAGCAGGGCAAGATTACAGCAATCAGGTGGCCGTTGCGCTACAGGCTTCGTTTCTCCTCTGCGTTCACAAATCCGTCTTACTGACCAACAGCCAACGCACGGGGCGCGTTCAGCAAACACACCACGCCTCAAAATTACCCTCAGTTTGTAAGTTGAGGGGGGAAAAACCCACTACCTGGAACAGATTTTTAAACTCTTCTCCCACCGATCAAATTTCCCATTCCTTTTTCCAGTGAAATGGAGCCATTTTGTCACTTTACTCATACCTAAAAATCAAAGTTAGGCCAACATAAGAGGCCGAGAGGAAGTAGGCCAGACAGACAGATATGTAACCAAGGAAAGAACAAGCCTGTTATTATTATTAATTATCATTATTATTATTCCTTGGCTTGTTTTTGAGCATTGTTGAAAGGGTGCAAAACTTGCAACATTTTAGAGCTACGCTAGTTTAGAGGTTTCACTAGAAAAGCTACAATAGGTGAAAATCAGGTTTGGTTCTGCTAGGTAGAACCACATGCTAAGAAGGGGGCTGGTTTGATCCCAGGTTTCGCCCAACCACGTGAGTTATAGAGCTACCCGGTTGGTTCCATATAGGCACTGCTAGAAGTCAAGCTACGTAACTTAACTAAAACACAGGCATTACATTAGTAGGAATGTTAACACAGTTAAAGATACAAAAAAGAAATATATTTATTTCAGTGCAAGGGTGTAAGAGTCAGTGCTTGGGTTCAATACACCTCACACCATTATCTATGCCAAAGTCATTCAGAAGAATTTCATAACACTATTTTTCCAGCAGGATTATAGATAAATGCTTTTGGTGCCGTGATCCTATTGAACAGGACCAAGAAACCCCCCAAAATGGAAGATGTTAGGAACGGAGGTGTCTCGGACTTGGCATACAGACCCCTGCAAAACAACCTAATTCACGGAGAAACGTCCCTCTTGGCAGGTTCTGCTGGAAAACACGGCCTGGGTAGCAGGTACTCCTGCAGAAGAACACAGGACTGGCGGTGGGATCACACACCCTCAAGCATGTCAAAACGGAATCCGACCAAAGGCCAGCAGTGGCCAAGAGACGGTATTTGGGAAGAAAGGAGAACACAGGAATGTTTCTCCGGAGCACCTCCCAAGCGCGCAGCTCGGGGGTGTGCAGCAGCAGCAGGGCAGCGATGTTTGGAAGTGGAGATGAGGGGAGTTGCAAGAAAAAAAGCCAGGCTCTTCAGAAAGAAAGGAGATCACCCAGTTGGTCGATCTGGGACCTTTGGAAATAAGGCCCAAAGAGCATGGAGTTTGGAACCGGGACTCAGAGGTGCCTCCATGCCTTCCCTGAGGAATCACACAGTAGGAAGCAAGGTCTGGGGGCGTTACCGCCGCCTCGGAATTGCTCAGGAGAATTAAAGCAGAATTAGATGGAAGTTCCCAAGTGAGCTCGTGCGCAGCGGCGGCAGGGTTTGGGGACGGCAGCACTGGGCCTGAGCGGCAGGAGCGCCCGTGGCCGAGAGGCTTTGGCGAGGGAAACATCCCCACGGGCGAGGGGCACTTGAAAACTGGGCTGGGGGAGAGAGGGCAGCCGCGTTTGGGGCAGAACAGGGATGCTGGAAGTGAGCTGGGGGCGGGATCCTCACAGACTCCTCGAGCGATAAACCTGGAGGCAGCGAGGCCGTCCCTGGCGCAACAAGAGACCATGAGAAGGAGACCAAGAGCGCGGCCGGGGGCAGCTGCCCACCTGGGGCGAGGCGGCTCCGCTCCCCGCAGGCCGCGGCGCGTGGCCAGGCCTCCGGCCGCCGCGCGGGGAACCGGCACCGCGCGGCGCTGGGGCTGGGGCGGGGGGAAGCAGAAATACAAAAACACACACAGAGACAAATCCCTTCCCCCCGAGGCAGCTGCGCAGTGCAATGAAACCCCCTTTTAGGCACAATCAGCCCAGAGCATCTGGGCAAGGATGAGGTGGGTGCAAAGTGCACGGGGAGGAAATGTGTCAGCTGCAGCATCTGAGAGCAGCGGAGCAAACTCAGACGGGAAATGAGCTTGCAAAGTGCACCCAACAAGATGATCGTGGGGATAAGTTGCTTCTATGGAAACTACAGCCCGATGAACCAAAAAACAGTTTGATGGCAAAGTTTTAGCAGGAGCCGGCTCATGCCTGGTTTCAGCTACATTCCCCACCCGCTAAAGAAGAAGGAAAAAAGAAAAAAAAAAAAAAAAAAAAAAAAAAAAAAAAAAAAAAAATGTGTTTTTTTTTATGGACAAAAAAAAAAAAAAAATGGGGACACAGGTTTTTTCCTGTATGGGCTACATCATATTAAGCTGTAAGTTTAGTTCTGGACAAACAATCTCTTGTTGCATCTCTGGGATGGAGGTTAATGAATTCCCACAGATGATGTTGGCCAAACAGTGGTCGGCTTGTGACTTGATTTCCAGCATCATGATGTGAGGGGATCAGTATAGAAAAGCACTTTGAAGGGAAGAGGCTGCCTACAGCAGGATTGTTTCTACAAGCTAATTGTACTGAGTGCAGCTGCACAAAGCTGGATCAACAGTAATAGAAGGCGGCGCAGACTTCCTGACGCCAGCCCCGCAGAGCTCCCACCAACAGCCTGGCAATTCCAGATTGTTTTCCAGACCTTATCTCTCCCCCAAGTTTTTTTTTTTTCCT
>VZSV01000182.1:412522-448818 GCA_013398735.1 Nothocercus julius | reverse complement strand
AGAGGCCGGCGGCGAGCGCCGAGCGAGCCCCGCCGAGCCCCCGAGCGCTGGAGCCGCGCCGCCCGCCCGCCACCATGAAGGCTTTCAGCCCCGTGAGATCTGCGAGGAAAAACAGCCTCTCGGAGCACAACCTGGGCATATCCCGGAGCAAAACCCCCGTGGATGATCCTATGAGTTTGCTGTACAACATGAATGACTGCTACTCCAAACTGAAAGAGCTCGTGCCCAGCATCCCTCAGAACAAGAAAGTGAGCAAGATGGAAATCCTGCAGCACGTTATCGACTACATTCTGGACCTGCAGATCGCCTTAGACTCGCACCCCAGTATTGTCAGTCTCCACCACCAGAGACCAGGACAAAACCCTTCCTCCAGAACTCCGCTGACCACCTTAAACACAGACATCAGCATCCTGTCCTTACAGGTAAACGAGCTCCCCGCAGCCTCCCTGTCCGCTGACCTAGATACAGCATTTTAAGTCAGTGTTAGAGCCGTCTCTATGGCAGAGCGTGGCTGACCTGAGAAACGCTTGCTGGAGAAACAGGGCTTAGATTAAAATGCACGGAAATTCCAGGAAAACTGCCCCTACCTTGGCTAGTCACTGCTATGAGTCTCTGTCAAAACGTGTCATGAGCGAAGTGCTTCCCGATCCGGAGCACTTTTTCTGTTTATTTGACTGCTGAGACATTTAACACTGCTCTGTTTTGTTTTATTCTCTCCTTGCAGGCATCTGAATTCCCTTCAGAACTAATGTCAAATGACAGCAAAGCACTTTGTGGCTAAATCAAACGGTGAGTAAAGTGAATCTTATTTTTAAACTTCAGATGAAAGTGCCTTTTTCATTTTTCCATTTAGAATGGAAAAATTTTGCTTATGAGGCTGTTACTATTTTTAAGAAGTCTATCATAAAAGTTGATTAGGAGATGCCTTTATAACCAGCAATCGGACCATAAAAATTAGACTAATAATTGAGTGTGATAGTCCAAAGTGTATTTTGGTTTCTAAGGGTAATTAAGCAGCACAGACTGTTTGCTCTGATACTACTCCCTGCTCAATGCCAATTCTCTGGTTATCTGTTCCTGAAGTCTTAACTTCCCTGGCCAGAGTGACTGATTAAGTTGGGAATCTTGGCAGCATTTCTTAAATTTTGTGATGTGGGATTGTCTATGCTATCAGTTAAATAAATGACTGCTTTTAATCAAATAATTGCTGTAAGAGGCAGACTGGCGCCTCTGAGCAGTGCATTTACAGAGATCTAAATAGAGATTGGACCGAGAATCCTCTTTCTCTCCTTTCCCTGCAGTGTATGTTATTTTAATGTTCAATTTGTGCTCTTGAGAGTGAGTGTGGGAGCGTGTATGTGTTGCATCTGGACGCCAGGGTTTGCCCAATCTTTGAGTGTTTGGTTAAATGTTCAAACTGTGGCTTCCTCTCTGGCGCCAGTCTGTCCGGATCTCTGCCCTGTTAGCATTCTTCTAAATATGCCTCTTTTCAATCTTTTGCAGGTGTTCCACTGATGAAGTTTGTTTTTTTTTTTTTTTTTTTTTTTTTTTTTTTTTTTTTTTGCACAAGAATATCTACATTTTTTTTTTTCTTTTGAGGCGCTGAATTTATTTTTCAGCTGTATCTGGAGGGGAAATCCACATCTGAAAGGACCTTTTAAAATGAATAAAGAAGAAAAATCAAGATTGTTCTTTATCCCCACCCCATTCTTCAACTTGGACTGAACCTAGTTATTTATGAAGAGACTCTTAAATACCCTTTCCCTAGATGGAAGGCTTCCTTTATATACTATTCCCAGCGTGGGGAGCGAAACAAAATCTTACAAGGAGTTGCCCATTTTAAGCAGACTTTGCCTTTTTTTTCCAAAGGTGGAGCGTGAGTACCAGAAGGATCCAGTGTTCAGTTTTTTAGGAAAGTCTGTGGTCAGAAATTACCTTTTTGACACAAACCTAGGGCTGAATGCTGTGTATATATTTATATATAAATATATATATATGAGTGAAACCTTGTGAACTCTTTAATTAGAGTTTTCTTGTATAGTGGCAGAAATGTAAATTTCTGCAAAAAGTGTAATGATGTACTTAATCATGCTAAACTTTTTATAAAAGTTTAGTTGTAAACTTAACCCTTTTTATACAAAATAAATCAAGTGTGTTTATTGAACTGATTGCTTGCTTTATTCTTTGGGGACCAGTTTGTGGCTTTGTCTTTTTAAATGCTTACATATTCTGTTATGATTTTACTGAGTACAAGTTCAAATATGTAGAGAATATAAAGAATAAAATTACCTACAGTGAATAATTCTTGTAACTCGGAAAATCTTATTTGAATATATATTCCAAACTTCCAAATCCATCTGTAAACAGTGAAAGGAACTAGTAAAGTAATTTATTACTGAGGGGCTGCTATTGACAAAGTGTTTGGAAACATACACAAAAGCAGTTAATCCATAGACATTCCCAAGGCAAGGAGTGATGATTTTTTTTTTCTCCCCCCACCCCTATGGATGATTCACTTTCAATTCTCAGTAGTGATGCCCCAGATCTGTTAATTTGTGTTTAGAATAATCACTCTGAATTAAGAGTTGTGGGTGGTTATTAGTCCCCCAACTATTAAATTTCTGTAAGAAGGCTTTGAATGCAAGAGTTGGTGATGCGTTAACATGGGATGCAGAATGATGAAGTGACTGTTGCCTTTCCACACTGGAATTTTCATGCTTCCATGCAATATTTCAATGAAATGGGGTTTCTAATCGGTTGCAGCAGCTTCTCTGTATGACTAAGATATTGAGAATTGAGCTAAATCGCTGTTGTGTTACTGATTAAACTTTGGCTGCTCCTAAAGGAACTCTTTCTCCATAAGAATTAAATTAAGTTTGAAATAAGAGCCTAAATTCTTGAAAGCCAGTAACAGTTTATTTTTTCTTCCCTTTCCCTTCTGCCTCCAGAAACCTGTGTGCAACATGCCCTACTTACTCAAGGACAGTTGGTGCACCCCACAAATCCCCTCAAACCTTCACTGTTCATTAGATTTACTCAGTTGTCAGAAGACAGTAGATGTGGGAACTCTGCCTTATCAGATGACATTCTAATTTAAGCTCGGTTATAAAGTTGCCTAAAATGGGAAGTAAAGTTCTGTGTCCCGCGTGTGAATTAAGAGAAGGGTTAGCGCTGGGAATGAAGGGAACTTGGCGGGTGCTTGGGGCAAGCAGCGCTCGGGCAGGGCCCCGGGCAGCCGCTTGGGGATTGCGCTGCTCCGGGGACTCTTGGAGGGAAAGGCAGGAGCTCACCTGGAGCTGGGAGCGCCTTCCGCAGCCAACAGGTGGGTGGGTGGCGCCTCCGGGGCGCCGGCTGCCTTTCCTTGCCCTTGACACCAAATCCCTTCCCGTAGGCTGGGGGAGAGCCGGCTCGGATCTCCGATCGCAGCGGCCTCGCGGAGGCAGCGCCGGGGCCGAGCGGCTGCTGCCCCCAGCCCCGGGCCGAGGGGAACGTCCCAGCAAACGTCCTCGCCGCCTCCCGCGGCCGGGCCTCGCCGCCGTGCCCGTGCTCGGCGCGATGGCGTGGGCGCCGGCGCGCAGCGGCAGCACGCCTCTGCCCCCAGAACGCTCCCCTTCGGGGCTGTTCTACCTCTTTGTCAACAAGAGCAGAAAGAGGGGTTAAACCAGCACTGGGGTCTTCCCTTCAGAAACACTAACTACCTAACACAGGCGCCAACCGATTCCTCCCGCAAACCTGATTTTTCACCCTTTTGCTCACTTTCGGGTGAGACCTCAGTAAGTGTCACTTCAAAGCCCAGTTAATGAAACTGGGAAGCTGTGACAGTCAATTTATTGTAATTATTGCAAGATCAACTCCTTTAGAAAGTAACGCATTTGCACTTTGATATTTTCGAGCTACGTGATGATCAATACATTTGTAGAATAAAACAAAGTTTCCTTCTCACGCACAGCCAAAAGAGAAATTCACAATTTACCAGGCGTGGGGAGAAGAACAGAAAAACAAACAAACATGTTTTAAAAATGCAAATTAAGAAAAATGTTTTCTTCTTTAAAACCAATTCAGTGTCTCTACTACGCATTCCTGTGATCAGAATTAGGACTTGTGCTAAGTGCTCTGTTTGGAGATGCACTCTTGCATTTTGTTCTGGAGATTTTACAGTCTGAAATTAAACAGCAAGGTCAAAGCTTAGCCTCCAAAGCCTTAACGTAAATTCTTGAATCTTCCTTGAAGAATTGGGCTTTCTTCATTATATAATATTGTCATTGTCCCCCCAGAATAAATTGGAAAATTTTGTGCAATTTCCACCACTACTTCTGGCCTTGTTACTCTGTATTGAAACAGAGTAACTGACAAAAATCAAGATGACTGACCAGCTGAACACAGAGATCAAGAGAAAACGTATTCAACGCTGTGCTAACGAACGGGCAGCGCTCATCATTAAACACTGTAAAGCCTTCGAGGCCATGCAAGGAAGTTGCAAATGCACAAACATAAATGTAAAGTCTCCCCTAGAAAAGAAAGGACCCAACAACAGACCAAAGATAATTCTTCCCTCTAGAAAAAGGGTTTCCTAACTCGGTATCGCTCACTTATTACCCCTAACAGATGGTTCAGTTCCTGCTGTTGTCCATGTCCGTGCACTAAAACATCTCATTTGAGCGTTCAGGGAAGGTATTTGTATTATAAAGTACTTAGCACGCTGCTGGCAATACGTATTAGAGCAGGTTAGAAATCCTCTCTCACACGCTTGGGTGGCAAGAGTTCCTCCCATCCATCACCAGGTGAGGGAAACACAGGGAGCAGACGCCCGGGTCTTGTTTATTACCCTCTCCCGGGAAAACGGCATTATTGCTATTGCAAAGATATTACTCACAAGCCACGTAAAGAACCCATGCCAATATTTTGACAAAACTCTCACCAAGAACCCCGGCTAAGGCAGTACCTTTGCGGTGCCTCCTCGGCCTCCTCGGCGGCGCCAGGGCCGCGCTCGGTGCGTGGAGGGCCACTGCCACCCCCTGGTCCGCGCACAGAAAGCAGCCTCCTCTGCCTCGCCGCTCGCTCAGACGCTGCCGCAAAGCAAAGACTTGCGCTTTGAAGGACAAACCTCTGGCTTCTTTACGTTTTATGACTAAAATCGGAGCGGAGATCTTTCGTGGATTGTTTGAAATCATTTTACAGCTGCAGGGTCTTCTAGTTCTTCTAGTTGGAAACTTCCTAAGAAGAATGAAGTTGTTCGCAAAATTCTGAGGAAAAAGATAAAATTTTGAAATACTTCTTTTGCATTACTTTTGGAAAAGCACTGATTAGCCGTAGATCATGAGGTTTGTATTTGACTTCAGAAGGTTAGATAGGTTTTCCAGACAATCTATCTCGTGTGATTCACCTCCGTAACAGTTATCAGTCTGAATCAACTAATGCAAGGTGGGAGAGGTATCAAATACTTTTTTAATGAGAACTAGCCTAGTTGGAGGTAACCAATCACTTCCTGTTTATCATTGCCCTTGCTCAACATGCAACCAGAAAGGACTCACACAGTATTCACTGGAAGCCGTAAGAAAGATGGATAGCAGTATGTATCTGTCACAGGACCCTAGAGTAAATTATATAGGCATTGGTGTAGGATTTTGTCTCAATTTGTTACAAATTTGTCTCAATTTGTTACAAATGTCCTCTTTAAAAATACTGCTCTGTAGTAGGATCAGTGTTTTCCCATTTCACAGAAAGAGAAATGAAAACGCTAGATCTTCTGTTTTTCTACCTGCATTGCCATCATCCTGTTTAGAATAGTGTTAGAATAGAATAGAATAGAATAGAATAGAATAGAATAGAATAGAATAGAATAGAATAGAATAGAATAGAATAGAATAGAATAGGTGTTAAAGTAATTCTAAAATGTAAGGACCAGATACAAACAAAATTCAAAGAAAACAAAGCTTAGATCCCCTAGCACCAGTCAGTGTTTGTGTAAACCATGTGCTAAAGAAATTGTATGAAACAAAAGAGGAAACAAATGCAATTATTTTAGGGGTTAATCATAGCAGAAAAGAGGAATTCACATTTCACTTTGCTTGGATGTCTTGAAAAAAAATGTTAAAAATAAGCAAAAGAATGTAAAGAGGGCCAAATTGAGAAAAAAAATAATAATTATACAGAAAGTGCTGCAGTGGATGTACCTGTTGCTAGCCGCCCTAGAAGCCAGTACTTCCTTGGCAATCCTCACAAGAACACTTACCCCAACACACAGATATCATAACATTATATGAGGTTATAAGAACTATTCAGATTCTGAACAATTAAACTACAGTACTTAACAAAAAGTATGTCACTACCATTGCCAGTAAGTATCCCTACAAATGACAGCATATGTCTGTGGCTACCAGTTTTATAAAGGTATAAGGGTCTTGATACTAAAAACTAACTAAATACTAAGAGCTTGAGCCAGCTCTTAAGTCTTACTGCTGATGGTAGACCTTCAAAAGCTCACACAAAGCTCTTTTGTTTTTTTTTCTTTTTTCTTTTTTTTTTTTAACAGAGCTGGACTGCAAAACTGATAAATTTGTTCAATTAGAGAGAATAAATCGATACCTACTGGCTTTCACTTGACCAGACCTGACTCAAATCTTCATCTGTTGGAGACTCTCTATTCCATAGCTAGGATATCCTCCTCCCTCCCTAAAAGAGACTGCAAATATAAACATTGAAGTATTTTTTTCAACTTCAGATTCTGTTTCCATGTGAGTTAATATAAAGTGATGGGAAGATTATTTCAAAATAAGAATTAAAAAAAATAAAAGAAAAAGAGGTTAACCTGTATTTCACATCTTCTCATCTGTGCTTCTGTGTTCCTGTCCATAAACATGGAAGAAAAAAAAAAAAGTGCCACTTCTGTGGGATTGTTTTTTCTACTAAAACAATTGTGTAAATTAGATTAACTAAACTTCTCATCAGTACTTTTCAAAAGATGCAGCAATTAGAAAGCTGTGTGATTTACATGCCAAATCCATAAACTGTCTTTCTCTTGTTAAAAAGCTGGTTTTCTACACAAAGAAGTTTCTATGCAACAGATCAATATACGAAATAAGGTGCTACAAATGTGGACACATGCTGTTTACTTATCCTTATTGATTTCAGTTTTACTCATCCCATCACCACTCTCACGACTCTTACAGGAAAAGCTGGAATTGTAGGTTGGGCCTCATTCATTCATTAAGTATTAAAACTTCACTGTTAAAACTAAATGCTTAACTTCCAGTGTAAATCCACTTCTTCAGTCATTCAGTCATTTACAAGATTCAGAAATCTTGTAAAGTTCCTCAGAGATTAAACTTTTTGACTGAATTCATTTGATTCAAGGAGTATTTTTATAAGCACCTATCTAAGGATATTTTTATTCTCCTGGTCTACATTTGATTTAGAGAAAAGTTCTCTCTGCAGGAAGACAGTTTAATTGTTTAGAAGTTAAGACCATTATAATAAACACACCAAAACTATGTATTGTATATTTGATAGCCAACATAGAGTCAGAAGTTTATTGATGGCATGAAGAAAATGTCCATAATCTGAAAATCTGGAATAGATTGCCAGTATTATCTTATTATTTGTACTTTGTATCTTCATTCTTTAAGTACTAATTACTATTTTTATTATTATGCTGAGGCTCTGTCAGACTGACAGCTGGACATTTCCCGAGATCCCCAAAAGAGAAGCAGAAATGTCCATAACTTGGACTATAGCACACCTAGAGGAAAGAGAATATGTGGATTATCAGCCTAAAAATAAATGTAATTTTTCAAATGAGAGAAAAGAAACTTGGAAACCAGATGTCAAACTCAGAAAAGGAAGCAGGTACTTAAAGCTTTACTAGACTCCCAACGAAAAAAGTGGAAGTGGTGACAACCTGTCTGCAAAACAATGGAAATGTGGAAAAGTGGAAGAACAAGACAAGATGGGTATACAGGACAGGAAAAAAGAGTGATGTCATATTTTATTATCTTTCCTCAAGGAAATTAGCATGATTCTGCCAGGGAAGAGAAAAAAAAAGTGAAAGAATTACAGATAATGAAGAAGTGATAAATAATATAAATAAGGTTCCTTGAACTCGTGCTATTTCACATGAAGTCCTACATACTTACAACCTCAGTGACCCCACATACAATTCGCAAGAGTTAGAGATGTGTAAATAAATAGGCTTGGAAAAAATATGTTGTTTACATAAGGAACATAGACGTGTTTGCTTTTTTTCTTCCTTGAGACCTAACTGCAGCTATACCAGCAGAAAGGACTGCTATTGTATCAAACATATATGGTAAGCCTAAACCAAGGGGTCCTTGATCTAAATTTCTCAACTAGATTTGCCAGTGAAAACCTTCACTAAGAAACAGTAACAGCAGTGGCTTTTTGATAAACAGTTTCCAGATCCGCAAGGGAAAACCAACTTTATAAATGCTACTTTGGCAGCTGGGCGCATTAACACACGCAGCAACCCAAAGGTCAAGCGAGTAGATTTAGAGATGGAGGGGTTATGAAGAAATAGTGTTTTGTTGCCGGCAACTGCGAGCGGTGACAGCGCTTTCCAAAACTCATAGATCAGCAGTACATCTGGGAACTAGGCTAGCAGCATGTAAGGCTAAGCCTAAGCAGGCTTTCACTTTATTAGGTTAGGTGCCAACACCAGAGAAAATTCCCTGGTAGAGAGTTCAGTGTAGGAGACAGCCACAAAAGCTGCATCGGGCTGCACTGATACTCAAATCCTTGCAACCCACATGGTTCAGACAACCAGTCCAGCTACACTCACCTGCACAGACCACACTAACATCTTCAGATTGCAGTGCAGAGAAAAGCAAATGCCCGAGGGCTGCCATGAACGAATACTTGGAATTATTACTTCACTTCCCCAATTACCGGATGCCTGTCTGTATCTCTGAGGAAGAGTCATTTTGAAATATGTTTGTCAGGTAATTGTGTGGCAATGTGACGTGAATCAGAGCAGAAGAGGTCTCAGAACACTTGCAAAGAGATGTTCAGATAGAGAAGGCTTTTAAGCAGCTGAGTGCTTCACCCAGAAGGCATTTATAGAAATTCATCAGTTGGGGTAGGAAGGTAGAACATGGAAGCTCTATAAATTAATTTCAAGTAAACTTCCCTCTTAAAAAAAAAAAAAAAAAAAAAAAAAAAAAAAAAAAAAAAAAGGTAGGCTATGTTTTGTAGGCTATGAATATGTTTTAAAGCTTTTTGGTCAATTGACGGTTTCCACTTGTTTTTTAAGCACTTACCTACGAAGCAGAAAAGTGAGAACGTTTATTTTATTTGATGCCTATAAAGCCGGTGAAAGATTTAACATGTCCAGGAAAACACATAAAATACGAAACCCTTTCTTACCTTTCCTCTCAAAGTTGTTGTTTGCAAGCAGCTGAAATGAGTAATTTATCAGGTGCTGAAAGTGCTGAAACACGGCTTCACTAACGCAGAGGATAAGAGTGATCTCGTGGTTAAGGTTCATAACTAGGAGCTATGTGACACAGCTCCAATTCTCAGCTTTGCCACAGACTTTCGTTGTGATCTTTGCAAGTCATTTTGCTCCCTTGCATTTCTACACCTGCATCTGTAAAAACAGGAATTTTTGCACTTTTTCTCTCTAGGGAGTTCTTAGGAACCAGCGTGCCCGAAGTGATACAATACAGAAAAGCAGGTTATGACAGCAGTAGTAGTAGAAGTTCATACAAGCATCGCACACAATGCGGTATCCGTCAGGAGGGACAGCTCTGTGACAGTTGGCCAAAGGAGGTTTGAAGTGTTAACAGACTCAAGGCCTAGTTTTACTTGTATCACTAAATAAAAAAGAGCCAAGGAGAAAGGCAAAGCTCTGGGCCCACCCACATCTCTGTGTAAGGAAAATGCAGTTTCTTGGGGCCTGGATGTAACCCCATTTTATGTAGGCTACATATTGCTTCAACAAGCAAGCCAGATCCACATTCTCTCTCCTTTCTTACTCTCCTATAACAACATAGAGATGATGCCAAGTTGGCAAAGTGTCAAGAAAGTAAACGGCATAAATAAAAGGCATGATGTAGACAACCAAGCAAGAGAATTAAAGTCAGAGCATGAACTGTGACAAAGCAAAGAAAGGGCACTGAAAGTGTGGCGTCTCTGAAGAGGTTAAAAAGCGAACAGCAAACTGTTTTACTTGGATTCTACCAAGACACATGTATTTAAATATAGCCATTTGCACATTAATAACATTGGAAATGGAGATAGGCTCAGTGCAGTTTCACTGTGCAAATTACACGAATGGCACCTGTAACTGGAAGCTTGGCCAGTAAGGTCATGAAGAAGTTATTAATGTGATATGGAAAACAGAGCTTTGCCCCTCTATTTTAGCTAGCAACCAGTGTATCCCAGATGACTGGACAGCTTCGGATTTTACTCGTTATTACCGCCTATCCGCCTGTGATAACTGATGTAACTATTAGAACATGCCCAGCTCTGCTTTCGGCTGCTCCGGGGAGCTCTCTCCCAGATAAATCCGTTGTGAGGGGTGCTCACCTGGAGCGCTGCTCAACAGAAGCCAACGAACGTCACCCCACCTCCAGCCAAGGGCAAGTCCCCAGCATCTTCCAGACTGCAGCACAGGCACAGCTTTCAAACCAACCTTTCGCTTTTGAGCTTCTATTTCTGCTTCTCTGGGGTGCAATTTTGCAACACTTCCTTCTTCGTGGGTATTTACACCCAGACCGAATCCATCAGGGAACTTCCCAGGTAAACAAATGGTTGAGCACATGCTGTTTTTCCCTTTAGTGATCGGCGGTGAATGCAGTGACAGCCACTGCCTTACCAAATAAACCTCAGTGTGTTTTGCCGTATAAAAACAGAGCAAAACAAACAAACAAACAAAAAACCCAGAATGACAGTAGGTCAATATTATTCTTGTTAATTTATACTGCTCAAAACAGCTACCAGTGAATGAGATTCCACAGGTAACCTTGAGAATACTTTAGAAAGTATTAGATTTTTTTTCCAGGATATTTTTTCCACTAGAAAGTAAAAGCTGAATACTTTTTTTGCTACACTGATATAGAGCTTTTTATAATCTTTCCATAACAATATTTACCTATCAAGAAATAAAGTCCATTCAGTCTTCCTTCTTTTAAACCTAGCAAATCCAATTCATTCAATATTATGTGCTCATAAACCACATTTCAAAAACACTTTCGCTGCTTTCTTTTAGTTGAGTCTAAAATGTGCTGAAGTCTAGACAGACTACAGCAGCCAAACTTCATCAGCAGAGTATCATGTTTTGGGGACTTACTAGTTCATTGACTAAAACCCCATTATTTGTCATTGGTAATGCAGTTACTCTGCATTTTATATTAGTGCATTTGATTTCTCTTTGGTAAATGCAATACTTCATGCTTGCCTTTACTGAATGGCATCACGCTAATTTGAGATGATCACTGTGTATATCAAACTAATTCTGCCTTTCAGAATAAGTCAGGTTCAGCCACTTGTAAACTGAGAAATCCTACTATGAGGGTTCCTCATGAAAACACTGAATAAAAACAAACCCAACAGACCTCCATGCAGCCCTACTTTAACATGAGATCAATAATAAGAACTACTTTTTAAGCAGTTGGCTTTCACTTTCTTGTACCACCTACTTAAATTATGACGCTAAGAAAAATTTTACTCAAGTCAAAATACAGCACATCTGCTCTGTTCTGCGGGCCAGATACCCAGTCAAAGGAGGAAATCAGAGCAACCTAATAACTGTCATTCCTGTAAAATCCAAGTCAACTTTTATACTTGAAGTTTAAGCACCTGATGAATAACACAAACCTGGTGATTAATGTTTCTGCAGATACCAATTGAAGATGACTTGTAATGCCCCAGGCCCTCCTGTTTTTCTGTACTTAAATATAGGTTCCAAGTAGTTGTGTCCTACCTTCTAATAGTTGTAACATCTCCATGAGACTTCAAGGAAACTGAAAACGAGTTACAGATTGTTTCACCTGGATCCTTAGCTTCAGCAAGATCTCCAGGAAATCCTACTGACTTGAGCAAATCACTGACCGAAAAATAAATATGCTTGGATTGTTATCTGGACTAAACACTGCTTGGCTGCTAGAGGTCTAAACCGTGCAGAATCTCCCTCATTTGCTGATCTCAGGCATTTTCTGTTAGCACTTATTCATTTAAGAGTATGTAATTTCCCTGTATAATTCAGTTTTGTAAGACAGCTGGAGAGAGAACAAAATACCGAAGGTAATTTCCAACACTTGTTCCTTAACAAATCCAAACATTTACACGGAGTCAACTTATCTTGATTTTTTTTTTCTTTCTTGTCCTTTCTTTTCTAAGAGTATCATACAAGAAACCTTAATCAGCTAAATATGAACATATTTTGGTAATGTTTCTTAAGAGTATTTTCAAATCCCAATAATTCTAGCATACCACAATAATATACAGTGCTACACTGCATCAGTACAGAATGTCTTCTTCATGGCTACACTCAAGGGAAGTTTTCCTACTTTTTTTGTCAGTGACTTAAGTTTTTAGAAGTGTTCAATTACACACTTAGAATATACAGTATTATATATATTTTTATTTATGCAATTGAACATATCCCCAAGCTGCTGAGATCATTTTCAACCTTTGCACTACCCATAGCATGTGTTTATGTCACATCCTTAGCTCACATTTGATATTCAGGCTGTGTCCACTGTAATTTCCAGCTACTGAGTTCCCAGAAGAACTTTGAGTGGTAACTTATGAAGAGGTTCCTTCCCCATTTTTAGGTGTGCATGTAAGCGTCTCCGTGCACTAAGCAGCATGTACTCTGCTACCTGGGAAGGGATGGACCAAGGCCTCGCGGATTGGTCCTGGACTGAGGGGTCAATCTTTTGAGCAGAGCACTGACTTCTATGTCTCCGTGTCATCCCTAATTCCTGCTCAGTCTTGACTGTGATTATGCTAGCTCTGCTCCAAGTATCCTATGGCTGACAAACCGCTATAGGAAAGCACATAAACACTGCAAGGTTACTTGCATCTAATTTCTCCTTTTAAAAACTATTTATTTTCACTCTGCCATGCAAAGATGGACAGGCATTAGAATAAGAGGAAAAGGCCAGACTGTGCTCTTCAGACTTGGTCAGGCAGAACCCTTGATTTTGAGTTCCTGTGGTGTTCAGTTATCCAAAATTAGAGCAGATCCATTCGCTATCGTCACAGGAGTTCCGGAAAGCGGTGAATACCATAAATATGTTTTTAGCTGTGTTTTTGCTTTATACTCTTCATTCATTTTCATTCTCCATGGAACTCTTGGGTTTCATTACTCCCACAAGCCACACAGCTAAACATTTAGTATTTCAACACTGGAAATTGTTTATGGTCCCTTAATTCCAAGAACTGTGCAACAAACAAAGCAAGCAAGTAACCATGGAAATTGTGGTACAGAAAAAAAAAAAAAAAAACAAGTTTCAACAATATGAAACCGTGTTTAATTTTAATTCTTGAAAATGCTAATCTTTCACATACTACATGTGGCCAACATATACATTAACTAATACAGATTATGTGTTAAAAGAGAAAATCCTTACTACTGTCCTGTACTTCAATTACTCCATTTCTCTCTTCAGTCTCTCCTTTCCTCTCCCTTTATGCTACTTTTTCTTCTTTTTGCTTATGTAGATCCTGCTAAAACAAAAATAAAATATATGCTTCAATGGGGGGGTGAAACATACCCTCTGCCCACAGCCATTTTTATGCAAGAAGAGCTCACAGACAGGGTTCTAAGTATCAGTCATAGTTATTGTCCGGCTAAGAAATGGCTTTTGGAGGGTGCTGTCCTTGAAATTTCTGTGAAGGAGTCGCGTTCTGCTGATTCTAGGAACTTTGTTTGGAAGCCGTTAAACAGCCAGTCCATGAACACACATCTGATTATATAAACTACTGCAAATATTACTTGGGTATGACAGTGTTTCCCAATTCATATATTCAAAATGTTTAACAAATTGTTATGATCATAAAACTCTATCAAATGTGTAACTATATAACTAAAACAATCTAGCACATAGAACAGCACTCCAGTTCAATGGTTAAGTGACTCACCTGAGAACAGCACTGATGCATCCCTTTGAAACATGTATTTTACATGAAACCAGCACTGAGCTCAAAGTAAAATATTATTTTTTTAAAGAAGGGCCAGTATCACCTTAACTTTGGGGCAATCTTAAAGAGACACTTCATTATTTGTTTTGATGGTGGGTAAACTGCATTAGTTACGAATGCAAGTTAGAAATGCTGAAGAGTTTTCCACTCAACCACCTATTTCATCCTAGTACCCATCTCAGGAAGGCATAAGGAGTAAGACTTTCAAATAACGGAAAAAAAAAAAGTTAAATATATGAAAAGAAAAATTGTCTCTCTTGAATTATTTGAAGATTTTTTACAAAGTAACTTGAGGTTACTTGCAGGTAACCTGTATCTGTCTTCAATACCTCTTTCCTAATTCTTATAAATTATAAATATTACAGAAGCAAGCTTCTTACAACCCCAACACTTTTGAAAGTTGAATGACTTAAGATCACCTGTTTTTTTTTTATGGGAGGAATCTAAACTTAAAAAAAATGTCCTCAAAGACATGGCAAAATATCATGAAGTTGCACAGGCTATCTTTTTTTTATTTTATTTTTTTGTAAACTAATAATTCTTATAAAGAAGATATATATGCACACACTTTCCAGGACTTCTGCAATACTTTGGGGAGCAAATTTTAATTCAATTGATTTTTTTTATGAACTGATTTAACCGAATTGTGTAAAGATCAAATCTATGATGCTGTAAGATCAGACACCTGGGGAATGAAGACCTGAAGAGACACAACCAGTCTTTCTCTGTTGACTCTGATACAGAAATTACAGTTTGGACCACCAAGAAGTGGTCTCCTCCCCACAGCTCACAACACTTCCTTTTGGAAAGTCTGCTTTCTCAATGCCAGGTTATCAACTGTATTTTTATACTTACTACTTATTTGGTATTAATAAGCATATTATTTAATACATTCTTTTACTTGGATGTGAAAGTGCTTTAAATATGTACATGTTGTTTTGATTATCAAGAGAAGAAACAAAATACTCCAGTAAACACAAATCCAATAAGCCAATTACATTTTTTTATTCACTTTGTACTACCAGAGTCTAGTCTGAACACTTTTTTTTTTTTACCTTAAAGTCATGCATATTTCACTGGACAGTACAAAGTATTCACGACAGTAACATTCAGATGCATTACTTAGATGACAAATAAAAATGCTGGAATACTATACTCCTGAAATAAAGAAGCAGGCATATAGTTCTAGTTCCAGCAAGTACACATTGTTTTTAAAACAGCCAACTACCCAATTTTTCTTTCCATAACCACACAATAAGCATTGTACCAGGGAAAGATCACGCACAGCAACAGATACTCCATTAAGTTCAGATGTCACATTCACACATTAACCTTACAATATTTTAATATAGCTCAGGTGGTTGCATCTATTTAGAGCACTGATTGTGAAATTATGTACCTATAATAAATAATGCATTCACTAAATCAATGATGAGGCATTACCTTATAAATAACTGCCAATTCTAATGATATATCAAGACAGTCCTTCCTATAAACCTAGCAACATTCCACCCAAAGCTCACAAAGTCAACAGCAATTACTGAACACACGCAGAATAAAAATGCCAAAATGGTATCTTAAGATTTAAATTTCAACATATGAAATATTATGCTGCACACTTAGTTAACTAGTTAGTGCAAAGTTTGATAAGGGTGTCACAGGTCAGGATATTTAATCATTTGGCATCAAATGGTAAAAATGCATGATCTTATCTTTACTGGTAAGGAAGGAGACTTAACTGGAATATTTGGAAGGAATATGTATTATATCTCCCAATAAAAAGGTAAAATCACATAATTATTTTAGTAGTGAAAGCCATGCTTCTGTAACATCAGACCAAACCTTTGTACAGCAGTTTAACAAAGAACCAAATTTCCATGCAATGACAAGTACTGCTTCATTTGGGGAGAAATAAAAAAGTTACTGCCAATACAAATATGAGGAAGGAAGGTCTGAAGTACTTTTGCTTCTTGCAAAGTTCATCTCTTCTTTCCAAGAAAATGACTGAGAATAATCTAGATCCATTAATTACTGAATAGAAAGTTTAAACTACACAGCTGACAGAGCCTCCCACTGACAAAGAATTCCTAGCAAGCTGCAATTCTTGGGCATGCTCCGTTCTACTCCGCCTGTCTTTCACAGGATACTCTCTCTCTCTTCGCTGAACCCAGCCCCATCGGAGGCAGCCACGGTGTGGAGCTCGGCAGAATCTTTGGAAAGCCTGGCATAGCTCGAGCGCTGGCTCCGCTTGTGGGCTGCACTCTTCAGGTTCTCGTTCTGGACTGCGGTTGAGCTGGAACTTGAGCCGGGGCGCAGGATAATTTGCGAGGAATCTCTGATCCCTTCTATTTCTTCAAAATTTTGATTGGCTCTGTTGGTTGGGGCACTGTTGTTATTTAGTGTTACTGTGCTAGGGGTTCTGTTTAAATTATAGACTTTCTGGCAAGCAGGCCAGTTCTCTTCTGGGCTGCTCGCTATCAAGCTGCTTTCAGATGGGCTTTTCTTATCTTCTGAGCAAATAGACATGCGAACCACAGCTGGATCCTGAAGGCCACTAAGGCTGTGCGGAATTCCTCGCTTTCCACTGTGACTGTCATCTTCAAGCTCAATGAGATTGGCCTTTTCTAGCTGGGAATCATCTGCTCCTTCATTATGGAGGGAATGATTTGGAGAACTTTCATTGGATCTTACGCCGGAGTCAGAAGAATCTTTTTTATCCAAAAGGGCATCTGTCAAATACTCCTTTGCTTTGATGAATGTTCTAATTGGTTCAGATCCATGCTCTGGGGATTTGGGCTGCTTATCTGCTTTCCCATCTGCTTTCTTGTCTTTACCTTCCTTAAGAAGTGGAGTATTATCCGATTCTTCAGTTCCTGATTCATCTTCATCACTTGGAAGTTTCTGGTAACGGAGAGTAACTCCCTTAAGCTTTATATCTGCAGCCTGGAAAATGCTTGTTCTTTCTGAAGACTTCTTCCCTGGGAGAAGCTTGGAACCAGACTGATCAGATTTTTCATCCTCTTCAGTAATAGGATCCAAAGGAGAAGCATCATTAGCAGAAACTCCTGACGTACTATAATCAACAACATCATTCCTTTTCAACAAGAAGGACTTTCTTCCATCATCTTGTTTCTGTTCACCATCTTTTCCTTTTTCCTGTTCTGCACTTGAATGCAGGGAACCCCCTGATGTGCTCTGCCCCATATAGAAAGCAGATGAGCTGTGAGGGGATGACCTGCCACTCACTGTAGTAGAATTAGCACCCCCTTCTAACTGTGACATTTGAGCAATATATTCTCTATATGCATCTCTATATTCTGCCTGCACCTTATCAGTGAGCTTTGATATTTCAATGCTAGAATCTTGGGAGTTAAGACTTGAAAGACTTGGAGTTCTGCGAGTCTGTGACTGCAAAAGAAGAAGAAAAGAAAAAAACAGAATTATTTATTTTGACCTCTACCGATCATTTTAAAGAGCTGAAAACGTGAAGCGTGCTTGAAGGTCAATTTTTGCTGTGAATAGATCATGGAAGGCCATTGTAAATGCTATAACTAAACTAATCTTAAACACATTTATTATAATCAGCTATTTGCATTCATACCCTTTCACAAAAATTACAACTCCTCATTTTTGTTGTTGAACCCCATAACATAAATTACATAACAACACAAGTATTTTACACAGTGCAATTGAGACTAACACCTCTTGACTATAGACTATAATGCGGACAATCTACTTTTTTCTTTTGATTCACCTTAAGATATCTCTGTGGGCATTAAAAGCACTAATTAAATTTGCATTTTAAGCAATGTTTTCTCATCCTTCCCTCTGTGATGTTCTTTCTTTGCACCTTCTGTGAAAAAAAAAAAACAACATGCTACTGGCATGAAACATGCCACCTGGTTTTGAAAAATGTACATCGATACTCAGTTGCAGAAGACGGGGATTAAGAGGTAAATCTTACCTAAGCATATGTGTGCCTGTACACCTACACACCCCTTTATATATTAGTATGTACATACATATACATACATATATATATATATACACACAGAGAGAGGGATGTATGGATGTATACACATCCCAAATCCCCTTCCAGCAATAATTTTCAATACTAATAAAATTATTATCTATAGCTAATGATGTGGTGCGTGTTACTGTTTTGTGGTTACTTCAAGATTTCCTGATTTGGACTTCTAAAACCAGAGACAAAAATGTTGCTACATGTATTCTAAAAATATTAACTATTATTTAGATACCATCTACTCATTTATCTTATTGTCTTATTTCTAGTAAACAAACAGAACAACAACAACAAAAAGTTCTGTTTGTGTCACATATTTCACGTACTTAGGCTGATTTCAAAGGATAGAAAGAAAACTGGCCTAACCTATGGCACAAACAGTATTTACAGGAGGATGTCAACCGTGGAGTGTTCGATTACATTTACTCTCACAGGACAAGGCTCTCATGTCACTGAATGGTGTACATGTTTGTTTAAAAACAAATTAGTAAATCTGCAATCCTTAGAATGTGTGACCTCTGAAAAGCACACAGCTAGAACATTTCATATTCGTTCATGAAATATTATAGAATATTTCATATTCATGATTTCACATGAAGTCTGAACATGATAGTTAACATAAATGTTGCAGGACTCTGCACCAAGCAAGATGAGTGTGGTAAAACAGCACTGATGACAAACGAAAGCTGTAGTTTTTTTCCTGGAGGTAATTCCTGGAACAGATTAATAGCTTGCAGATGGAAAAGGCTGGAAACTTTATTAGCAATTACAGTTAAGAGTATACCTCTGCAAAACTTCAGTCTTCAGCAAGACTGAGAACTGAAAGCACGTGAACTGCAGCAGACTTATTTCTTGACCTATATCTAAGAATGTAAGAGAAACCTTGCCATCCAGGCAAGCAAGTAAGCACCCCTGTTAAATACCTGCCAACTTAAGTTACTGTGACGTGGAGGAGCTTCATCAAGGCCAATTGTGTTCAGCTCCTCGAAGCTGAAGTTAAGCGTGTAGGGAGCCTGGCCGGAAAGCCCCGTCAGCTCCGTGTGCGGCAGCTCGGAGCTGTGCCCGGGGCGGCGCGGGAGCTCGCTGTGAGGCAGGGCAGTGGGAACGTGCTCCGGCGCTCCGCGGGCATCCTCCTGCGCAGCCTGGCTTTCTGAATTTCTCATTTCAAGTATCTGAACACGAAAAAGAAAGCATGATGTCATTACGTAGTAGAAAAAACTCTCAAAAGTGTTAAATAAGAACTGTATAAAAATAGGAATAAGTAATTCAGTTTTAAAAGTGTACTTGCATATGAGAGAGAGATCTGTTTAAAGACCTAGGGCATTCATTCTTTACTGCAAATTACATTGTAATACTTGAGATTTTTCTTTTATTTACAGACTATTCTTATTACTGTACAGACCCTTAAAAGAATTTACATGCCATAAACAATATTCAATAATTTCTGGCAAAACAAAGTGCTAAATCACAAATTTAAGAACAGAAAACAAATACTTCAGTTTTGTAGCTTTAACAAACTTGAATCTGACTATAAACCTCTTCTTGTAATTCTCAGTGTTTTCAAGACTGATTAAGCAATTCTGAGACATACTGTAGTTTTGAGAAAGCAAATTGGCAGTGTATTAAAAATACTAAGAGAAAACAAAAAAAAAGTTCTGAGGGATGCATATCCCTCAACCTATAGCTATCATTTACTCTCAAAACGTGAGCACGAGACGAGGGAAATTAGCTATATACGTATGCTTTAATATTAGTTCTCAAGGCAGCTTTCCAGTATTACACAGCTCTATGTAAATCTATTTAACTCAGTGATTCGTTTTTCACTTTAGCTTCCCTACGAAATGAGACTTATGCAATTGTGGGCAATGCATCTCTAAAAGGCTGGCTACTCCCTCCCCCAAATCAGCTTTGACCACCCCAACCAAGTTGAGAGAGGGGCAGTGGGCAAGAGTGAGAGGAGCAGAACTTAATCCTCAAAGAGGATTAAGAGCAAGAGGACAATTTCATGAAAACAAGTAGCTGGATTCAAAAAGGGGAGGTAAAAAGAGGGAGAGAAGGCAGCAGCCACCCCTACAGGAAGGACAAACCTTGTAAAAAGAGAGAAAAATTCAGTGTCCATGAGCAACTACAATACAAAATCGATAGGCAACCAGTTCTCAGTTGAAGTGCTCAACACAAAAAGATGAAGCAATAGCACATGCACTCATATTTTAAGATAACGAAGAAATACAATAATAGAGGAAAGAAAAAGTCAGGTTCTTAACAAGAACCCTAATTTAAGATGACTAGAATACTGAAGAGAAAAATCTTACCATGCTCCTGAACAGGTGCCAATCACCAAAGTTCATATTCATTTCCTTTTTCAGTTCGTCAGTGTTGCACTGAGCCAAGACACGGCCATTGATATTTGCCTAAAACAACAAAATTAAATAATGTAAATTACCAATACAAGATTTGTGGAGTAAGAAACCAATAGACTAACACGGTAATTGAAGTCAGATACATTGATGGAATATACTAGGGAAACTCTCCAAACATCCATCTTAAATCCAATCCCATATAATAAATATAAGAAGAATATTCACTAGTGATTGCTGATAGACTAGGATATAGCACAGGAAGATTGTAGTAGAAAGAGGAAAGGAACAGAGAACAGCTTTTGAATGAATAAGGGCAGAAAGAGCTTATCTTTCATGAAAATATTTTACTAAACTTATCAAAACAAGGACATGAAAGGCAGTGCAGTTGCATTCTATAAACTGGCATAAGGAAACAAGACACTAGTGGTAGGAAATTTTTATAGGCAGCTACATCTACCGCCACAGCTTTCTCAGTCAAACAGAAATATGTTCTTTTCCCATAGCCAAGTAGATATTTTTAATCAAACCAGGAAAAAGCCCAGAATGAACCTTTCTCGTTCTTCCTGTTCAGAACTGGACTGCTCGCAGTGAGAAATGCAAGAATAAAAGTGAGAGAGATCTCTAATGAAGTAATGGACACATTCTTTCAGGACCCCGGAACCACTGAAGCACTGGAAATTCTTGCAGCTGGGCCTACCAGGCTGCAGTCTGACTTTCAGCATTTTCTCTGCTTGGTTTAGAGCTATAACAAGTACTGGGATAAAGTAAGCTCATCAAAAACATTAGTGAAAGCTCCATATTTTTCCCTCTTTCTATGTATAGAAGGAGAGATAGAGAAAGGGGAGAAAAGCAACACAGAGAGAAATAATTCTGTTTTCATGCGTCAAAGGAAAGAGAAAGTAACCAAAAAATGCCCATTGGGCTTTTTTTGAATCAAACAGAGGTGGATTATGATAGGAGAGAAAGGGAATCTTCCTCACCACTCTCATGTACAACACAGATGTGCCAGTTTCTCAGAGATCTGCCACCTGGATACAGGATGCATTTACAACACACCTGATCTACCCACATATGGCGATTTTGAAATTATTTTTCATGTTTTATTTCTCAAAATAAACCAGTCTCATCACCAGCAATCCTTTCCATTTCTGCTTCCTTTCTTGTAAGAGAGCACCTTCTCTGAGAAACACAAGCTTTTACTAAAAATGTGCTTCAAGCTTAGTGTGTATGGAAGTAATAATGTTTCAATATTCAGTGTAAATTTCCAAGAAAAAAGACTTATGTTCAGGTACTAAATACATTAATGAAATTCAACAGACACCTTTCTTATAGTTGCAGAGTACTGAGCAAGCATAGTCTGGTCCAGCCCATCTATCTGCTTCAGCTTCTCGCATACAGTGTCCACGCTCATCGTGCTTAGAGGCACAAGGGATACTCCTGTGTTCGACCCCGTGCCAGCTCCTGCTCCCTTTAAGAAGCAAAAACAGATGTGTAAGAATTGTGCAAACACCCCGTACACCCAGGACTTGACAACACAAACACAAATCAAACTGTGCTAAACCACATTTTTAAATTAACAAGAACAAGGATGGACAGGCATCTTTAACAATTAACAGAATCTATATATATTGGGAAGCATTTACTTTACTATTTATATGACAAACAACAAAGCAGCCTGACATCTTACCTATGTGAGAAAATACTCTTAAATGTTATTTAAGAGGAAAAACATAAAAAAAAATCAGAACTATGTAAGGGTTAATCTATTTCAAATTCATCTTCTTTTCTATTGACTTTAGTAACTTGTTTTTTTTAAAAAATCTCAGATGCAATTTTGAATTTACTGTTTCAAAAATTCCTGGTTTAGCTTTAGACACAGATAATCTACAACACAACTCACTGGATAATGTTACCAATGTCTGTCAGTTTTTCAGAGGTCCTTCCAGCTACGTTTATGCAAGATCACCCAGGGGCTGCAAACCACCATCACCAGAGGTGATGAAGCACTGCCACTGCCCTCCCAAACACTGAGCCAGTTTCATATGTCTGCAGCTAGATTAAAGTAGAAATTATTCACAGTTCATATCTGGAAAATGAAAGTTGCCCTGATAACACTGCCAGCTTCTAAGCATTTCAAAGGAAGTGCAGAAAGAGAAAACAAATGAATTGACAAGCAAAGGATATTAAGATAGTGCGTCTTCAAAGAAGCTTGTCTCATGGACAGAAGCTTATGCATTAAGCAGCATGAAGTGCAAAGCTCTAAACAATTGAGCTAGTTACGCTAAATTACTAACTCCAAAACCAGAGTAAATTCTGTCAGCAGTGAAATACTTATATCCACTTCTCTTGCAAGGGAGGGCTGCACTCTCCCTTTTCCTACAGACCAAGCTTTGGGTTCAGTTCTGCAGACCATACATGGAAACGCAGCTCATTTGGGAGGCTGCAAAAGAACTTCTGAAGCTTCAGAGCTGCTCATCACATGAGCAAACCCTGGGATGTAAAAGTTAATTTTGGATATCCAGAGTTCATTGCAAGTTTGACTATATTCCTCAATCACCACTGAAGACTATTTTTATAGTCCTAAAACATTTTTCCCCATTTCTCTGTAGTTATTTCAAAGCTATTTAGCTTCATGAATTAAGAGACCCAAAGATGTCTACCTATGAAAACAAAAAACGTATTATTCTGTTGAATAATATTAGCTATATCTAAACTGTCTAAACTGGGATTTTAGAAGAACATACTTAACTACTTAAATTCCAAGACAGCAACCCAAAAACTCATTCTCTACTACCACGTAGCCTGAGAGTTACTGAAAACTCGTCGTCATCAGAGCCGTCCTGCTCTGGGGATGGAGGGGTTTTTCCCCGCTACGCTACCCAGAGCTGCCCAGTTTGGATGCCACTGCCCGTAGCTGTCCCCAAAGCCTCAGCCAGCGGGGCTGAAGGGCACTGAACACAGGCCAACATCTCTGTGCACAAGCACTGCAGGGCTCTGAGCCCAGAGGCAGCACACCTGGCTCGAGAGAGACCTGAGGCTTTTCTACCACGTACATATTGGTATTCGATGCAAATAAGACACTTCAGAAACAAGAGATATATCCCCATCTTCTAGGTAAGAACTCTACCTAAAATACTGCATAAAATTGAAGCATTCTGCTTGCACTAGAATCTGGGCACCGAGCTACTTCTGCAGAAGACAAGGCAATTTCTCTTCAGATTCTCCAGTGTCTCCCTAACTAGGTTCCTATAACACCGAACCAGTTGTTATACATATAGGGGCCTGAAGAAGGAAGTTTAGATCTTTATCAAACTTAATTTTTAGCCCAGCTAAAACCCTCATCAAATTAAGGATGTAAGCCAACCAGCAAAATGATTATGACAGGAAGAAGTTTCATCTATTTCCTGCTTTCTTCTCATGCAAATCTGTATTTTTCTGTTTTTTAAAATCTCTTTTCCATTTTTCTTCAGATTACCAAATTGTGTTGTCTATTGTTTTCCCAAGCACAAGTTAGATGACATCAATAAACACAATACAACAGTTAATTCAAAAAAACTGTGGTTTTTTTTGAAAGAGAACTTATCAATTAAAGTGAAAGAAACAATTACAGCCAAAATCAGATTATGGCATTGCTAAAGTAAATGATTCCTAAGCAATGTGTGGAATTTCAATAGCCTTTGTTCCCTGAGTCTATTAAAACAGTACCTATTGTGAGCCACAAATAAATGTAGAAAAGTTTTCAACACTTCTAATTTAACAGTTCTGCTTTAAATCAAAATACTTTTTATCAGTCAGAAGCAAGTCATTATTTCTGCATGCATTAGGAGTTAGTTTAGAAACTCTTCTGTGTATGTAAAAGTTTACGAAAAAGCGCTAAAATATTTAGACTATTTTTGTTAAAGTGTGAACTGTTTGAAATAGATACATATTAATCCAAATCATTCTTTTTATAAAGAACTGTCTGAAGAACAAGCAATGTAACAGCTTTAGGGATATCGTCATCATGTAAGTGAATTAAAACTCCACTTAAACTGACACATTTTTCAGCCTTAGTGGTTTTGCTAAGGATGCTTAGAGAACATTAGTCTGAAAAGTATTTGCCATGCAAAAGCTAAAAGCAGCTTGTCAAAACAAACCTCAGGGCTAGTAATGAGCATTAGTTTAGAGACAGCCCAGCGTGAAGTGCCAGGATGACGGCTTCTGAAATGACTCTAAAACAAGGAGCGATAATTCACAGAAAAGTGGCTGTACCTGTCTCTGTCTGCTTAACCCAGACTTACACGGCTTTCAGAGAGGGACAAAACAGAATGAAAAGAGACAACAACTTCAAGTGACACATCAAAATACATTCGAAGGTATAGATGACATGCATTAAACTTTATCAACAGAGCAAATTAGCATTGAGACAATGCAATGAAGTTTTTAAGACAGACCTTCATAATACACTTTTAGTATATGCTAGGCAACTTTCCTACGAAAAGCCTACATTTCTTTGCACTTGTAAAAAAAAAAAAAAAAAAAAAAAAAACAGAATTCTTGTTGCATTTCATTTACATAGAAGCTTTGCCTTGTATTTCTGACAGAAAACTCTGCCGGTAAACTAGCATTTTCTGACCATTCGAAGATTACATTATATCACCAATGTATCTCAATTAACTTCAAAATCTTTATATCTAAGCATGCATAAAAAACAGAACCAAAGAGGTATTTTGAAGAGCAAATAGAGTGAATATTAAAAGCATAACAATGCAACAATAAAACATCTGGAAAACTCCCATCCCACCAACCCTCAGTCATGCTGAAACTTTAGCAATGCACTTCAAGTTTCTTAAAGGGCCTTCTAGATTTATCTACCATCCATGCAAGGGGCCATTTTAGTTCTCGTTAGAAGAACACAAACTGTATCTTAAGGCATTAAAAATTAAATGCAGCATGAAAAAAATGTATTTAAAAGAATATAATTACATTGCAATGAGCCGTATCCTAACAAATCGTAATTAACAATGCAAACTAAAATGGCCAATTAAATTCATTACAGACAAGCACTACTAACGCTACCTGGACTTCTAACAGGTATTAGTAGATGCTATGGACATGTATTGGCAACACTATAATCCAGGGATAAACTTTTAGAAAGAACACCACAGAAATTTTTACAGCTGCTGTCAGCAACACCCACATGCAGAGCAAGGTGACCAGCAAGGCCTGTTTTGCCTGCACCGTGGAAGTGCCAAGGCTGGTGTGTGAACTCAAACCTCCTTTCACCGGTGATTCAAGCTAAGGCCCTGAATTTTGCAGGGGGTCTCCTTGCTGAGGCGAGGTTATAAATATGGTTACACTCAGCAGAAGTGCAGAATGAGCCAGTGGAATCAGAAATCTTAAACTTCAGGCTCTGTTAAGACTCATTTGTCAAAACCTACCCCCTTCTGGGTCAACACACTATCTATTTAGACAATAACAGAAGACACTAAGTTTCTTCAGAAAAAATCATGAAGATTGCAAGGGAAAAATGAAAAATAGACCAGTATGGTAAGGACTATCTCACAGGTCCCTTATGGTAGGACAGGTAAGGTCCACAATCACTTACTGCTTTGACATCTAAGTTTTGCTTCATTAAGTAAATATCAGTTACTCTTGTGGAAAATTAAACATGTTTCCTCAAAAACTATCGCTTGAGACTAAAACATCTCATTAGGAACAACAAAATTCAAATAAGGAAGGGGACAGAAGTCAAATTAAATACTTAAATGGTGACTACTCTCAATCTATTCACAATGCATTGTATTCTTTTAATCTGGCCCTATCTTTATACCAATGCAAATCCACCGATTTTCATTAAACTAATCTAGATTTACATTAACTTCACAAGCCAAGTGCTTAGGACTTTGAATTGAAGAACTCGGTCAGTTCTTATGTCAGAATGAAATCAACGGCAAGGGCCTCACTCCCTCGTGTCTATTGCTTATTCTGTATAATTTAAGCACAAAAAATAAGGATTCTTCTCTAATTCTCTATTCTAATTCTATGGCAACACTTCTGGCTGTTTACCAGGCTTGCGTGAAAGACAATTTTCATTCTACATGTTCTTCTCTTTTTCAATCATCAAACCAGTGGCAGCCCTTTGTGTTCATTAACTATTTCCTACATATTTTCAGTTCACTTCACAGCTTTGTATGCATCAATTCATGTATTAAGGTATAAGTAAAAACTGTATCATATATAGTGGCAATGATCCATCAAATGAGAGCTTCCTAAATAGCTGGATAAAATTACTGTATCTATCACCTAAATAGCTGGATGAAATTACTACACGCATTATCTGTGGATAACTGCAGTGCCTTAAATACTAATATTGTTCCCTTTCACAGAAATTTCAAGAAAGTCTGCAGAAGAAGTGTGTTTAAAAACAGAGGAAACACTGATGGGGCATCCTAATAAGCACCAGAGTGACCAGTCCTGACTGAGAACATCTTCGCAAACAACACAAGAGATTTTCAAAGAACCTGGGATAAGACTAAACACATTTCAGAATATTTCCATTATATAACATGGCCAAAATCACAAAGAACCCCAATTTATTTTTACAATGTGGCTTGACTCATGAGAAGTCAATGACCTTCCATGCTGCACTACATAGACTCACAGTAGTAATTAAAGTAGCAATCAAAGACTAAAAATAGTAAAATCTTTCATTATTGTTACTTTAACAACAAAAAAAAGTTAGTGATTTAACTCCTTATTTTCCTACATGCTGCCAGTATTTGACATAACGTAGATGCATAGTTTTATATTGTTTGAAACAGCAGGTTTCATGTGCTGAAGATGTAACCTCAGGACAATAAGCAAAGTACCCACCAGGCCTGCCCTGGAACAGATCTCCGCCTTTTGTAGGAACAGACTCCTACAAACATTCCCGATTCCCAATCCCATCTCCCCACTCACACACACTTTCTCCAACCACTATGGCAGCACTTCCTCAAGAATCCTTTAGTTTTCCCTTGCACCAGCAAGCCACAAAGGGCTGGGATAGAGACCGGATGCTCGAATAAGGCCCCGAATGTGGGGAAGGCAGCAGCATCCCAAAAAATATCCTAAAGGAGAAGCTTACCCCCAAGGGCACCCCTTCATCCAAGGCACCAGCGACCCACAAAAAGGGGACGTTAGGGCTGCTCAGAGACGCAGCAGCTCCTAATTTGCGTGGATTGTTGTTGCTTTCTCATTGCACAACAATGGAAAGACTTTTGGTTTTTGTAACAATTTACTAGAAGAATAAGTAATTGAGGTCAAACTACAACTGTTGCCAACATCTACTGGCAGCAAGCTATTAAGAAAAGGATTAAAACTGCATTAACCTTTTGCTTCAGCAGTAAATAAAAAATATATTAACCTTTTGCTTTGGTGGTAAATAGTAAATAACAATTTTCCACTGATTTCCATGGTTACAGTAAAATAAAAAGATACCTCTAAATAACACATCTTTGTACGAGTATTTATGATAAATCATAGAATCACAGAATGAATCATAGAATCATAGAATGCTTAAGGTTGGAAGGGACCTCTAGATATCATCTAGACCAACCCCCCTGCATACACAGGGTCACCTAGAGCAGGTGGCTCAGGACTGCGTCCAAGTGGGTTTGGAAGGTCTCCAGAGAAGGAGACTCCACAACCTCCCTGGGCAGCCTCTTCCAGGGCTCTGTCACCCTCACTGTTAAGAAATTTTTTCTTAAGTTCCTGTGGAACTTTGGGTGCTTCAGTTTGTGACCATTTTCTCTAATCCTATCAGTGGCCACCCCTGAGAAGAGGCCGCCCCATCCTCCTCACTGCCTCCCTTGAGGTACTGATAGACACTGCTCAGGTCTCCTCTCAGCCTTCTCTTCTCCAGGCTGAACAGGCCCAGCTCTCTCAGCCTTAAAATAAAGACAAATCACGGAAAAGAAAGATGTTAGCATGCTGAGTTAAGAATAAGCTTATGATGTAGATTTTTTTATTATCATTATTGTTTTTATGGAAAGTTCTTTGTACTTTATGAACTGCAACCAATTTAAAAAGTAGAGACGACTAAAAGAGGAAAGAGATACAGGTCAGCTACTTCAGTCTAGAAATCTAAGTAACAAAGGGCCAACTGTCATTCCTTACTCATCTAGCTACCACCACACTCTTTACGGACAACTCTCCACAGCTACCGGAAGGGAAAGCAGAAAACTACAGGGGAAAAATATAATACACCATATAAGTGAAATATTAGCTCTTAAATTTGCTCACGAACTACATTAGTCTTCAACTACTCTAACTATTTGCCCACCAAAGCCATTGATGCAGTGTTAGTGAACTGCAGTTATGATTAATGCAGACTCATTACTGCTGAAAAAGCAATGAGATGCTAAAATTTCCACACCACATGACTACTCATTTACCATTGAGGGGTCTGTGGGTGAAGAAAGACCCTCATCAGCATCCTCCTTGATAACATCCTAACAACAACAAAATATTATGGTTTGGGTAAAATGATTAAGGGCTCGACAAAAATATGAAATAAACAATGAATGAGAATGATCTCATAATAATACAGAATTCAACGGAAACAATAAAGTGATTAAAAAAGATTTATAAACCTTTTAATAGCCTTGTTCAATGGGTCAATATTCTAGAACTAAAGCAAATGACAAATGAGGCTTTTAGCTCATTTCTTAGCTCCTAGTTCATAATTCCATTTGAACAGCAATCTATGTCAATAAAATAAATATTATTAAAAGGAATTTTATTATTCTACAGGAACCTAGAAAAGTGTGCTCATTTTTACTTTTTAACATGTAAATAAAGGCAAACTGTATGTACTTGCAAGAAAAAGCTATAATTGATGCATACTTATTATAAAATGTATTTTGTTTTTTTTTCACTTGAACACTAAAAATTTTGCTTACTTAGGCCTTCCAATTTCCTGTACTCTTTGCAAAATCAAAAGGTGCCATTTTACTTTCTCCCAATACGTTAGAAAATTTTTATTACTGTAAAATTTGCACATACATTTACAAGTGGCATTCTTTTTCTCATGCTACTACACTATATCAATTTATTTATTGTACCACAGTTGGCACTGCCATTAAAACATTTTCCTGACAACCTTGCATGTCATACTCCTCTAAACTTGCTACTTGAATAATTAATTTTCTTCTGTAAGTAATTTTTAAGGTTAAAAACAAAATACATTTTACATAACATGTTTGCTTAAAAGTATTTTAAAAATAGAGCTTCTACTTGTCTAGTACTGAATCACCATTAATGAGCTTCATTTTGCATTACTCACTATATTTATTGTCTAGGTTAGTATGTGAATTACCCTTCAAAATACTTACTAGGCCATTGTTCTGATCCCTGGACAAACTCGTTTTTAGTGGTGGACGTGAGATGAGATGAGAACTGCCAGGGTAATACCTTGGCATGTAAAGATATGGGGCAAAGAATGGCTATGGAAAAAAAAAAAAACGTAACAAAAAAGGGACAAACAATTACACAAATCAAAATGTAATACTAAAATAAAACTTATTTCAACAAAACACATCCATCTAATCCAGTTTAATAAAGTAAAAAACTGCAATTACTAGAAGCTTTCTTTACTTTTTGCATTGAACAGAATTCAGTTCTGAAGTGAAACCTTCAAAATCCCTCAGCAACTGTCCCCAAAACCACAGGGTGCTCCAGCACTGGTTTTCCTGAAGAACGGAGTAAAGACGTTTCTGATAGTCACACTGTAGCATTTGCTCTGAACACAGGAAAATGTTTTAAACTTCTGTTAACTCTCCTATCTCAGAGCTGCTAAAATCAAAACCAGATGTGCAGTATAATCTATGAAGTTTGTGAAGAATTTGTGAAGATAATACCCGAGGCAATAGTATAAAAAATGTGTAGTACCTAATGGCATTACTAAAACTTCCAGTACTTGTGGTAACCATTCTGGAGTTTTTTTTTACTTCCTCAAATACTAGAGGTAATATTACAGTAGACAATAATTAACTTTTGCTTTGTTTTAAAAATGCCAATACATGTTGTTCAATATAAGTATCATTTTAAATGTCAATTATCAAACATAAGTCTCAGAAACATTTTTCAAACAAGAACTTTTTTTCTCCACAAATATCAGTTAACTGTAATTACACTTGATGTTATCATGTCCCTCCTTACTCTCTTTTACACACGAATTTCATGAAAACAAATTCTGAGTATCCAAAAAGTATTCAAAAAGACTTAAGAGCACATCAGGGTTAAGAGTCCCAATGAGAACTGAGGCCATTGATGGTGCCTGATGGAGTCACTTAAAGTCAAAATTACCAACATATGTCTACCTGATCACAGCCAGTTTCCTTCCATGTGTGGCAATAACCTGTGCGGTGCACCTCTCCCCAAATTCACCAAATACCATCAGCTTTGCCTGTACTCCTTACGTGTGCCCTGAATGTCACTTACTGCTAACAGTCATGTGTGTCAGTCGTGAGCTTCACAACCAACAATGAAGGTTAAAAACAAAAAAGCGCCAACTGCTTTTCCAGTATTGTGGAATTTTGCCTTATCTATCTGTGAATTTTTGAAGTCTGTAAAATTAACCTTTATTTTACTCTAATTTTAAATTCTTCTATAAGAAGATTGTGTCAGGTCTTGAAATAAAGATTTGCATTTCCATTCTCTCTTTTTTCTCTTTTGGAACAGTGCAATAGAGTAGTAATTACAGGGTCTTCATTCTTCAGAAAAAGTAGAAATAAAGAATTCATTGCTTTCAATTCACTATGTGGTTCTTACAAAAACACTGCAGATTTTGCATTGCAGATTTTTAGCATTTTTATATATAATATTTTTAAATTAGATTATCCAGGTATTAAAAAATAGCAAATATTATTCTGCCTGTGTTTCTGCACATGACAAGATTCTGAGTGGTCTACTGCACCACATTCAGAATAGAGTAAATCATTTTATGACTTGCTGGTAAACACCCATCTCTGATGGGGTAGGAAAGAGAGCAATCCCCAGTCTACGAAGGGGTGTAATTTCCTGAAATAGTGCACTCCTGTAAGAGCTAGAAATACACACACAAACAAAACCAAACATCAAAAAATGAAAACAATAAAAAAAAACTTCCTTGCATTCAGAGGCAGCTGTAAGTGACCTGAGAAATAAAAGTCTGATTATGCAGCAGTTACTTGAACAGCACATGCTAAAACTTTCAGCAATTTATGGAAATGCTCAAATGGTTCCATCTTTGCACTCTCTCCGATGTGACTATCGCAAAAAAGTTCACCTACTCTTCCAACACATGACATGTTTTGTAACCATCCGTCTAAATGCAGAATTCCACATCACATATGAGGTTTCGCATGAACTTTAAACTAACAAAACCTAACAAAAACTGTTGCTGGAAAAGAAAAATCATATGATTACTCCCCCTGCTTATTCTCATCACGTGTTTCATCAGTACCCAAAAAATGACTAATCACTTTTTTCCCTACCAGAAAAATAATCCGTTTAAATCCGTTTCCATAATTCATTTTGAATCACTTTTTTCCCCCTCTGTCAAGTGTACTCTTATTGTAGATTACTTGCCCACCTGCTCTTTCGTGGTGCTGTGTAATGCCCATGGTTGTCTCAAGATAGCAGGACAGTTTTCTCAGGCATCTGCAGATCAAAGTTCTCATGCCTAAATTTCCTTTCATTTTCTGCAACCTTCTCTGTCCTGGATTACTTCAATAGTATCTTCAGAACCAAGGAATAGTGATCACCAGCAGCAAATTACCTCTACTAGAACCAGTTTTCTAAAAAATACATCACCACTGTGCTTATTTTTTTGAATCAAGATGCACAGAATTTGCTGCTGTGATGCAGAACAAGCCTTCACATACTATAATTTCTAGTTCTTACCCTGCAAAATCCCAATTAGACTGGCTTTTCCATAAGACATGTAGCATCTCCACAACGGTCTGTGATAACCACAAATTTGGGAAGCTGAACTGAAATCCAGTTTGTGGCCCAGGAATTCGACAGAATTGGGCAATTTCCCAGAACCTTATGCTACTATTAGGGAGAGCCTGATCTTCTATTACTGTTGTTGTTGTTAAAATAAAAAAAATCTTTTAAAAAAAAAAAAGAGAAGTGAAAGTGTTATTAAAAGTGCTAAAGAAATTAGGAGTGGGCACTGCTACCAACTGCCTTGCAATCTACATTTTCTACTATCATCACCGTTTATCTCAACATTTATCCTGGTACACAGTGTACTCCACTGAGGAATGGAACAAATACAGCTCTTTGCCTATATTTGAAAGTGTGAAACAGATTTCAAACAATTATACCTTAGAAGAGTGGTAAAAAATTCCAGAAAGGCCAAAATAGAAATATTTTCGTTGTTAGCAGGAAAAAAAAAAAAGGGGGGGAAAAAGCATACATGGGTATACATAAGTAATACAAATGAACAGATAAGCTGACAGTTAAAATAGTTTATGACTCACCAATAATTGGCTCTGTACTGCTTAAAAGGGCCAGAAAAAAATAAGTTCCATTTCCACTACCACATACTCCAAGCCTTGTCATGTATAGTAACACAGAGGCAAAAATAGTACTTCCAATTAAATATCTACAAGTTTGATTTATTACAAAGATTCATGTGATGAGTTTTTAATCAGCACTGCACTACTTCAAAGAAGTCAGTGAGTTATTTTCAGCACAACATAATATTGTCACTGAATTGAGCAAACATAAAAATAATTTTACAAAAGGTAACTTAAAAGGTTCTGTGCTAAATGTATTATTTTTTTTGTCCAGTCAATATACATCAATTTAGTAATAACTTAATTTTCATTTCATTTTTTAGCTTTTTTTTTTAAATTAACTTGCTACCAAATCTCACTATTTAAAGTCATTTCTTGTATACCTTTCTAGGCAATGACTTACATTAGATTTTTGAACACTTTCTTTTTGATGGCACTCCAGAAAAATGTAAAAGTTAAGTTTAAAAAAAGATAATATATTCTACAAATATCAGAAGTTACAGTTTACTTGGGGCACATGCTGAAATTTCAAACTGTAAACAAAATTATTAGAAATACTGTTAACAGTTTAACTGATGAAATTTTGTGCTTAGGTTTAATTACCATCTGTTGATTACCATTATAAATTTTGCTGTAAACATACCAAAAGTCATTCTTACTAACCACAGTCTCATCTAATGATCACTCACTCACACTTAACACTTTCAGATTGAACCGATGCTAAAAATAGTTTTTCTAATTTTTTTTAAACTCAACTCCATAGTAAACCATTTAATTCAATTTTAATGTGAGCCATGCCTAGAATTGTTTTCTGAGGCTCACAAGTAACTGCATTTAAAAATAAAAAAAAAATAGTATAGTTTATGTAAACTATGTTGTTGCTTGGAGGAAAAGATTAACTCTGTAGAATAATTCAAAGGACGAGACAAAACAGAAGACACGTCTAGACACACTATGTTGATGTAGTTTCCGCCCATTGGTTTCTGTATAATTTAACTTGTTTTATGTCACTAAAAAAAGGCAGGATTCTGAGCAGTCATGTGAGCGATGCTGTACAGTTTACCAGAGAAGAATTAAACAAAATGTGTTGTGTCTCAGCATTCAATAGTGCCTCAAATATATCATTTCTCATTTTTCATCATTTTTGTGATTTGTATTTCTGATGCAATTTACCACATATCTCTACATGAGACTATAATGAGGAGCAACTGTTGTTTTGAAATTTACCAACTTTTGGTCTGTTCTTTTTCTAAATATAATTTGTATGGTTTTTTTTATATCATATTTTACAGAAGACATTGCAATGTTACAAAATTAATCTAGCATTAATTCATATTCTTATGATTTATTTACCCGATTGTAGAATGGATGCTGAGGTCCTGTCATGCCACTATAGTAACTGCTATGAGGTTGTGGTGATAAAACTCCGTTATTGAAAGGTCCGTTAAAAGAGGTTGTTGAAGAGCAAGCTGAAGAAGGTTGACTGAACAGAGACGTTGCTCTAGCAGGGGCCTCATGTAGAGGCAATGTGGGGTAAGGAAGCCCTCCAATATTCATTTGCTCCCTTGCCGCACGAACATCTGAAAAATAAAAAGGTTAAAAAAAAATAATTTTACCATCAAATACCTGAAACAGGTTCAACTTGTTTGCCAAGTACCTTTTTATGTATTTAACCCTACGAAAAGCTCCTTAAGTAGAAGGCTGTATGACACTTCCAACTGCTTAGCTGTTCTCTCTTGAGCATTACACCTACATGGCCATCTTCAGAAGGGTTGGGACAAATTATTGAAAAAGTTTATGCAGGCCCCTAAACTCCCCTAAACGCGCTCTCTGTCCCTCAGGAGATAGCACAAAGTTTTGGAAAAGTCTTACAAAAGAAGGAGTGAGAACAAGAAAGTGTAAATGTAAATTCTTGCAAGACCAAAGCTTAATGAGTGTTTTGCAATGATTCAGCATTCAAGTAGATGAACTGACAAACAAATCAGGATTCTGTGAAACATGCTGAGTAGCTCTAGCTAATACAGTTGGACACTTTCCATTTATTTGGGCATATACTCACCTGCAATGATTTCTCGTAGCTTTGGGTCTAAATTTACAGTACATGGCAAAAAGGTTTTTACATCACGTGCTATAAGAACGGGCGTCCGTGAAGATAAGAAAACTTCAAAGTTCCGTATATCTCCATCAATTTCCAGTAGAGGTTCAACATCTTTTGTTGTAGGAATATTCTTTGAAATTCTGAAAAAGAAGAAAACAATTAGATAAATCTCAAATAAACCACATTTAACAGAGTATGACTTCCACTTGCAAAATGATATTCTATAGAAAAAGACAATCCAATCAAGTTTCATCTACTTGTTCTCTAGAAAATAGAGAGAATGTGTGAAGATTTGCAACATCTGCAGAAAGAAGAATGTAAAACTTTAAAAATGGAAGGACACAGACTTCCAAGGAATCTTGTCTCATCATATGCTTCAGAGAAATCTCAAAGAAACCATACGGAAAATTAAAATCAGATGAGGAATTTATAGATTGGTAGCATCAAAGGAAAGGGTCAAGTGACCATGCTTAACCATTAACCTCGAAGATCCATTCTAATTCCAGTATCTAATTCAGAAAGTCCATGGTTAAAAAATATTTTTAAACTAGTATTTGTGGCAACAGCAATGCTCACGCTTTTTAAAATCACAGAATGGTCAAGGCTGGAAGGGACCCTTAAGAGATCATCTAGTTCAAAGCCCTGCACAAGCCAGGGTCACTAAGAACATGTTGCAGGGGATCATCTCAAGGCAGCTTGCAAGTACCTCCAGAGAAGGAGACTCCACAGCCTCTCTGGGCAGCCTGCGCCAGCTGCTCTCTTACCCCCATAGCCAAGAAGGTTTTTCCTCAAATAGGCAGAACTTCCTGTGCTTCCATTTGTGGCTGTTGCCTCCTGTCCTATCAAGAGGACACCAGTGGTGAGAGTCAGCCTCCATCCTCCTGACACCTTCCCTTGAGGGATCTCCTCTCAGCCTTCTTTTTAGGCTAAACAGGCGACACAGCTCTCAGCCTGTAACAGTGATCTTCACCTCAAGGAGTTAATCATAAGGCAAACATTGATCAGAAACACACAGGTGTCTTTCCTCAAACATTATAAATTAAAAAAATTCTAATAGAGACATTAGATACACATATTTGACTACTCTGACCATGAAAATTTAAACTGGCAAAATGAAAACT
>VZSV01000182.1:385831-412507 GCA_013398735.1 Nothocercus julius | reverse complement strand
AAAAAAAAAAAAAAAAATGCCAGAAGAAAATGTGACATAGACTTAAATAAAACACACAGCTGATGAATCACATGAAACAAATTAGCTGCATTTTAATGCCAGCTCTGCTTAAGTCTGAATGTGAACAGTGTTCTGAATATGATGAACAATACTACTGTTGAGAAGGCACTAGCCCGCTGCTGGCTTGTACACCGAAGCCTGTATTCTAACCTCCCGACGTCGATGCCTTAAACTACGTTCTTAAATGAAATATATACATGATAAGGCATTTCTGGCAAGGAGCCACAGAAGAAGCATGTGTGCCTGTTCTTCTCAGATTTAAAAAGAAAAGAAAATGAAAAAAAGAAAAAAAAAGTTATATTTTCCATCAGTTTAGGGGTTGCTTTTTTCAAAATATAAGCATTACATACCCTCACTTTGGGGCTGGAATTTTCTCATGGAAAAATATTACTCCTTAAATCACAATAATCAAAAACTGTCAGTGTCACAGTGTTTGTTTTCACATGAAACTACTTGCATTTAGAAGGAATGGGTCCAGAACAGAACCTTACAGAGACAGATATAATCCTAAATATATTTTTTATTATGCTTTCTTTCTGAGAGTAACTAAAGTTAAAAACTGCGCTCTGTGTGACTTAAGTAATACTCCCAACATTGATGAATTATTCCTGGCTTTTTCTTCTAATAAAAATGATTTATTATAAATACATACAGGTACACCACTGGCACCAAAGGGCTGTACTGAGTCCCCTTTCCCTGTTTGCTTGGGTTTTGTCAAGCCAGGCCAAAGGGCTTGGCCGCTTCTTCCCTGCCGGGCCTGGGACTGCTGCTGCACCGGCGTTTGGGCCACCTGCACTGGCAGCCAGCCCTGATCCCACAGCAAGTAGCCTGGATCAGACCCTTGCGACAAGAGCTGTGAGGAGCTGTATCTGGCAACAACAATGTTTCGCTGTCAAGTATTTACCCCATACCTGTTTTACCTGAACGGAACAAAAGCAAATACTGTATCTGCATGCAAAAGGGACTAGTTCTTCCTCATGAAAAGCTCTGACAAAAACACACTTCAGAAAATTTACAGCACTATCAATGTATCAAAAATACTGCTGCAAATATTTTTTTCAAGCTGAAGTTTTTAAGCAGCAGTTTGGATACTCAAAGTGTGTTTACTCATAGATACGCATTTACATAAAACAAAGAAAAAGCCATCATGTACTCAATACTGAAAACACAAAACGAAACAATGTTTTGTCTTTACAATGACAAGAAGCAGCAAAGCTATGATCTGAGATAGCTATCACAAAAGTTATAAAACCCACAACGTGTATTAAACAGTACAGAAACTTTACTGAACAGATGCAACAGCTATTTAAAAACTCCTCCTATTATAGTAGGTAGCAGGAAATCTGTCTTTGCAAAACTGGCTCTAACCATCCAATCCAAATAACAGTAGATAACACACTCCCTTCTGACTGCTGCAACTTCTGATCATTTTGGGAAGAAAAAGCATTTTTATCCTTGAAAGACTGAAAGATTGATGTTTATTAAATCAGTCTCCCATCCACATTATCGTGCTCTGCCACTGAGCCATGTTACAAATACCAAATTTTAATTTGACTTTCTAGGATATTCTCTAACCCAGAACTCGTTATCATTAAAAAAAAAAAAAGAGGAGGCATTAATACAGCTACAAACGCCTGGATTCATTCACTCACAGCTTTACAGTGGCCTTTGAATTAAGACAAAAGAATTAGAAAAATAAGCATATTCATTATGCAGCAGAAAGTGGCAAAATGGAGTAGCACGAAAGAATCCAAGACTGCTGAACACTGATCAGTAAGCAAAAAAAATAATTACAGCTCGCTAACTGGCAAGTCCAACAAGATCACTCACACAGGTAAAATACAAGTAGCTACCAGAATATTAGGCTGTATTTACATTATCAAATGTGCGGTACTAAGTTACTCTAGAACCTGATGCAGGGATTCTTTCAGTCAACACGTTCAGCTGTGGGACTACAGAAATTCAGTAAATGTTTGCAGGTCTTATGGCATCAGGTATCAGCACGGCCCACCCTAGTCCCCACTAGCAGATGCTATTCCCGGTCTGTAACATCAGGACAAGGCTAACGGGCAGCTCTCCTCCACTTGTTCCCAGCAAAATCCACGTTCACAAAAGCCCCATTTCCATTTCCCAGGATAAACTGCACACTAATCTGTCAATCTGTCATAAATACTATCGAGAAATGGAGGGCAAAAAGATAAACTTGCTATATGGTATTAACTTTTATAGGTTAATTACCAAAAGAAAGTCAACTAGGACAAAAGAAATTTTACTTCCTTTACATATTTCATTATGTGGACTACTGCTCCTTCATCTTGCCCTTCTGAAGAAGCTTCCTATGACAGAATTAACCTACCAAAGCAAATTTATTCCATGGGTATCTGAACAAGTCAATGAAGAGAATACCGGAGCACCGACTTCCACACCAACTGCAAGTCCGTGTTACTGCTTGCTTGGTATGCTCTTACACCAGAATGAGAGGCAAGTATTTTTGGAATATGAAGCAAACATTTTGTCTCCTCATTTTTTTCTTACAAAAATGTCCAGCAAGGCAATGTGTTATCCCCAGTTTTATCTGGCAACTTCAATATTTCCAGAGAAGCACCCAAGTCACAAGGATCAATTTAAATATATTCAAAATACAAGTATGTTCTGGACATCTTGTTTATGAGGGTTGCTAAAATTAAGGCTCTTGTGTTCAGTTTTAACTAGCTTCAATCAGTAAAGTTTGGAAGGCATTAAACTATATACATTAGCATTTTGGAAAGCTGTCATTAACACATATGAACTGTATTTTAAACATATAATGGGAAGTGGAAACACAATGGGAAGTGATTTAGAAATATGAATTACTACCCCAAGATGAATAAGAGAACCATATAGAAAGTTGTAAGTACTCAGAAACCTTCCTCTGCTTTGCTCTAATAAGCTCCTTGCTCCAAACCTTTTTCTCTCCCTCGTATCTTCTCCTCTGAACTTCCTCCCTACCTTCTCTGCTACTTTCTTCTCTTTCAAGCCTTGCCTCACACAGGTCTAACTAGACAGTGTACAGTTTGGGAAGGAATGCCCTACTACTCGTTTGATATGCTGTCTATTAACATCAAAACACACAATTAGCACAATAATAAAGAATAAGGTAACTTTATGTGTCCTGTTTTTTTAAACAGGACACAATAAAAAGAAAATGAAAAACAGAAAGGTTAAATATTTAGAAGTAATGCCTTACTGTGAGGTCTATGAGAATATTAAATTGCCTATTTAAAAGTAAATGATTTATTTGAAACTAGCCTAGCAATGGATTATTGCTGAGAATATTATCAGAGTAATGAATGAGGCACCTTGTATAGCTTTTTTCATCATTAATTTCTATAATCACTAAAAAAGATAATCCTAAATTAATACAGCAGTAGATTTGATACAACCAGCAAATTCCTCAAAAGTCAATTTTACCCATTTTATTAAGAAGTATTTAAACTGTGTCAAAACTGGAATTAACATGACAACCTTTCAGAAAAGTTACATTTTAAATGAACTTGCTCAGCTTTAACACTGCTAGAGATTTGCTGAAAACATGTAAAACAATTTTTAGAAAGGATAATTTAATAGATACTTGTCTAAAACACTGTAATGGAAAAGGAGACAGATAATGCTTATCTTCAGGTTTTATTTTATTCTTTTTCTTCTTACTTATGTATATTAACAAAAAACCTTCAAATGATTTAGACAAAAGCTTTTAGCTCAACACATAATTGCAACAAAATTACAATAATTGTACCAATTAAAATAATCCTGAATGAACAGTTTGTCATCTTAATGTTCCAATGGTTTATAGAAGGATCTACTTAATTAGCTGAAATCGCTTTCCAATGTTAGTATCAAATGTCATTTGTTAAAAGTTGAACGATTTTGAAAATAATTTAACAAAGCAATTCTACAAAACACCAAGAACCAACATTTTCTTTTCAGCTGAATAAAGCAAGCAGATGTGTCATCAAATTGCTATAAAAATAAATGAGGCTTTATATGGGGAAAAATAAATTTTACTACTAGAGCTAGAGAATACTATTTTCTGATTGTTTTACGAAATCAGATTTCTTTAATAATTTTCATATCATTTTTATTTTGGCACTATTTTTAGTAGGCTGTAAATACATTTTTTTAAATTGAAGTAGAAAACAATAAAGTAGACATATTCAATTGTATGTCATATAGAAAAATGTTTTAAACTGCACAGGCGATCTCCTACTTTCATTCACACAAGCCTAGCACACAAAAGATTTTAACTTATCAGTAAAACACAGCACATTTATAGAACCTCAAGTCATGGTATCAATGGATACCTTAGTCAACTGCTGATACACTTATAATTGAACTACTCTTTATCAGCTTAACCTGATAAAAAAGACAGAGAACTAAAGGATCAAGTCTCAACACTGTGTAGAATTTGCACTGTGTAGTTATTTACACCGTTTAGGAAGGCACGATTATTTTCTAATGCTGGAAGACGCATCTCATCTTTGAAAGACACAGACCTAAGACTCTTGATTTCCAGGGTTTCCTTTAGCTTCCTAAAAAGCAGGTTTTCTAGGAGGAAAATAAATAAATAAATAAAATAAAGCAAAGGCGGGAGCTCCTAATAGGAACGTATGGCTCATAAGAGTTTTCTGTATCCTAAACCAAGCTCTCAGGTTCTCGTATCTGAACGACCACAGGAATAGGCCCAGCACAGAAATTCGGGAAGTGGGAAGCAGCAGCCCCTTGCCCAAGGGATCCTCACAAAGGACTGAGGAGCCCAGTCTCAGCTCTGCCGTTCAAGTTTCTTGAGTAAAGCCTAGGCAAAGAGTGACAGCCAGGACTGTCTCTCATGACACCGAACACGATGAGCAGAGAAACAACAAAACAAGCCAGTAGGAAATGTAGAATAAAGGTGTCGTGAAGACCTAAATTCCCCATGATATTATTCATTAAACAAAATGTAAGTTTATTTCTAGGGACAGAAAATAGAATCAAAGGCCCTCCACTCAGTGAGCACCTCTAAGCACCAAGACAGGGAGTCACAATCACGGTGAGGTTACAAACACCTCTCTCAACACAGAATCACAGAATGGTTGAGGTTGGAAGGGACCTCTAGAGATCATCTAGTCCAACCTCCCTGCTCCAGCAGGGACACCAACAGCACGTGGCACAGGGTGGCATCCAGGAGGTTTAGAAGATCTCCAGAGAAGGAGACGCCACAACCTCTCTGGGCAGCCTGTGCCAGGGCTCTGTCACCCTCACAGGAAAGAAGTTCTTCCTCACATGGAGATGGAACTTCCTGTGTTTCAACTTGTGCCCATTACCCCTTTTCCTGTCACCGGTCACCACTCAGAAGAGCTTGGCCCCATGCTCCCTACATTTTCCCCTCAGATACTTATACACACACAGTTTCTCTCTGTACGTGGACACACAGGGCTAGAATTACATTCAGAAAGCTATGAAACACCACAAGAAAGAGGAAAACACTAATCATGGATGTATCAACTTCCAAGGTGAACCTTACACTAATCATGGATGTATCAACTTCCAAGGTGAACCTTTGGCCCCAGTGGCATTCAGATATGGTTACCAGGCAATTCTCACTATCTATCACTAACTTTATACTGACTCTTTTTGTCCCGTGGGCCCTCCACAGTGGGTAGGTAGGAGGCAGTGATGAGCCCATTTCTGCAACCCATCACAGGACCTGCACTCAGCAAGAAGCACTCACTATCACTACTTTACTCACTACAATATTAATGTGAGCTAGGTATTGCCACACTTTCCCTTCCACATGTGTTTTTTAAATAAAACTGCTCAGCTGCTGCATTTTGCTGTGCTGAATCTAAGCATTTCTTTCTCCTGCTACAAAAATGCTCAAAAACATTTTTTCATCTAGGCTTCTCAAAGGGCTTCAGATACAGATAATTAAGGATACCAATCAGTCTTAGGTGCAAGGACAGCACCATGAAGATTCAGCTTAGGCCAGTTGTTGTCAGTGATGGGCATTCACACGAGCAGAACTGGAAATGTTAAAAATTCAGGGAAAAAAAAAACCAGACACCTCAATTTTTTTCAAGTGTTCAAGATTAGGCTGTACTTTTGAACTCAAGGCACATACACATGTTAAGTTTCACCTTCAAATTCATAAACCTTAACACATGGAACAGTCAAATCAGTGAAGTCAGTCCCGTTTGCCTACCAACTGAAAAACAAAAATGAAAGTGGCAGGCTTGGAAAGTCGTTGTATCTAGAACGGAACTGATGAGCTCTCACATGCAGAAACCGTTCCATTAACTTCCCCAGATTTCACAAGGAAAAGACCTACTGGCAAGTTAGTTGTTCAACTACTTAGTGTCTTCTAGGAGCACCTTCTACCAGACAAAGTACAGAAGACTTTGCTGTCTTCCATGATAAAAAGACAGATGTAGGCAGCGTTCTACAGATTCTCATTTAGTGAACAAACGTAAAGAGGAAGGAGACTTCCCATAAAACTAGTTTTAACAACATTACTTGTAAGGGACAGGGTGTCAACACCAAATCACTGCGAGTATTCCTTAAAAAGTGAAAAATGTCAGAAATCTGAAAATAAGACGGCCAAAACTGAGAGCCCCACACTGAAATGAAGAATCAATGTCTTCTGGAAAAGAAATAATGACCCAGATGTCTGTCATAATCAATCAATCAATAAATAGCACTTTGTTAATTTACAAGCCTGAGATGTAACAGCAGCAAACACTCCCATGGGTTAAGGGAAGTTTTCTTCTAGTCTCTATTACAGAACTCAACAACTCAGACTCCACACTACTTCCCCAGTATAACAGAACTACAAAGCATAGGCTTGATCCCCTCTACTAATGACAGCATAGAAAGAAAGAAACTACATGAAACTACTAATGAAAGAACCACAGCTTAATATCTCCACCAGTTAAGTCTGTGCAACTCCATCCATAAGACTGGTCCATAAACATGCATATGCTGCATATAAGTCTTTTTTTTTTTTTTTTTTTTTAATATCCTAGATGTTGCCAATACAATATTAAACAGGTCTTCCCAATCTTTCATATTCATCGGTATAATATCTATAGCAAAGCTCAACAAAACTTGCTTTCCCTAACAATTCTTCAAGATAGAATATATTACTCAGCCTTTATTTTGTGTCCTTTTCCAATAAATTGAAGCACAGATAAACATATACTCAGTCAGTAAACAATCTGTTATACCTAGATAGCTGTGTTTTTTTCAGGGCTCTCCCAGGTACTGACAGCAGAGCTCCCAGCTTCAGCCACAGCTCCGGATGCTCCCAGTTTACTGTCTGACTACGGAATCATTATGCGACTGCTGCCAGGTTCACAAGTGGATACTACCTCCCCAAGCAGGCATAAACACCACCCAAGGAAAAAGTACAGTACAGATGATTAGTCTCTGACAAACAGTTCTGGGGCAGCTTTCAGTTGACATAGTTTACTTTTCCTGAAAACCTTTCCTTTATTGTAAGTTTTCCAGTTACAACAGGTAGCACCAAGATGTGCTACCCTTTTACTACATAACCTGCACTGTACGGCCTGTAAAATTAATTCTGCATACCCAAAAAAAGTTATCCTGTAAGATGGAAGGAGGAGGAATTGAATAAGATCCTCTAAATCATGTATCACAATACACATGCAGAGGAAAATTAGCCGAAGATGAATTTTATTTTATCGCTACCTATTGCTCGAGTACTTGATTCTTCAAATTTTACCATACTTTTTGTATGCTGTCAAAGTATTCTTATTCTTGGGAATGACACTGGAAAACAAAGTATCTACGGGAAAGATCACTGGCACGCTCTGGTATTGGTCTAACTGCTCTGTCAACACTGTTTCGACTGCACTTGTAAAACCGTCGTTGTCCCAGTGCCACCTGCTGGCACAAGACCTAGACTGGTGCCCAGCCCAACTACCGCGTTCAATCCGCCTTCCACGCTGCGTATACGTCTGCTCCGCTTAGATCCTGCTTCCTTCCCATCATTTATTTGGTGTTGCACATAGAACACAAACAGCACTATTTGAAATGATCACCAATTTCCCTTTTCCAACACACAGTTCTTTGCATTCCAGATCCTGGTTTTCTACGCTGAACTTGCCAGGCGGGTGAATGGGCTCCCGCTCACACGGCTGTAGTACCTCCAAACACCCCAGCAAGAGCCGTGCAGCTCTGCACCTGAACTAACAAATCCTGGCACACTCCGTGGCAGCAGCCTGAGTGTCTGTATTAACGGCAAAAAAACCGCAATCTGAGCAAATCACTCACATTTAGTTGTGACTGTACTTTCCTTTTCTTCAAGTTGGTTTAATACAATTTAATCTTAGTCTATACCTAAATAGTTCCCTTTTAAGAGAACAGCTGGTATCTCGTAACTCTTCCTTTGGTTTATTTATCAGAAAGCCCATCCAAAGTGGTATGTCTTGAAGGTAGCTCAGACCATTCCAAAGAGGTTTATTACTTCTGTCACTAATAATCAACGGCACTAATGAGCTCCACAAATGAGTTCCAGGTGAATGTTTGTAGCAAGTACAGCCTCACTGGGTGAAGAAATGTATTCCCAACACCCTGAGCTGAGCACAGGGAATACCTAACTACAACTAGAGTACTCAGTATGCACAAAAGGAAAAGGAACAAGGATGTTTGGCACCTATCTACAACTTGTCAGCAGCACAAAGAAATAAAATGAAATATTTGTAGTTGATATTAGTGGAAAGGATATGTTTAAACATTTAATTTAGGTTACTTACTATTATTTACCAACTTACTGTGCACCACTACAAACATGTGTGGGATTTGTACAGCAGACAGAACGATTAAACTTAATGCAAAGATGAAGATCTGTTATGAAAAGTTGAGCAGAATTTCCAAGGTAACAACTTGCAATGCTGATTATACTGTGCCATCAAGCAATCCGTTGTGACATGGAATGAAGAAAAGCACCTCTGCCCTTAAAAAAAATACATACAGGCTTTGCTTGGATATACAACCAAGAGCCTTCAGTTTTTATTCAGTGAAACACTATATCTTCACTCTGCAACTTCAAAACTACTGTGGAACCTCAAAGAATGACTGTATTTCTGCCTCAAGACAACATCATCCATCAGTTCAGCTCAAAAATGTCTCAGTTTAAATTCACTTCATGTCTATAAAGGGCAAACAGCTGCAGTTTTTTCCATACTGTTAAAGACGAAAAGTCTGATATTAGGACTTATGCAGAGTCCTGTGCATTTCTTTCATAATGACTGTTTAAATTCGCATTGCTCACTCAGCTAAAGGCAGGACTTTCTTAGTTAAAAACAGTTAGTGAATTTCATTTTCCTAGTAACAGATGAGGCTGTTCAAAGATGCCTTATAAAGGAAATATCATCTTCCTGAAATATCGCTTTGAGGGTTTTTTGTTTTTGTTTTTGTTTTCCCTCAGAGCGTAATTGTCTTTTTTAACCAGAAGATGACAAACTTCCGGAGTGCATGCAAGTAGCAAAGAACTGCTGAATAATGAAATTATTGAAAATATAAAATTATAAAGCATGCCAAGCCATAAAACAAACAAACAAACAAACAATCAACACACACACAGAGCCAGGGAATTGGGACATATGGGGGACAAAAGGGAGTCCCTGATGATTTTGAGTAACTACGCAAATATGAACATTTGTGACACTATCAGTGTTAAGTAACCAGTACACCAGGATACAGAGCACATATAATACCAGTATGATTTCACAGGTATCAAGACAAAACACAGAAATTGTAGATTTACTATCTAGAATACTCATTTTTTCTGTCCTCTTCATTCTTCCCTCAGCCTCTGAGAAATCTCTAGCTTTTCTAGCAACTTCTTCAAACAATTCCTGTCTTCTGTCTTTACCTCAGCCCTTCTTTTCATCTGACTTTACATCATTTTTTATACAAGTTCAAATCCTTGTTTCTTTTCATGGACTTCCATTCTCAGATTTTGCTGTTTTCCTATAGCCTCATACTGTTGTTTTTATTCTTCCCAGCATCATCAGATCACTCCAGCCAGATACTGAAAAGAGAGGCTGGTTCATGGTGCATCAGCAATGAAAGCCATTTAAAAGTCAGTAAGTTGTTGAAAATTAGGAGAAGAGAGTAAGACTAGCAATTTAGGATTACATCTTGGTGGCTGTTTGAAAGCCGTGTTATTCTAATAATCAAAAATAATGTTACAATTTTAATAATTGAAAGCTAGAATAATGCCTACCTCTCATAAATGGTTTTTAAAGTCAGCTGATCTGGAACACCTTCAGTCTCTTCAAGATGTAGTATGAGCCATGATGTTCTGTAAGGCCATTGCTCTGTGAGATTGATCCAACTAGCCAGCCTATCCCAATTGAATGTGATCTGATTAGCTCTCAGTAAACGACCTGAGCATAAGACAAAGCGAGGGAAGAAACACAGATCTTTGGTTTGCAATTTTCAAAAGAAAAAGTCTTTTTGTGAAAGTAGCAGCTATGTAAGTCCACTAATCTGATCTGTTATCTTCCTGGTATTATATTTTTAGCTCAGTAAATTCAAATTCATCTCATAGCACATCTAAAAACATACAAATTCACCTCATAGCACATCTAAACATGATTTGACAATCTGATAAAAAGTTTTGAAGATATTGGTCAAAACACTAGGCTTCCAAAACTGTCAACTTCTACTTTATGTTAAACACTAATCACCATCATCCTGTTAAGGTGAAAATAACATGACTACAAAATATAACACAGTTCACACAGCACTGCATTTCCAACTTAAAAATGCAAGTTATGTTAGTACTGTTTTTGTACACTAGGAGACGAAATATCATAGTCAAAGCAAGTACAGATACAGTTGCTATCTTAGTGAATAAAGAAAAATTCAAAGCAGGAAACAATACAGTCAATAGGCAGTTTTCAGTTTAATAAGGCAAAGTTTAACTATAAAGCACATTTTAAGAGGCAGAAAAAGAACACTGCAAGTTAATGTCAGAGCTTGTGTATTTCAAGATCAGCATTTTTTTTCGCTAAAACATTAAGACTGTCAACATGTTATATAATTATTAGCTTGAAGACTCTATTTATGAAGCTCTTCATGGAGTTACCATACATAACCAAAGAGTACTGGAAGACAAAAGTGTTCTTGCAGTTCTATTTTTACACTGGTAACTAACAGTTTGTGCCTTTAGTTAACTTTCACATCTGCACTGTAATTTGCCAGAAACAGACATTTTGAGCTTCAAACTGTAATGACAGTGCTAAGAGACTGCACGTTTCTGTGAAATTCAACATCTATTTGCTCTGAATTCTATGTCTATTGTCACATATAAACGATCACTACTTGTAAAAGTCAACAGGGGAGAGAAAAGACATTAACGCTATTCTACTACTCCTAGAACTAATACAGTGGAATAGAAATATGTAATGGATTATTTTATTTAGTTTAGAAGAAGCACTTACATCAATTTGTCATAACCTGCATGAAGGGACATTAGGATAAGCCGAATAATGCAAGAAGCAGGACAGCACCTGCAGGGATAGGCAGCCACTCAGTGTCACCCCAGTTGGTTGTCCAGGGCTGAATCTTAGCTCAGATCTTAGCTGAATCTCAGTTAAGTCTTGTGTCTCTGTGTCACACCTCCTACCATGATGATCATCACCTTGGGATTGCACTGTAAGAAATCTGAACCATCTGCCAGTTTGGGTCATGTTGGAAGTAAGATCTCCCAGAAGTGCAATATTAAGTGCAACAGTGACATGGCTGAAGCAGCTCTCCACAATCCAAATGGATCTGCAGGAATCAGTTCAAGTCTAGCCTATTATTACTCTGTGCACTATTGGAAAGCAAACACTCTTAAAGCCATTCAGATGGTTGCAGCAAGTTCATCAGCTCCAGCTATGTGCCAGGTTGCCAGTGACAGGCTGCCTTAACTGCAGCCACTGTAGGCAACACAACTACATTCACTTGAGGCTGAACCTGATGCCAGCTTTTTTGAATCCATGCTTTATCTGCATTGGGCAATTGCAGTATTTCTGTATCAGGTCATTAAGGAAGATAATAAACAAGTATTGGCCTCAGGTAATGAGCCCCAAAATGGGACATGACTAAGTCTCCAGCTGAACTTCTGACCACTGATCACAACCCCTTAAGTGAGTTCAGTCAGTTTTCAATCCTCCTCACTGAGCACTTCTTTAGCTTCGTGGTAACTAACAGCTTCATGAATAGAGTCTTCCACCTAGTGATTATATAACCTATCGACAATCCTAATGTTTTAGCCAAAAAAATAAGCTTATCCATGAGGATGTTATGGGAGGCAGTGCTAAAAGCCCCAGGAACCAACGTCCACTGTTTGCCCCTCACCCCCCAACCCAGTTATCTCCTCACAGCTGACTACCAGGTTGGTTAAGCATTATCTCCCCTTCATAAATCCATGCTGACTACCCCTCACCACCTGGAAATGGTATCTGGGACACTCCAGCACCTTCCCAGGAACTGAGGTGAGGCCAACTAGCCTGCAGGTCCTCAGATTCTCCTTCTCACCTTCTTAAATACAAAGGTAACATTTCTTCCAATGCTCTGGAACTTCTCCAGACACCTATGACCTTTTCAAGATGACTGAGCATGGTTTAGCAATGACATTAGCCAGCTCCATCATGGATACATCCCAACATGTACTTGTGCTTGTCCAGTTTAGGTGTTCCCTACCTGATCTTCCTACACTGACTGGAAGCCTTCCTTGCTCCAAGAAAGTTAAAATGTTGCATCTTTTACTACTCTACTTCAGGATTAAAAAAATCCTTCACTTCAGGATTCTTAAATCACTTCAGGATTCTTAAAAAAGTAGACTAGAAATATTTGACTCCTGCTAACTTCATTCAATGAGACACCAACAATTAAGTATTTTTTTAGCTGTACTTAAAAATCATAGTTTAAAATCTATCTGTTCATACTATGCTAGCACTCCAGGAGTTTTTGCTTGGGGAAGATTTTCCAAATCAACATATACTTGAAAACAGTGCCCAAGTTCTGTTTTTCACACACATTGATAGTAATCTGTCTGATTTGTTAAATTCAGTTTGCACACTAAAAACTGAACGTGATGTAACTGTAACCAACCTAAAGACAGTACTATTTACTGTATCCATATGCGCCATGCTCACCTGTCACAGAAACAATATTAAGTAATCTTCTCATGGTCTGAGGACTGATATCACTGAACCAATCCTCTGTAACCAAAAGCTTGGTCAAATCAAAAGACATCTGGCGAGTGATGGTACGTTGCATCTGTCGTCTTCTGTAAGTATCCTGATAATTAAATCAAAAAGCAAGCAATACTGATTAGTGTCAAAAACTCGTATCTATTTGGAAGACTTCAATTTTAGTAGCTTGTAAAGTTAGAAACTTTATGAAAAAGTGTCTGTGAGGTTGAACTGAAAATCCATAAAGATACTTAACGGAATATATTTTGCTTTAGTGATGTAGTAATCAGAATGTAATATGATATTTGCACTTTATTTGACCAACTTTCTGGTCTAATATGTTGATGAGACAGAACAGAGAGAATAATGGGGAAAAAAAAGTGGTGAACATGCTGCTGTAAAAGTCTTACAATATTCCAAATTCCTTGATTTGCTTGATTATTGCCCTTTATAGGAACAGCCTCAGATTAGATAATACTGAGCTTATACACAAGAATCCAAAAAATACATATATACACAGATGACCAAGACAGTGTCTCAGCTCAGCGTTTGCGGAGATTTTGGACATTCAAACCATTTCTGAATTTAAGTCTTTGTGAAAGAAAATATCTTGGTGATCAAACTTCTTCCTTTCTGGTAGAGCATCAGTATAGAGGTATTTTTCCTAAAAGGACCATCAATGTTAACTTAATAATAAAAGTCTGCTTAAGTCTTTAAAGCTAACATAGCGAAAAATGTAAAAGTAAAAGGTATTAACAGTATTCCATTTACTCTAAAATCTTTCTTACCCGTCTATTAAGAGCAGTTTTGCTACCAAGCTTAGTCATCTCTCCAAGACTGTTCTGAGAAACTCTTCTGTCAACTTCTTCATGTAGTCCTATTAAAAATATATACATATATAAAGCATTTTTCAATTCGTATGTATTGCTTTAATTAATGATTTGCCAATGATTTAAATAGTCTGTTCTAAAAAAAGGATAACATTGCTTTTGTAACCTACTATAATTCTCCTGTATATCCTTACCTGCATTCTCTGTATAGGGAATATCTCCATTGGTTGTTGAAGCTACCATCAGCTTTTTTGCATTACTCAGCCCACGGCTATTCAGAAAAACAGGCAAATGGACTATATTTCGCATGTAATCATGTCCATTGATGTTTGAATCACGAAGGACACTATTAAGATTTTGGTTAATAGCCTTTATAATAATGTGTGGATCACTTGCAAAAATGGCAATAAATGGGCCTTTTGAAAACAAGACTCGCACCTGTAAGAAAGCAGATAATAAGATAGTCACTACCAAGAAATTATTATTATACAAATACTGCTCATTTTAATGGGATACTAGATTTACACCTTATGATTTCTAAACATGTTATAACATGTATAACATGCATATTCTGACAAATATCCTTGGACTTTACTCTCAGTTGCTTAAAGCCATGGGTTAGTATTACAGCTATGCTGAAAGATTAAGAAAATGACTATAATACAGAGAGACTCTGTACATCTATTTAATCTTATCTTATAGCAAATACATGGCTACTAGAAATAACTGAGCCCATCTAAGAATGACACTAAATCAGAGACTGCCTCTATATGATCCAACTCACCGTATCAAGCATCTGTAAAACCTTGTCCTGTTCACAAGCATCCAACCCATCAATAATTACCACAAGTCTTGTCTGATTCTGAGTGAAGCTGTCAATGGTTTTTGCCATTTTGGCCATCAATTCCACTTCACATTTCAGAACCTACAAAAAGGAAAAGCAAAGAAGCAAAGACATTTCTACAGTATTTCAACCTCATAAAATATACATATAATTCCTTTTATAGATTCCTACCCCTAAAATGCTTCATAAGACTAAAAGAATAAATGCTTATAAATACTGAACTCTCCCCAAACTGTAATAGACCTAAAATGTTTACATTTTATTTTCTACACAGAAATGTAGAGTAAAACAGCATATTTCACTTTAATCAGACACCTTATCTTTAAGTTCCACTCCTTCTATTTATAAAGTACTATTCTATATTGTAAGTCAGTATTTCAACAGTAAGCAAGAATCTGTAGTCTCTGCCAATTCCATGTAATTGCTTTGCATAAAGCTTGCACTGAAATTTTGTATCTGCCTTCCATACAAGTTATTGATTTCACTAGTTGAATGATCAGGCATGATTCATATTCTTATAATCTGAAAACTTTCAAGTTTCCAACATCAAATTAGACATGTAACTAACATATAATTAAGACTTTCCTTTAATAAAGATGCCAAGGTGGAATTCATCTGCCCTAATTTTAGCAACCAAAAGCTAGACATTTAAATCTGATCCACTCATCACTTGGTTTACTGAACATTAACATTATAAGTCATAAGAATCACAGTCTGGAATAGCCCATTCTCTCTGCTTTAGGGGCAAGCCTATGTTTTCAATATCTAAAGCTGTACAAGCTGAGTCCCATTCAAAACAGACATATCTTTCATATTACCTAAATGTTTGAGGAGGTTGTACAGAATCTAATCTTTAACCTACAGAAGTAACCATAAGGCTGTTAAGAGCTAATCTTCAAATAAAGGTAAATGGGATATTTGGTGACAGTCTCATGTTTTCTGGTGTTCTTCTGATAGTTTCTAAGTTTTTAAACAGTTTAGCTATGTTGCAACCCAACAAAACCCTAATATTTTCTGCCATTTTTCACAAAATATTTGAACTCTTCTGGAATGTGCTTTCAATGGTATCATTCTTCTCTTAGTAAAGAGGTCTTGCAGACAGACAGGTTGACATGTGTTTTTTTTCACTTTTGTAATATTGCAGAAGTTACTCTTCTTAGTCCTATGATGTAAAGTAAACTTTCACCCAGTACAGATCATGTTTTCTTAATATTTTCCCCCTAACAAAAATAAAATTAGAAACTGAAAATATAATTCAAAGTTAACATTCCTACTTGAGCAAACATGGATCACATACACTAAGCATAACTTCCAGTGGAACAGAAATGTTCCCTTCTGCCAAAACTTGCCAGAACTTATTCTACTGTTGATAGACTTGGTGTGATGAAATCAGTGGCACTACCGCTTATGAACGCTACAGGTTTATAATTTGAATTCGGGCTTTTTTTGCTTTGTTTTTAAATGGTTAATTCATATGGATGCTTACCTTCATGAACCCCTCACTTTTTAACTTGTGGAGCTTGGAGGCAGCATGATGAAGACGTTTTCTTTGAGAATTTAAAACCGAATCCATCACTTGCCACCAGGTGCGACAGTTCAAGATAAAGGCCAACCCAACAACACACGCAACTGATATAAGAATTGCATTCACTGTCATGTTTGTTGGTTCCACGTTAAAAATGGCCAGCAGAGCAATTCCAGAAACAATACAGGACAATATGAACAGGAAAATCACAAAGGATGGGAGACAGCAAGTTTTCTTCCATTTCTTTTTACCTATAAAACAAGTACTTCCTGTTAAAATGAATTCAAAATTTACAGGCAAGTGTAACAGCTTATTATTCTGAATACTTTTCACAAAAACACTAGCTTGCATAAAAGCTTACTTCAATGCAACTACACAGGCTTGGAAAAAAAAGCGTAAACTGGCCAAAATTATTGGAAATAATGAAACAGAGATTCTTTTAATCTGCAGTTTACTTTCATTGTTTCAAGAAACAAACACTAGAAGCAAATTGTCTTTATTCAGCAGGATTCTCCTCTTTTTTGTGTGAAGTGTTAGTAAAGTATCAGAGAAATTAGCTAGGTAACTGCTTGATTTTAAAATAAAACGTTATGTGTAGGCAATATAATAACAATGGCATTACAGAACTAAACTGAAATTACAGGCTACCACCTGAAATTATTATTTGGCCTTTCCTATGTACAAAAACCTTCACACAAAGTGGAGAAGCTCTGACCAACAAAGCTAATACAAAGAAGAGATTTTTTTCTTAGCACAACACGAAGGACTTCCATTAACACTTCCAACTGGCATCAACTATCCTGATACTATGAAAAAAGACATTTTTCTCTCTAGGACAATGTACAGTTTCCCCTTTATTCCTCTAAGTCTATATGAATTTCTGCACGTTTAAAGCTTAGTTTCAAAAACCTTAGTTTAACAGAATTTCTGGTAACAGCACAATGAAATGGAATAAGCAGAAAGGTCATTCAGGTAATAAAAACCTTGGGTATCTTCTGTCTTGAAGACTCGAAATAGCCTCGTTGCTAAGAAACCAAATTCCCTTTCACACGCATCGGAGAGGGTAGCAATCATCTCAGCCAGTGAAGTTTCTCCTCCTACACTGGACAGTCTATTGTAGTCAGTAAACAAAAATCTGAAAGAGAAAAAGGAATGTGTTTTGTATAGATTAGAGAGCTATGAATATTTTCTGGGAACCAGAAAAAACATTTTCCTACATATCTGCAGATGGAAGATGAAGTAGGATAAAAAGTAAAATACTTAAATTTCATATAGAGATTGAATTTATTTATTTCTCTTCCTTTTATCAACTTATTTGCCCTATTTTCTATTCCAAAATTTGACTTTATAAAAAGGTAAACACATGTACATCTCTAGATGGTAGCGCTCAGTCAGCAATAAAAACATAAACTTATCTTTATTATCCCAAGCCTTAATACAACTATTTTAAACTTGCATTCTGAAGCATTTTCAATACTTATGATTAGTACTAAGATTTTTGACGATCATGCTAAAAAGCACTGTTTCACTGAATTTGCCGTGAACAGAGACTTCTTTTCCCCAAAACACCACTAGTTCCTTCACACTCAGAAATTTAACTGCATCTTCTTCTAAAGCTACTATTTTCCACACAGAATCTCAACAGTATTTCACAGGAAGATAAACATACACATTTTTATGCACAGTGAAAAAGTTTAGTGCGAAGTTGAATAATTTATTAAAGAGTAAATAAGTGGCACTAACCTGACAGGTAAAGCTTTAGTGGTTTGTTCTGGTAGTTCTGGTGGGTTCACAAACATGAGTTTGAGAAGCAATTCTAAATACCCAATATGTCTTGCCAGCCTGGCACTTAACACCCAGGCCCAGTTCCAGCTCTCACCTTCTCTTCGGCCACCGAAATAAATTACAGCTGGAAACAAACATTTTGTAAGATATATTTCAATAGATATTCACAACTGAAACAATCATGAAGTCTGGATGGGAATGGAGCCGTGTAAAACAAGCTGAATGAATAACTGAGTAACAGTTATGGCTAAAAATGGGAGTAAGAACAAAATAATGAAGTTTTATACAAAATTTTGCTTTGCTTTCAAGAATGACCTCTCACAAATTATGTAAAACACAAGGAAATATCACCAGGGATCATATTTTCTATAAAAATACCTAATATTTTTTTCTGAATCACAAACTATGTTTACAAGACAGAAAATAGTGATTTCTAAGAATAAACTAAGCAGCATCATAAAAACATTTTATCAAAGAACACACTTACCGAAGAATATATACAGAACTGCTAATAGGCTGAGGGACACTGCAATTCCAAGCTTTGCATCCACTGTGAAAGCAAGTAATAATCCCAAACCTCCGCACAGCAGAAGCGTAAGGAATACAACAAGCCAAGAGAACTGGAACAGAGGCTCAATCTGCTGTCCTGCAAAAGTTTTCATTTCATCTAAAACCCAAAAACAACCATTAATGGGTTAATATGTCAATAATCTTTCTAGAACAGAAAGCAAAAGAGGCAGCATAAAAATCTTTGTTTCTGAAGGAAAGCACTTGCTTTTACCTCAACTTTGTGACTTTGTCCTGATATTAATTTCCAACAAAAAAAAACAAAAAGAGACAAAACTGTGTGGAGACATTCAATCTTTAATGAAAAAAATCAATTTTCACCCACATAATGAATGAAATCTTTCAAATATATAATTATGGCACTGCTTGCTGCACATTTTCTACTTTTAAAGGCATATTAAGCCATACCAATATCTATGCTCTTTCAATAGCTTACAAAATATATTTATTACACTATGAAAAAGAAATCTTATCTGTCCAAAAAAAAAAAAAAAAAGAATTCATTGCGGAAATTAGTACGAAATGCATGAAATCATCATGTGTATTTCTAGGTAAAAGGGTTTAATATTTATTTTCTGTTTATTGATTCATGTTTACTCAGACAAGAATTCCTGAAAAATGTATTTAGGATCTATTTAAAGAGGAAATATACACAATACAGAATAAAAAGAGGACTGAAATTATACTAAACTAAGCTACAGTTTAAACTCTTTTGCCTCATAAACAGGGACAGGCCAATGTTTTTTGCAACCACACTAACTCCCATGCAGTGCAGTAGCATGGATCTATATCTGTAAGATAGGCTGAGTTAAACGTTACCTTCCAGTTTCTTGAGAAGAAAAGATTTTCCACTTCCCCACTGTGCATACAGCCCAACACAAATAGGTGGCTGCATGGTGGGTTCGCTGAGAATATCAGCCAGAGCACTGCTGTAGAGATCATAGCCCAGCATGTCACCGTCAGACTCCGTGGGAGACAAGTGTCCTGGAACATAAATACTCGTGTAAAGCTTTTTTTTCACTTGATAATCTCTATACATGGAATCATGGCTCTTTTTAAAACTGTATTTGTATACATACTCTTCCCATTTAATGAGAAGTAGTACGAGCTACTACTCATCCATTCTTGTTCACAGGAATCTGAAATAGCCCCAACAAATGTTACAGGATAAGCAAAATTAATACAAAGCCTCCAATCACAATAAGCTAAAGAAAATAATTCTTATATCAGCAAAGGTGAAGTAAAAACAAAACCGTCAACATAAGCTGCACCGTATACCCTGTCAAAGGGCACAGGTCAAATACAAAGACACATTCAACCTAGAATTTTGGAAAGACAAAGGTGTTTTGTTTTTTTTCTTTTTTAATATCTCCTATTAAACAAAGCATTTAAAAACGTGAATCATTCCAATCTTAAATATATAATTGAATAAACTTCATTCTTAATCTATAAGTGAATTAGAAACAATATAAGAGAAAATTATTCCTTTAATTATTATCTCATTAAAATAAGCTTTATTTTCTTCAATATACACTTAGAACTGAGTAAAAGATAAATACTTATACTTACTGGCTCCAAATATCTGTGTTAAAATACTTTTCTGGTGGCTGCAGTCAATATTGTAAGGCGTTTCTCCTGTTTTGTTGGGTCTATAAAGCAATCTACCATCTTTTGGATTTCTTAAGAGTAGTTCAGCAAGTTTACGGCTCCTTCCACGAATGGCAATATGCAGTGGAGTGTCTCCTCTCTGCAATTAAGTGAAAAACTTACAAATTAATAAGATTATGGATGGACCATATGTTCCACATCACTATAGACATGTTACTTACTTGAAATACAATTTAAGGAACTCTTAATACCATTAACACCTTATGACAAATGCCTTTTTCCTCAAAGCAGCACCACCAAAGTTTTAAAAAAGACATGTGATAACACAGAAGTAAATTCTTATTCCTGATATGGTTGCTTTTTTCATATTATTAAGATCACCCTAATACAAGCAAAAGTTCAAAATACTAACAATGGGAATAAACTTATTTTTAAGTATTTTGATCTGCTGAATTACTGAGTCTATGGGAGACTAAGTCAGGGGCTGTACTTTGTTTGTTACCATAGAAAAATTAAATCAAGAGGGTAAGCAATAGGATTTCTCGTATGCACTAAATATGAGCTTTCTAGAATCAAGTCTATAAATAATTAAACACCAAACATTGGAACTATTCAAAAATATTGATAATCACTTCTGGATTCAGTCCCACTGCTCTGTGGCACTTGTATCTGGCTTTCAATGTAACAATAAAAAAAATAAATAAAACAACTGAAAGAAAATCTCATCTACTCTTTTTAAACTTGAACAAGAATCAACAGCACAGTCAAGTTCAAAAATAAAAACCAAAACAGGCAACCACTGCCCAACCACTCTCTATTTCTGGCAGTTTTAACATTTTCCAGAACAAAAGCAACCATTTACAACCATCTGTCTCAAACTCCATCTCATTTTGGTCAAAGGAGAAATCCAGGGCAAGTCATGATGCTGGCAAAGTCGAAAACTCATATCTCATTATTGTATTCCTTTAGTAAAGCTAATGTTCAATTTAACAACATAACTGTAAGAGTCAGATGTCCATAGTGCAAAATCTAAAAATTAAAAATAAGGTATGAATGGTTTCCAGAAAACAGAATGATTCCTATCCTACTGCTAACTGAACAAAACAAAGACAAATTTATTCATGTTTCATCCTTGACAACTTGCTACAAAATTCTCCTACAAAATGAAAAGGATTAAATGTACTGAAATAAGTTATCAAAGATTCTTTACCTTGTCTACAGCAGAAACCTTAGCTCCTTTGTCCAGAAGGAGCTCTACTATCTCAATATTTCTCATCTTGGTTGCCTTTATAAGTGGTGTTTCTCCATCCTAAAAGTGAAAAGTAGACCCAATAAAAAAATCTTCCACTTAAACTCAAGCAAAACCTAACGATGGTTTTCAAATTAAATTCTTAACTTTTAAGAGATAACTTTTCAATGAAAAATGTTACTATGCAGGTAGCAACACTTCAGTGCATATGTTCCTGAAGAAGTATCACAAATGCTGCAACCGAGACTGATGAGAATCCCAATGCACAAGACACATTTCTGTTAATAAGTATTGGATAAAGAAAGAGAAGATGTAGGTAAAACACAAGAGATCTGAGAAGCGACTGGAACAGAAGCGGTATAAGAACAGATTGGAAGAATGACACATTAATTCTCTGCTGTATTTCCTCTAGCTTCCTCATCCTGTACATGCAATCAAGAATTGCAGAACTTTCTAGTTAGTAATATTAGAAGTTTCTTCCACTTTGCGCTGGTGTCTATTTTCTACCCTGATTTTGTTTAATGTCAACATTACCAAAGGTAAGGATCCACAGATTCTGTACCCAGTTTCAGCAGAAAGCAATATTTAATCAAAGGGAACATTAACATTACTGAAAATAGATTGTGTAACTTAGAAAGAAAATTTTAGAATTATTTTTTAAACAGGCACAGATTTCCACAGCTAAAAACAATAGAACTTGGCTATGATGATCTTAAAGTTATGTAGGAGTTGAGAAAAGATGTTAAATAAAATAAAATCACTTCTGTAATTGTTACCTTTGTACATGTTTCAGTATCAGGGTTGCATTGCAAGATATCCCTCACCATTGTGGCATTTCCTTTCTCAACTGCCCAATACAAAGCAGTCTTATTATCCTATAAAAAGATTAAAAAATATAACAGATGTTAATAGTACTTTAATTCAATTGACTCAATTGCAAAGGCAAATATAAAATACAACCACTACATTGAAAACAGAGTATTACATGGCTCAATTTTAGCACAGTTTGGGACAAAGGGAAATGCTATCTAACTTAATCAGCAATTCTGTGGAATTTGGAGACAAAAGAAATATTATCACCCACATTAAAATCTGGCGCAGCCAGGTGGGTTCCAACAAGGCCATGGAGTGAGGAGGCTGAATCCTTGCTGGCAGCATGACCCACCCAGCAAGATGCCTGTAGCTGGGACTGCCCCCCTTTCAAGAAGGATTCAGGGACACAACCCGGGGTCTCCATCCCCCCTATTATTGGCCACTGAGCCCTTGAGTCACATTTTATCTAACTTTTCCCCTAGCTGAATCACATTAATGACCATGTTACTGATCAGCAAGGGGCAGAGTAGCTGCAAGGCCACACAGGACCCAGCAATCTTGCTGCAACGTCACAAACCCAGCCTCTGGACAGGCAGCGAGTCTTCCAGAAAAGCAAAACAAAGCAAAACCATTAGTACTTATTTGCAATTTTGGTATCCCCAGTCCTATTCTGAATACCTGAAGCATATAACCAGAATTTGCCTGTGATGGTACCTCCTCCTCCAGTGCAAACAAGGCCCCACACACAAATACACTCTCAAGATTAAGAGCTGCAAACAGGGACAGAGTCATCCTCAAGCTGCCAGAAGCCCAAGCTTCCAGCTCCCCACTCCTGGCAGCTTCAGGCTGCTTGTTGTGGCTCTATTACATACCAAGATGTTGAAAAGCTCCCGTTTTTTAGACCCATGTCAACAAGAAGATGACGGATATGATAATGAAAGCAAGTTCTGGGCTTAGGGGACCATAGGGGTTTGGTAGAAAAATAAAAATACCACCATACGCAAGGGATGGGAGGGGTAGGTAGGCAACACCAAAGTCAGTAACTGGAAAAGGAACTTACTGAAAGTAAACCCAGCACAGCAACAGAACTGCCTAAACAGCACTCACATTGACGTTGTTGCACTTACCTGGCCTCTAATGTCTATATCAGCGTATTTATGGAGCAGGGCCCTCACAATTTCCACATGCCCTCCTCTCACAGCTCCAATCAGCACCGTGTCTCCACTCTGGAAAAATTGAGAGAGAGCATCAAAGCTGAGTTAACACTATTTGACAAAAAGAAAGATATCATGAAACAAGTTACACTCTCTAATTATACAGTGTGTCGTTTTCATTAAGAAATTTAAAATCATTTTAAAGAAAGATATAAAAAATATTTATGTCCTTAGGTGCATACACTGTGTATGAGGTGAAAAAAAAATCATTTTTTTTTTTTAAACAAAGAGATGAAATAATACATGTTTATGGCAAAATAAACACCTAAAAAGAGTTCAGCTTAAACTATTATCTTAGAAAAAAAGGAAGCATATAAATACATATACATATACACACATATATTATAAATACATATGGAAAAACTCAGCTGCTTCATAGAAAGACCAGACCACAATAATAATCTCTCTATAAAAGGTTGTCTGATCTTGCTTTAGCCATTTCATAGCTAAAAAAAGATCTTGAAGAATTTCCTTTTCTTACTTTCTTTTTTTTGGGGCGTGTTCACATTTTTGATCACTATCATGTTTACATATGCAGTACTGTTACAAAGAAACACAAGGTTAACTCTACCTCAAATAATTCATATAAATTATTAAAAATAATTTTGGTGTAGTATAAACAGTGAAACTGTTAAAATTGTGTTTAAAGCCTCTGATTTTAATACAGGAGGATATGTCAGAGCTTTAGAAAATGAAATTCTGAAATTACCTCTCTAATACTTATCCGTCATCTGTTTAGTAAAAGCATAGGGCAAACAAACAAAAAAAAAAAAAGGATTTTTCAACTTTTTCAAATATCACAGTTGGCTGAAAAAAAAAAAGGTGAAAACTAGATATAAAAGCTTTTGAACAGAGTCCCACAGTTAAAGAAAGAATTCTCTGATCAATCACAGTCATTGAGTATTGGACTGCCAATCAAAAAAACGAGACTAATCATTACTTGATGTATTTTTGGAATACAATCAACTGTACTGAAAGTTGTAATTTTTCCTTTCCATGGAGCAGAGTAGTGGACAGTTGCAGAATTTTGCGAGAAAAGAAATGGGAAGGGATGTATACTCTGGAAAAATTTAGCTTTTGCTCTGGTGAATGCTTGAGGGTTCGGGGTTTTTTTTTTTTTGTTACATGCAACGCTGCAGCTTGCTGTGAAGCCATCTGAGAAATACACTAGTTGACATTCAAAATCTAGCAAAAAGATTCCATAAATCATATTTTTAGGTTATAAAACAGATAGTGGATTTCTTTTCTCACTCCTCTACAACCCCTAAAAATTTATGGTAAGCGTAGATGACTAGGAATTCCACCTCAAAGCTATATGACTGCTCTAACACAAAATGCTCACCCTGACAGAGGCAGCTAAACGTAGGGGTTTTCATGCGTGTATCTAAGTTCCTGTTATGCCCTAGGGAATGGTGCTGAGCCTGCATCTGCCACTTTGGAAAAACTTGAATATCCCGGTGGCACCACGGGCAGCCCAAAATACCTCTGCAAAGGCAACTGAATAAAAGCTTGAGTGTCTGGCAAACCAACCCACGCTCTGGTCACTGCCTATATTGATGCTTCCACTGAGTACCTCAGCAGCAGCTCAGACACACAGAGCACCTGCCAACAGTTACATTTTGTCGTCTCAGTCTCTTCCTCTAAATACACTATATACCATATTACTCTTCCTCTGATACATGTAAGAGATTCCTAAAAAGAAAGTTTCATTGTAAAAGATGAAGGTAGATGAATGAAATATATTCCTTTTGTTTGTAATATCATACCATGTTCTCAAGTTTTAAAAGCACTGCTGCATACATTGCTACACAGAAAAAATGAAGCATTCAAATTAGCTGAGTATTACTCATGTTACAGATAGGACAAACAAAGATACAAGACTGATCACTTCTGCAGTATATGGTAAAATAAAGAAATTGCTAATTCGAGGAATAAAAAAGTGAAAAAATTTAAATTAAGCATCAGTTCAAAGCTTCATCTTACAATAAAAATAAAAGAAAAAAGATATTAGCTTTTTGTATACCTTTACAGAGCAGGTATTCTGAACAGCAGCAAACAGTGGTAGGTAAAAATATCCTTAGGTTGCAGAAAGATGAGAGTGTCACAGGAAAATGACATATCCTCTAATCTGCATACAGTCATATATACCTTTTTTTTTAAGCACACACACACAAAAAGAAACACACACACACAGTCACATTTATGGTAAGAAAACGTACTCACTCTATCAGGAATGTTCACATAAGTTCCAGCATCGAGAAGATCCTGCACAATTTCAGTATGGCCCTCCTTTGATGCAATCATCAAAGCTGTATTTCCATCTTTGTCTGTTAAATTGACATTTGGATTCCTTTTCAGTATTTCTTTAACAGAGTCAGTATAGCCACCCTTCACTGCTACAATAAGTGCAGTCATAGAATTCTTGAAAAAAAAAAGAAATTACTGTAAAAGCAGCTTAAGTAACAAAACAAACAAACAAAAAAACACTAAGTGACACATTACTTTCTTAGCCATTCAGTTGTTACCTCAAAGGTTTTACTTTTTTAAATTGCAAGCATGGTAAGCAGACTTTGAAAAGCAAGGAAAAGAGAGTACTAAAATAACATATTAAATGCAAACAATAAAATTCATATCCATCTATGCTAACTCCTGCATATGTCATATGCACCCTATAGTCATTTTCCTGTTGTATAAGAATACAGCATCTACCAGGGGACCTAGGTGTGCCAAAAGGTGTGCCAGAAAAAGGTATTTAGAAGAATTTCAGAAATAATCGTATTAATATCAAAAGTTCCATTACATAATTTTCTACCTAATATTTAGTGACATTTTGTTATCAATAACAAAATTGATTATCCAATTTTAGATTATCCAATGTAATGTATTACATAAGAAATAAATGAAAACGCACTTTATTATGAGGACAAATACACGTAGCTGAAAACTTCTAAAACA
>VZSV01000182.1:374020-385791 GCA_013398735.1 Nothocercus julius | reverse complement strand
TTTTTAAACCGGTGTTTGAAGAAGGTATTTGTACATGTATATATTGTATAAATAAATGTATATATGTTTATATACATATATAAACCTTGGTATTTATAATCAACATAAAACAAAACAAACAACAACAACAACAAAAAACACAGACTCATGTACCCATATTTTGCCACAGAAAAGCAAGCATTTACTTACAGCTCCTTCCTGATCAACATCAGCTCCCATTTGCAGCAGGTACTTCACACACTCCAAATGACCTTTCCTTGCCGCCCAAACCAGAGGGGTGGTTCCATACTGAAAAAATATTAATAATATTTTATCATATATGTATTTGCTATCAGCTAAATTCTATATTTTTCCTATGCTTTAATGCATTAAACCTACAGAGACTTAACTTCATCTTGAGAATTAAGAAAAACATCTGACAATCTATTTTAATTTCTTTTCTTCAGTGGTAACTAGCTGTAAGAATTATTCTCCTATGCCACTTAACATAGCAAAGTTTCCAGTAACTTAAAAAATAGAAATGTCCTCCACTGTAATCACGTTCACCGTAATCATTTCCAGCACACTCTAAGAAACCTGCAATACTCCTGCAAGTATAAAGACTCCTATTCTAGCACATGAATTCTAATCTCATGGGTGGGAAGAAAAGAAGTAATTAACAGCAGCTGTTTGATCAGATCAGAAAATATTGGAGACATTTTCATTTCTTTTTACATGTAAAAGTTATTTTAGGACATTACATGCTAAGAACTTTTTCTCTCAAGAGGTATATCAAGCACTGAAGAGGTTAGTCACTATTAAACAACTCACTTTGTCAGAGCAGTTCACTTTAGCCCCATGTTGCAGCAAGAGATGCACTATATCTGAGTGGCCTCGTCCTGCAGCCCAAATAATTGGGTAAACACTGTATTGCTTAAAAGGGAGAAAAAAAAATAAATTAGCCCCATGAATAAACTACAGTCTCAGCTGTAACAAAATATTGATCAGAATGCTTCAAGAGATGATAAAAACTGGGAAGAAGGAACACAGAATTAAACCCAACTGTTGCCTAGTACTTTGTTTTATTGATGGCTAGGAAGTTGTCTGCTGTTTGGAAAAGATACCATTTTAAAACTCCTTAAACAAGGTTTAAAAATTCACACCTTTATCTCCAGATATGCCTCTATAATACAAAAAAGAAACAACACAGACAGCTCTCAACTGTCCTGAACTAATCGAGACTGCGGATCAGTTGTCCTGCATGCAGAAGCTCCACATGCAGACCAGACTAAATTCCAAAGCAGAAAGGTAAGCTCCTGTGTTTTTCCTTTACCCACTCACTGTTGCCTCAGGTACCAGTGAGCTGCCCGTATAAACAACTTGGTCACTCAAGTTTCAAGATGCCTACGTGTTTATGACAAATCTGACATGCAGAAAATGAAATAAATCTCAGTCTTGTTGTAATTCTCTCATAGTTGTGAATGTATGCTATGCATTTTTACAGCCCAGTCGATTTGATAACTATTATGAAATAATTAGCACAAAATATTATCTTCCTAGATTGCACATTAGGAAATCCATTAACTTATACAGATGCAGAAAAAAAAATGTGAATTTTTATACTGATCACATTACATACATTATTTATTCTTTTCAAGTATTTCTCTTCTACTGATTTAAGTCTTACTAGCATCTACATATTCAATTTTTTTAAATAAAATAGACTGTCTGTGACACAAATTTAAAACCATCAGGTTATTAATAGAGTATTAGAGCACAAAAAGAAAAAAGTGAAAATAATTAATCAAGAAAACCAAAATAATAGATGATTCAGGATTTTAAACTTGTTTCTTCCTTCTTTTTTAAAGACTAAAGCTTACCAATCCCGTGATGTTTGGATTTGCTCCTTTCTCAAGGAGCAGCTCAGCTACTTCTGTACGGCCTTTATAGGCTGCCCACATCAGAGCCGTCCATCCGCCCTGGCAAACACAATTCAGGAAAACATCAAAAAAGAAAGATACTCTTTAAAAACTTAAAACTGCTACATCAATAATCACTACTACTTCTACAGAGTAAAAACACAAACACAATATGAATGTCCTCTGGGCAAGAACACTTATTTTATGAACCTAACACTTCAGTTTAGCTTCTTTCCAAAGCAAAATCTGCCCAAGAATATAAAGAGACACCTTATGAAACAAGCAGTCATTATTAACACAGAAATCTATCACAGAATTGTTAAAAGTAATCTATATACATATATTCTTTTCCATTTTAACAGCACTGAGTTAAGATAAAGATTTGATCAAAGATAAAGCTCATCGATGTGTTTTATCGAACTGAAAATCTCCAACTCCCCAAATATTTCTTGTTACTAAAGCAGAGCAACTATTCACATTAACTATTTAATATTAACTGTTCAACATTAGGACAACACATACCAAATCCCGATGCTCCAAACTGACATTATAATTGAGCAGCTCTGCTACGATATCCACATGTCCTTCTTTAGATGCTGAAATAAGAGCTGTCCAATTATCCTACAAAAAAAAGAAAAAGAATTTTAAGTGACATTCAGTAGTTTAATATAATTATTTTATTTTGAGGGTATACCACCTACATGATAAAAAACTCAAAGCTCCTTAAAGGAGCTGTCCTCTAACAAAATAAAAATTAAATAACAAAAAACCTCACTCATAGACAACCTGTTCAGCACCCTTTCCAGTTATGTTCTCTCCTCCCCAGTATCCCACTTGGACACTATGGACAACAGCACCTATGTGGCTACTTCAAGACCAGAGCCCTGCTTCCCAAATCCACAACTGCTTCAGGACAACCAGACTTCCTTCCTTTGCTACCTCAGATAGCTGCAGATCCAGGAGACTGGAATAAATTCCCACTTGCGTCATACGGGGCTTCCACCCACTGCTCAGGCAATATGTAGGTGTGGACTGTTCTTGTTTTATAAGCGCTGCATGTACAAATAAAGTATCTGCTCATACTCTAATTATTCTATATATAGATATAGAAACTAACATTTACAGAAGATGTAATGAAGTAGCTCCAAAAATGCCTCACATTTGCTCTCCCCAGCCAAGAGGTCAAGTTTCACACCAGACCTTTCTTGGGTGACAGAAATTAACTACTTTCAACATAAGTAACATTGTTTTGCTTTTGATGGTTCTTAATGGAAATACACAGATCTGTCAAAATTTTTCAGAATGCTTCTGCCCTCTCCCCTCCTACCAAGCACCTTTTCACTATGGAGTCATCCCCTTCTTCATGGTCAGAAAGAAAACTCATAAGATTCAAAGCTCTCTATCTGTACGTCTTCTGGCTTTCACATAAAACATTTCTTTAATCCAAATTCTCTTTCAGTATTCAAAAAAAAACCCCAAAACAATCAAAATACCACACATACCATTACAACACTGCCATGACTAATCTGAAGAATACACAATCAGTTATTTTGAACAAAATTTCTCCTAAATGTCATTATTTTCCATCCTTCTGCCCTCTGCATCACCCCCACAGCACATACTCATCTAAATACCTTTTCCTGGCCTGCTGCTTGAAATTCCTTCTCCCTGTATTTTGGGTACTGTAAGATAAAGTGCTAATACTTACTGCATCCTCCAAGTTGCAATTAGCTCCTTTTTTGAGAAGCTCTTGGACAATTTCTAAGTTGCCTTGCTCAGCAGCCAACATGAGCGGAGTCTGGCCATTCTGAAACCAAAAAACATGCAAAAGAGATGAGGCAGTAAAATACCAAATAATGCATCACACAACAGCTGTAAAAGGCCAAAGCCTACACAGGAACTTCAAGTTCTGCTTCCAACATTTTGTTCTCAAGAGAAGAAATAAATAAATTGGACATTTAAAAGACGGCTACCCAGAGAGTTATAGGATTGAGAACACCTTTCTTTCCTAATGATTCACCCACTGAAGACATCTCCAACACAGCCTGTCACATCTTTACATCTTGAAATAACTCAGACACATAGGTAGGTTTTACTCTTTTTTTTTTTTTTTTTTTTTTTTTTTTAAAACACAGGTTCAGCTTAACAATAAAGTGTCTTGCTGAAGTCTAGCAAAAATGCTGAAATTACACATCCTACCTTTGTTGGACAGTATCAAATAGAGACATCATTTCTGTCCTGTGCAACACTGATCTCATCTGTCTTAACAGGAAGCCTTCCTCTCAATGAAAAAAGATACTAAAACTGGTTTATTTGCCTTTAAGGATGTTTTTTTTTTAAGTTAGTTGCAATCTGTCACCCTCCCATTATACTGTTTTTTGCATCAGAACCTCTCTTTAGAGCTGTACAGCAGCAGAAGAAACCCCTCAGAGCAATTGCTCTGTATGGAAAGAAGGAAAGTTTACAATAAATCTGTTAATTGAAACTATCTTAAATAATGGCTCACATTCTTCCTGATCTCACTCCAGAGCCCTTTCTCTGTAACACATAGTATTTTTTTAAGCATACTTTTTTTAAAATTTTGATTTTTTTTTAATTAAAAAATGCTAGAAGCATTTGAGAAAATGATGCTAACGCTACACATTTACAGATCACAGGTAGGATGACTAGTCTTCACTAACCTTCATGACTGGTAGACTAAAGATTATGTTTGATAAATTCCTTTCTATCTTATGGTACAAAAAAGTAATCATAGAAAAACAACAACTCATTCAAAAATGTTTTTTAGTTCCTCTGGCGTTTGACTAGTTTTTACAGAGGTTTTTCAGAGTTGTTACAGAGAGTCAACAGTATTACAGCAGGGTATGCCTTCTATTTAATGCTGTTTAATTTTTTAAAACGAGAAAATAGTTTTAAGTAAGGTGATGTTCGTATATATACTCAAACTAAGAATATGTTTGCTCTTAGATGCTGAAACACATTTAATAGTAACAAACAAGTATGTGAGTCTGGTCAGCACCAAAAAGCTAAATGCTTGAAAACCAGATCCCAGATCCAGTGGTGGACACCGGGCACAGTGCTGGGTGAGGTCTCCGTTAGGGAGCAGGATGAGGGGACAGCCTCAGAAGGTCTGCAGGGGATGCACAAAGCGGGAGGAGTGGCTGGTCCCTCCGCTGGTTACACTGCTAGGCAGAGGGAGCTGCACAGGCTGCAGAAATGGGCAGGGAGGAGCCTCAGGAAGCTCAAGAAAGCGAATTCAGAACCCTGCACCCAGGAAGCCTGGGGGCCTCAGAGAGTCTGTGGGGTCTCCATACTCGGAAATACTCAGAATCTGACTGGAGATGGTGCTGAGCAACCTGCTCAAAGCTGACACTGAGCAACTTTTGTCATTATTTAATAAAGCACCCTCAGGACATAGTGGGTTACTGATGGACCAGAATAGAAAAGGCATCAACTGCTTCCCTCAGTACCATTAGGAAGCAATTCTTGGAGAAGCTTAAGTGGTCTAATGGCCCCACGGCTGCACACACTTTATATGAAGTTCAGAACAAAAAAAGATATCCGACCCAGAGTCAGCAATGTAACACAGCAAAATTAACAATGCAGAATAACAGGCATGATAGCTATGAAGCAACATGATCTTTTGTATCATTAATGATGGCCTTACTATTCAGTTTAAATACAGGGGCATAGAGGCACCTTTTTTCTGGGAGTCATTAAGTGATACAATCCCACAGATCAGTTGTCTCCCAAAGTCTGTGTTGAAGATTCAGAAGCTACTTCCAGTATCCAGATCAGAAGAGTAGAAGGCAAGACACACAGAAAGGGCTACCAGAAAGCAGGTTACCAGAATCAAAGTACATCACACAAGGCAAGTATCTGGTATTGGCTGTTAAATATCACGGCAACTGGCACAAGAGCAAAAGAGAGAATGAGAGAGACACTAACTGAACGGGCTGTCCACACTAACTGAAATGGCTGTTGCTAATCCAACAAAACCAACCATACCCAAGCTGACCACAACATCCAAGCTTTCTTGGCAGCTCCTCTGGAATCAAGATATTATGGGTTGGCACCAGTGCGGGTGATTCCATGCTCTGACAATTCACCGCAGCCTGGGAGGTCCTGGCACTAGCAAAGCCTTGCTTGCAAGCTAGCTATTCAGACATATTCCCCTGGAGCTGGCACTCTGTTTTATTTTTTACCCAAGAAAAGACTTCTTGGAAGGTCCCAAACTGGAAAGAGCACTGCATGCAATACTACTGAATTACAATGAAGATTTAACATTTAAACAAAACTCTTTGTAAACCGATTCCCCCCTCAATCCTTTTTTTTTTTTTTTTTTTAAAAAAAAGAGTTTAGGGAAATAGTCACTATAAAAAATGCAGTTATTGAAACCCAGCAGTGCCCTTAATTCTATCAAGTAAAGAAGAAAAATTTAGAAAAAAGTGAGGGCTGTGACATAACTGGTAAAGCCAACACTGACTGATCAGTCTGATTTCTGCCATGATATTGAAAGGAACTATCAGTAGAGGGAACGGATCGTTCCTTTTCTCAGATATACAGCCAGCCTGATGGTGAGTTTTACATGCATGCCCAGAAACTTTAAAAAAAAGTCTCAAATAATTTAGCACGTGCACATTCACAGCACCAATTAATTTGATGACAGTGAAAGAAAACTAAAATGGTTTTAAGTATAAATATGTGTAAGACGTACAAGCAGAAACTGCCCTGAATTTTTTCAGCCTGAAAAATAGAAGACTAAGGTGGAAAACCAGCATCTTTCTCTCCCTGGAGGAATGACAGAGTCTTACAGAGAAAACGAAGGCAGATTCTTCTCAGAGATGCACAAAGAAAAGGATAAGAAACAACAGTCGCAACCACCAGCAAAAGATTTTCTAATGAGAAACAAGGAAAGGGTTTTAGACAAAGAGTGGTTACACATTGGAGCACTGCCCAGAAGGGCTGTGGGATCTGTGTCCTTGGAGACTTTCAAAATTTGCTTAGCTCAGTCCCTGAGCAATCTGATCTCTCTGTGAAACTGGCCCCGTGACAAGGAAGAAATCAAACCCAGTGACCCCAACATGTCCTTTCTACTCTTAATTATTCTATGAATCTATGATTCTCTGAATATGTTTCATACATCAACAGGGCTCCAGGTCCACAGAACTGTTCAGGAAACCAGAGTTGAACCAAAATTTGATGATAAAAGTTGAAAATTCAGATGAAGAAAAAACCCAGATGTTTATAGTCACAGAATATAAAATAAGTCAAATATTCTTGAGCTTACTTATCAAGTATGCACACACACTGCATTACAACAAGATAACTGGCATATTAAACATGAAGGAAACAGCGACTGCGCACAGACATTTGTATGAATCTGACCTCCCAAGAAACTCTCAGGAACATTTAGTGCAGTATACTGAATCGCAGCACATTTATTGCTGTTGGCGATATCCTCACATCAGAGGATATATATGCTAGTGAAATAGCTAATGATTAGCACACTCTTCCAGGATTCAGAATATCTACATTTCAACTCCCTGCCAATATCAAGACTTTCTGTACAAGCCTGCTAAAGTTATTTAATCCTCCTGGTCAAACCTAGATTTATCTTATGACGTGTATCTTTTCATCCAAAAGTGCATGTTCAGAGTATGCTACAAAACATGCTCCTGTTGGGATGATATAACGGAATTTCTCTTGCCTCAAAACTAGAATGCGGGGAAAAGACCAGGGTTATCATCTCATACTTCACCCCAAAAGGGACAGGGCACAAATGCACACACACACCTGGATCTGTAAACCCCTGGCTGCAGAAGCATGAATATCAGTGTATTCTTACTTCATGGATGAAGATTATGTTTTCCAGCTTACATGAAAACTCAGAAACAAACATACTGAAAGACGTTGAGGCGACCGAATATCCAACCATCATCCTGTCTGTTCACAGCGCAACTGGCAAGCAAAAAGCTGAGTATAAAACTAAAATTACTATACTAAACAACAATATATTATTTAGCCTGCAACTAGTAAGATGAAGCATGAAACCAACCTTTACAAAATCATCTTACCTCATTTCTCTCATCCACATCCTTGCACTTCTCAAGAAGAGCTTTCAAAGCAGGAACATTTCCTTCTTCTACGTAGGTCAACAGACTCTGACTCATCAGACTCGCCATCTTTGCACAGTATTGAAAATGCTTGTACAGTAGAACTTATCTGCATTGAAATAAAAGACGAAAGAAAATCTTAAGTAAAGCCAATGTGATCTAACTTTAATATTAGAAAAAAGTGCATGCCAATAAATTTCTGGAAGAGTATAAATACCTGCCATTCTCCTCAACAAAATGCTGTAAAGACAAAATTTGCATTGCATTTCAGTTACTTTTGTAGTCCTAGTTTTGTAATTTGCAGCTAATTTTGCGTAGTTCTTAAAAAAAAAAAAAAAAAAAGAGGAACTTGTCCCATTTTGATGTACAGTCTAAGCATTTTTTTTTGAATGGAATGCATAGTTGTCTTCCATATGCATAAATTTTTCTGTATATACAAAACTATGAGAGTAATCTTATATGTTACACACACACACAGGTTTTATCTGCTAGTTATTTACAGCACAACTCTGATCTTTTAAGCACACAAGCAGAACACTGAGAATACTCAGCATTACGAAATACCGTGATAATTTTAAATAACAATCATGTGGAATTCTGGAAAAGTCCATTTATTAAACCAGTTGTCACCAATTTTATCCAGACACGGCTGAATGTAATGGCATGTTTTCCCTTATTACTCAATATAACTTCTACTGGTTAATTACAGGGAAGCTTTGGGCTAACAGAGAGCTCAGAGAACCACTAGTATCAGAGAGAGCACCCAGTGTATGCACGTGTCTCCAGAAGCTGAACTTATCCATTTTGCACTGGATCCAAATAAGCCACGGAGCAGAAGCCAGGAATGTTTCCCTGTCCCCCCAGCAGCTTTCTCCTCACCAGTGCATGACAAATGATAACTCTGTGGGGCTTGTTTTCCTGCATATAGCACTGCAGCAGTAAAGAAAAATTACAGCTCAGTTTTACCTGAAGCCTAGAGGTTAGGCTATTCTCTATCAGGCAAAAAGCCCCACTGCTTTCCCGGGCAAATGCTCTTAACTTCTATCATCACATTAAAGCCGTAAGTGAATTCCTCCATACTCCCAACTGAAGCAACTCCCTAGCCATAAACAGACACGAGGAAACCAACAGGAACTCCACTAAAGCAGAGAAGTTGATGCAGATTTGAAGATTCTTACAAAACACTCAATCTACCTTTGCTTTAAATTTTTTATGAAGACTGTAAGACAACCACACCACGCTTCCTCCTCTAGCAAACATGCTTTTGAGTAAATTATGTATAAGCAAGCTGAGTGTGTTCAGGGTATTTTAGCTACTGCCTGTGCTCACATACAGTACCAGAACCTCTAGAGGACATGGAAGTCGAAATGCCTCAGTCAAAAGTGTCAGGAAAGAAACCAACTTGCACCTGAATTCCTCCCATCAAGTTTTACATAATCCAATAGAAATTCATTAAATGGGACTTGCATCCACAAACTGCTACTGCATGCATTTTGTCAACTCTCTGTGCAGTGATCCAGATTTTCTACAGTAGCTGAGCCTTATTTCCCCATGTTGTTTTCCATACCAAAAACAAAGTTGAAACATGTATTAAAAATCATCAGCAAAACATGATTATGTCTCAAATTATACTCTCCAGGGACCACCACAGTTTCACAGATAAATTCTTAGCTAGTATGAGAAGGAAAAAAGGATTGCATATTACCCCTCAAAGTAAGACTCCTTCCTTCATGTTGCTTATCATCATTTTTCAAAAGTGCAAAGGCAGCCCTTGGGCACCTCAGATAACTGCACCGCTTCAGAAATCACTACTTGAACTCAGTTATCGGCCCAGCAGAGTTTCTGCCTTAATGCAGATGTGAATCCTTAAGCGCAAGTCAAACCTTTAGCCAGCAGCAAAATACCTAACAGCACCATCACCCGAAAAAGGGAAGAAGATCAGAAATTGCATTTATAAACTCCACACTAACATTCTTTTTCCAAAAAAAAAATAAAAGCCTTGACAGGGGTAACAATCCCCAAGCACGGTATACTAATATTCTTTGTCAGCTACGCATCACAGTGACAAAATAGTCTGTTCTCAGATTTAAGAAAAATTTTAAAGCTTAAGGATGTTTTTTAGGTTTTGGGAATTTAAAAAAGGATATAAATATGTATGTATGCCCTAAGTGAAATGCGATTGTTTTTAAACACAAACAAAATAAAGACAAGAAAAAAATTCTATGGAGCCTTAAACACTTCTGCCAGATTTATCTTACTACAGAAAAGAATGAATTAGACATGAATTAGAACTCATGTTTTGCTGAAATATAGAAACTTGCAACCTTCTCTATAGGTAGGTATTTTTAATAGTTTACTTACATAGAAATATTAATCTGGTTTCCTATCCTTTACTTCATCAATAAAACAAAATCTGTAAATCCTCCAGCTAATGAACTAGTCACGTTAATTAAGTCTTTGACAGCAAGACCCAAAATCAAGAAAAGGAGGTTAACACTTCCAAGTGAGATGTTACGTTTCACAACACCACATGATATTACACCTTTGGCGCAACCGCAGCCCACCTTACTATCAGTTAAGATTTATGACATATCTAATAATATATTATTATACTGTGAAAATCAAGCACTGTATGGGTCCTGGACATTATGGTGTGATTTCCTCCAACGCTTAAAATTTCTGATGCAAAAACTGGACCTCTCAAGAGCATCCTATACATATATATTCCTTAACTGCTCAACTTAACAGTATTTACTTTGCTCTTCAACACAACAGTATTTGCATAACCTATACAGAAGTCCTGATCCGTGACAATCAGAAGCACATTGGGAATTTGATCCCCTTTCCAGAAAACACTAGTTCTGTTCGTAATAGACATGTTCTTTTAGGTAGGACCACACGCAGGCTCGGAAGCCTCTCAACACGGCAGGACAGCAAAGCCCCATATCTTTTAAGGCTCTAAAATGTTGCAATGAGAGAGAACAAACTGAAAGCCATGAAAAGATGTACCAAGAGCAAAAAGGCTCAGGGGAAGGTAACATATTTGCACTAGGATTAACCTGTTCTTCCAAAGCAGAGATTATTATGTTTTGGAAAGACTGCAAAAATTTGCTGATTTACAGAAAAATTAGTGTCTTAACAGCAACCATAGTGACTAGAAAGGTTCTGAAATTCAAATCTGTACATTCCTATTAACTCCCAGACTTGTACCGTTTCCTGCTACCTACAGAAATATAATGCTATTGCTTGTTAAATTTTCTTAATATCATCAGCCTTTTCATAGCTCAAAATCTTTAGTTACTGTGTAAGCTATAGCCATTTATGGATACACATCAAAACAGGTCAACAAACACAAAGATTATTCGATTTTTTTTTTTCTTTTTCAGTAGGTCACAGTAAAAATCATGGTGAATTAAACACAAGACAAGGTTTTCTTTTAAAACAGTTTTCTTTCTTATTTTTCTGGATAGGGCAGCGGTGTGCACTTGTGGCCAAGAAGGCCAATGGGATCCTGGGGTGCATTAGGAAGAGCATCTCCAGCAGGTTGAGGGAGGGGATCCTGCCCCTCTACTCAGCCCTGCTGAGGCCGCATCTGGAGTACTGTGTGCAGTTCTGGGCTCCCCAGTACAAGGGGGATGTGGAGCTGCTGGAGAGAGTCCAGGGCAGGGCTACGAGGATGATCAGGGGCCTGGAACATCTGCCCTATGAGGAAAGGCTGAGAGAGCTGGGCCTGTTCAGCCTGGAGAAGAGAAGGCTG
>VZSV01000182.1:348808-369251 GCA_013398735.1 Nothocercus julius | reverse complement strand
AAAAAAAAAAAGGCAGAGGTATAATACACATCTAGTACTGCTTCTCTGAAATGATCAGTTAAATAATCAGTTTCCCATAAAACATTTTGATTTGTTAGCTAGGAAGTTTCAATGGCATAGGCTACAGATCGGAGTTATCGAAGATGCACTTGATGCAGCACTGGAGAAAGAATTTAAAGCTGCATCAGTCCATTTCCCACAGTGGTGAGACTTGAAGGGTTACAAAATCCCAGTCACTTTCCTTTACTGGGAAATAATTATATATGATATTTGTATGTGAGCTCTAGACAACAAAAGGAATAAAACAGGACACAAAAAGAACACTGCAAATAAGTAAATGCATGATTTGCAATGTTTAGTACTGTGCACAGTAACGTTTTGCTTAAGCATGTAAACATTTAATATCAGGGCTGGGAATCTGATTAAACTCAGTTTCCACTTTTATACCACTGTTGTGAAAACTTCACATGAATCTAACAGTTTTTTTTTTAACCTGCTATTCTATCATTCCTGAGGCAACATTGAATATTTCAAAGTGTGAAGATTTCAAATGTCAAAACTGTGGTGCAAAAATAAAAAAAAATCCCTTCAGCAAACATTAATGACTTATTAGGTCCTAGAAGCTGCTGCAAAAAAACTGCATTAAAATAATTCCCTTTCTTAGCCCTTACTCAAAAACAGACGGCAATGAGTTTAACAACACAAGTTTAAAGGTTTTTTTTTAAACTACATTTTAATCAGATTTCAAGACACAAATTAGAAAAAAACATTTATAGGCAAGTTAAAAACACCTTTAAAACATAACAGCAAGCTGCTTCTGCAGCACTGCTGAGACAAATTAGAAATAAGTAATTATTAAAATATCACAATCACAGTGTAACTAACAGTGGTATTTTAATTTTACCATACACCAACACTTAGTTTATGGATCTGTTGAAAAATAACACTTTTTAAAAAATATATATTTTGGAATAATAAAAATGAAATTCACTGACAATGCATTATATTCTGAACCAGGAAAGGCAAATTGAGGAATACTGCCACTATCCACTTTTAGGGATGTTTTCTCATCTTAACAAATGGGTATTTGGAGGCAAAACTACTTCTGCTTTGAGGTAAAACTATTCCCTTGAACGTGTAACCAAGGCAGGAAAGAACGAAGTTCCATATTTTAAAATCTTAAATTGAATAACTTCTTACAATATCTTTGAATAATGCTATATTTTACCCATCTTACACAAGTTTTCAATCAATACATTGTGTTCTAACTGATCTAGAATACATCTGAGGTCTGGGATTTAAGAATAACTATCTAGTTACTATTGTTTCCTTTTTGACACCTTTGTCACAGTAAGACACATCAGAAGATTCTTCATAGAAATAGTATCACTGGACAAAAAAGGTAAAAAGACAAAAGAAAAAGTGCTAAAAGAACTGATAAACACATGAAAAGGCAAAATATGTGTAGGCAATTACTCCTCTTCTTTGACTTACTGTGACAAAAGTTTGCTGCACCTTTAATATATAGAGTTGCACTATCCTGATTGCCAGTCTCTAGGAACCCTGTTTCACTTTTTTTTTTTTTTTTTTGTCCTCTATTACATCTTCCCAGTTTGGAAGGAAGTTAATAGCCTAAGTGAGACTGAACCATAGACCACAACTATCTGCTCACACTAGATGTTTTAGTAAAATTAAATTCTAACGTGGGGTATTTCCTCCCACACCCACCTCAGATGATGAAAGTAAAATTAAAGTAGCATTTGAAGGAAAAAGTTTCTCTCACCAGTTGATCTGGAATAAGGTACTAGACTGACTCATTATTAATACAAAAAGTTTTATCCGAAAGCAGCCCAACAGAGTTTCCAATTCAGGTTTCAATAATACATGTTAAATTACATATTCACAGCCTGCTGCAGAAAATCCTGGAAAGGTTCCTTTTGCAGCAAACCAAAAGAAGCCCTTTACTTTCTTCATAAACCCCAACTTACAGATTCTGTTCTTTCTTTAGGAAGCAGAAAGCACTCTAGCAGAACAGAACAGATTTCACTAACTACAGCGTACAACGGGAGATCTCTAAACTAGTCTCACGTAAATATTGATATGGCCTATTTTAAATATACTTATGCATACTATAGGCAGGTACACTGTGTCAATCCATGAAGTTTATACTACGCTTATATGGATATGCACAGGCAACCAGGCAACATAAAAATGTTTAACACATAAAAGTTGGTCTAAGTCACAGGACACAGCGCTCACACAGAAGAAAATGAGGTGACAAAATTTGCTTTTGCACATTTCTAACTGCAAGGTGAGCAAAAACGTTTTTTAAATATTATTTAACAGGATGAAAATTGTTTCAGTTGATAATTATGTTTTGTTAAAAATATACCAAAAATTCACCTCAAAACGTATTTTAAGAAATTAAAAATAGTAAAAATATTTTTTTAACCTTAATAAACAACTGTTGCAACATTTGCAATGCTAACATTGTAGGGCGACTTTGCAGATCCTTGGATTTCTTGATGTTTTATCATCATAAATGATGTCTGGGTTAAAACATCAACACACTTCCAAAATGCAGACAGCCCTGACGGAGAGCAGCTGCAGCTGGGGTCCCAGGCAGGCAGGACACTCTGCAAGTTCTGCAGGAAACGCTGCCGCATCAGCCAGCGCTGCAAGGAGCAGAAAGGCCAGGACCGTACAGCTAGCTCCGATCCAGGTAGATGCAGAAACATCATGAGAAAAAGGCTCAATGTAGTAGAACCTCTGTCTAGATGCTTGCTTCAGCACAGTAGTTAAGTGCTTGTTTTACTTTAAGCTTTTATAGCCAATTGATTTGGGGGCAGGGCTTTAAGAAAACTGCTCAGTATTACTGGACATAAATAAATACATAAAGGCTAATCATGTACTTAGATGCCATGATGAATCAACACTGAATCTATGCATAGTTTTGTATTAAGAGCCTTCCTACCAAAATACGGAAAGGTATTTCCTTCTGATGGGCAACACCAACCACCTTTCTAAGTTAATGATGCTATTTTCAAAATTTCCTTTTAAAATAAAGTTTTAGAAACCTGATTTCAGAACTCAATGAGAATTGGAAAGTGAGAGCTAAAAGCAAGCAAAATGGAAGCCCAAATTATTGGGTTAAACTTCATCTTTCCAAGACCAGTTTGTAGGGCTGAGCATGGGAAAGTCTACAGGTAAGCATCAATGACACATTTACATGCAATCATATGGAGGATATATTTGACAGTGTACTTAAATATACAATTTGTTTGCAAAGCTTCTAAAAGAAAATCCAGAAGCTGCTGAGGAAACAAGGATCTTGTAATGATGTTTAAAAAAAACAGATCTCATTCACATTGTAGTATTTGTTCCCATAGGGTAGAGGCAACAAGTTATAGATGTGTAAAGTTCTTTTAATAAATAATATACTATGCTGGCAAAACATCACGAGTCATGATATCAAACAGGCCAGTGGGGGGCTGGGGATATACCAGGATATCTTTGTAAAGTACTCTCACTGAAGTATGTCTTGTCATCAAGAGTGTATTAAAACACATACCAATATTTTTATATGGCAATATGTTTCAAAATGTCACTTATTACTGAAATATTGTGTATGTGTCAGCTTAAGGAATGTATGTGGAAGAATAAAATTTCTGAATAAGAAGGGCATATACGCAACCGTAAAGCCAGCAGAGCCTTCTCCATCACAACAGTAGTAGGCACCACTGAAACTATGATTTAAATATATAATATAGATATCTTTCATTCATACAGAAACAGAAAAGATTTAAAAAAGTACACAAACAGTTACTATGAGGATGACTACATTTAGTAACTAACATTAACACATTAAGTGCCTGGAAGAATCGTTCACAATAGGCAAATACCTGCAAAGCACCATAAAGTTATGAAGGATATGTTATATTTACTTTTCAGAGTGTGCTGAACTGGAATACAATAAAGGCTTTTCACCTTTGAGATGTACGTAACAAATAAGAGAAAAGTCTTTAAACCAGGTTACCTTCATGTCCAAAATGTTTCTATAAATTTCACTTTCTAGTATTTTTGTTGAGTAATAGCAATAGTAAGTCACAAATATCCTTTCAAATCCAGTATTATAAAATTAAGCATGTAAAAACTAAGAATTATCTGAGGCATGAGAGCTGCTTGCTCTTGATTTTTTTTGAATGGATGAAAAGGATCCAGTGCAACACTTTCATTTGCTACAGCAAGGCAGATAACTAGCAAAGCAAAGGAAAACAAAAATAAAAACAATGACTAAGACCAGAATGCTGTCATTAAATGATCAGAAACCAAAAACCCAAAACACAACTCTTTCCATAGCCACGATACATAACGGATTTGCATGAAGAGATGTGGTTCAGAGTACTTTTCTATTCATCAATGACATTTAAAACATCAGTTCTAGGATACTTCAGAAGAAATTCTGTGCAGAATCAATGGAACTGGCAATTTTCTAAAGCTGCAATGTTTTAAGGGGCTAAAATCATGATGAAAAAAATAACTGTAATGCCTGTAGAAGCAAATCACATCCAATTTTGCAATTGTATTTTGCTACTAGTGCCCACCTAAAGCAGATACAGATTTTCTCAGCTGTTTTAACTTCCTCTGATACAAGAGCTTAGCTATTTACTTTTTCCAAGTGCTTACAGCTGCTCTCTTATTTCCTGTTTGAGAATGAAATCACCTCATCACAGACACTGATATGAGTTTGGCGTGTCACCACACCAAAACAAGGGTGCCAGAACATTAATGGAAAACCTCCACACATTAGATATTGTACAGGCATCCAAAAATGCTTGTGCTGGTAGATATGTAAACTGCACCAACAGGGAGAGGGACCTAAGTCCAACAGCAATTAATGCCGAAAGCATCAACCCCCCAATCTCCTCCTCCATCCAGAAATGGGCAGGTCTATTCCTTATTTAAAGCAAGCACCCCTTCAAGAACACAAAGTGAAAAATGTCTTTCCTGATTCTATAGCTAATAGGGATAAATAAGCATAAACAAACTAGTGTGCCCTTACTCATAAGCAATGGGAAAAGACAAAATGCCTTTTCACAAAGGCAAATAACGACAACTGCAACTCCATTCAAGGTGAGATCTACACGCGCAGTTAAAGCCAGGATTTACAAATCACATTATTTTCTTCTGAAGATCACTCGTTCCTAGACTGCAACATTAGCATTCCTGCTCAGCAAAAGAGATTCATCTGCTCCCACTCCATCCTCACTTCCCAGTTCCTCCGTAGCTTCATTAGTGCTAACCTCCTTATACTGAATATTTTCTTCCTCAAGGATTTTGGGGCAAGGAACCAAAAGCCCGACACAAAAGTATCATGGGAAGGACACAGCTCTGCTCTGACTGTGGATTTGGTTCTTTAGAGAGTTAGCCCTGGGAATTCTTGTGACTATTTCAGCAGGATAATGTCCCCAAACTGAGGGCTATCACTGCAGTTCTACAACTGTTAAGAATATTCACCTACTACTGCCATATCTATCTGGTCAAGAGTGTTTTAAGATTCAAAATATTTTCTTATAATAAAGTATTTTCTCTTCATTTGTAGGTTATTAATCAAAAAAATACAAGATATTGCGGGGGAAAATAATGCATCCATATTACAGCTAACACAACATGTGGATAAACAGTTTGTATTTACTAAAACAAATATGAAAATACAGAATATAAGCAATTAAAGTATAGCCCTTTAACACAGTACTCTAGCAGGGACCATCACCACAAAAATGGTCTGGAATAGATATAATCACTGCATTATCCCTTGGACATATTTTCATAATTAAATTCAGATATTCTCATTTTTTCTCTGATTATGTTACTGACAAGTGTGACATGAACTTCACGTCTCAAATTCTAGTTTAAAGATAAAGCTTCTGTTCAAATTCATATATTTCTTTAGATGAAAGGCCACCAATTACCAAACATACAAAAAATTTGATTATCATTCTTTTTTCCGTTTGAAAAAAATTCAAAAATTCTGAAAAATTTTCCTGTTTCTTACCTATGAGCTCTAGGTAATTTGGCTATTTTTATGCTTTATGCATCATCAGTTAACTAGTGCATGCCAGAAACTTAAAAATGACTTTGGTTAAAGTCACAAAAAGTCATTACAGCTCCATTCTAGTATTTCTGGTATTAAGGGTAAAAAACCACTTTAATTGAAAGCCTGATGCTTGCACACTGCCTTTAAAAAAAAAAAAAAAAGAAAAGAAAAAAAGAAAAAAAACACACCTCTGTCCTATGGCAGCCTTCCCTTCTCTAGCTGCAAAGTCCACTTAGTGCTATTTTATTTTATTTTTTAAATTAAGTGAAACCTACATCAGAGCTATCAAACCCTGGAATAGGTGAGCCTTCAGTTTTTTTTTTTTTTAATCCATTCAAAAGGACTCTGTAATTAGATTCTTTATCAAAGAAACCTACATATAATTTGGCATTGGTAATGTTTACCGTTCTGTAGTGTACTGCAACAGTTAGACATACTTTAAGAAAACCCTCCAAATACTGAGATGCTTATTGCAATTCCCTTTTAAAGATTCCAAAATCTTCCACTGACTTTCCACATCATGTTTTTATCTCCTTTTTAACATTTAGCATTATCTATGCATTCCACATTAAAATCAAACTGGAAAATACCACTTAGAAACAATATTTCAGTAAATAGAGGGTTTAAGGCAAGTCATTCATCTGGAAAAAATATTTTCCATTTGTTAATCCTAGACTGACACAATTTTTTTTCCACTCCATCAGCGCCTTGGGATACACAACGTACATTCAGCAAAGGGCACACATATGACCCCATGGACATACGTTGCAAGTCCTGAGTGCCCATTGAGATAATGGTAATATCTTCATAATAAGGCGTGACCCACAGGGACATGGCATGGGAGGGGTTAATTTGTTTTGTTTCCAGTCTTGCTATTGTGTGTGATTTTCCTAGGTAACGCATTCTTTTCTTACTAAACATCTTTGCAAACAAATACAAACCCCTTTAAAAGGTGCTAAAAATGGGTTTCTGAAAACATACAAAATATATTCATCATAGTATTTCTCAATCACTGTTTTAGTGCTTGATATCTGCAGGTAATTTCTTGCTTCTGATTGAAACTGTTATTTGTTGTGGAATAACTGTTCTTTTGCAAAACATTTTCTTCTTCTAGTGTTCTGGACCGCACAGGCTGGATGTTTTCATGCTTTTTACTTCCTTTTTGAGTTCTTTTCGATGGAAATACCAACACCACTAGAATGCTGGCAATATGAAGACAGAAATAGCAGGAGCTAAAAAAGAATGATAGTTCAATAAAACTCTGACCACTCTTGCAGAATGCTTAAATACATTGTCAAAACCCACTTGCATTTGACATATTACACATAAGAAATTTACATCAATAAAACATTAACTTTTCTTTTAAAATAATAATGAGGAAAAAAAGGAAATAAAATCTTCCCTCGGGGTATTTAGTGCTGTAACAAAGCAGATATATATATTTCTAGTATCAGTACAGAAGCAAGTGAAGGGAAGTCTGCTTTGAACTATTTAGCTTTTAACGATATCCTAAAAGTAACTCTTATTACCTTGTCTTATAATAGGTCAGCGGCACAGAGTAATCTCAAATGTGACACCCTCCCCACCTCCCAACCTTTTTTTCCTTCAGCAGAATATAAGCCTATTACAGGAGGAAAAGAGTGCTCTGATTTCTGAAATGCAACAGGAACTGTGCTCAGGTGTTAGAATAGAAAGACAGTTCAGTCAACTAAAATATTGCTATAATCACTAAAATGAAATCTTTCACAACAAAACATATTTAAAAGAAACTAAATTTAATTTAATTTAAGATTAAATTAAGCTTTTAAATTAAAAAAAAGAAAACAGGTAAAATGTGCTTACCTGTAAAAGGTGAAAGAGGGTTTTACAGAGAGCAGTACAAATGGCACAACTGTGTAACTTATTGCTACTTGAGTTGCCATCCATGTTACAATATCATAACATAGTTTAACTGTAGGAGATTCAACAAAGTAGTGTCTGATATTGTTTCTTATCTAAAAAAAGCAGGTAAGAAGTTAGATGCTACAGTTGGACGAGCACCTTTAACCCCCTCCAAAATAAACTGACTTCATTAACAACCGGCTCCTATTTCCTGTCTTCTAGAATACGCTGCTTTACCCCGCACAGGAATTAAGTGAATGACTGTGCACACGCCCATTCCCAGCACTGACACTTCCGCTATAAACCCACTGCAACTCCAGGCTTCTCACCAGAATGTAGCAGATACTATCAAGCAATTATTCTGCTAGTATATATGTTTGTAGTAAATGAAAACCAAAATGCTTCTGCTGAAAGCTTCTATATGCTAAGCCACTTGCTAATAAGATACATTTTAGAACAAGCAGGATATACATCATAATATTTAATGGCCCTCACTTAAGTGAAAACTATCTTCATATCCAGTTGTCTGCATTCCCAGTGTTTTTCCTGTTGTGTTTTCTCCTTTCTAAGCTTGGAAACACATGAAGGTTTTCAAAACAACCAGCTACTTAAGTGATATTTGAACATGGCCAAACCCCAAGGACTTATAATTCATTTTATTAATTTTAATTTCACATAATTCATTTTACTGATTGGAATTTGTTGACACTAATATAATTTTTGATATTCAAAAAGCGCAATTTCTATCAACTTTAGAAGAAGGTTACTCATAATGCCAATTTTTCTATCATTCCAATCAATCCTCTAATTCCCTGCTCCTTCCCTTCAGTTAAGCATTTAGAGTCATCCAAGATGCCTCAACTCTTCTGAAGTATTTAAGTATTTTCTTTCTTTTCCTTTCCCTTCTCCTCTTGCTCCCACCCTTGTAGAGCCCGGATGGAATTTCTGTCTATCAGGTACCTTGGTTTCTGGAACATCCCTGTCTCTTGGGATTGCCTCGGCAAAGGAAACGCTCCTCTCGCTATGAGCCTCCAGACCAAGCATTTTCCTTCTTCCGACTACAGCCACAATTACCTATTTCACAGTCTCTCTCTTTTCTACAGAAAAAATATGTGGACTTAACGCATACACATGCTGCCACCTTTTAGGTCACTCTAGTTCAGCCTAGAAAGGCTAACATTAAAAAAAAAGTCATTAACTTTTTTTTCTGCATCTCGCTCTACCAACACATTAGCTCCTGCCACAAAATACCGTAATTTTCTCTCAAAACTGGTTTTCCAGTTTTACCCATCTTTCCTAAGAAAGAATAATGTCCCTGCGATTTTTTTTTTCCTTCAAAGCCCTCCACAAAACTTGTTTCTAAGTTGAGAAAAAAAAATGCTTCACATTAACCAGACTGGAAATATCCTGAAGCTGTTGCTTGACACTAAACTACATCATGGTCTCCTGCCCTATTTTTTTCCCCCCGTTATAGACACCGATTCTTCGCAGCAAGAACTTTCAATGCACTTCTGTAACGCATGTTTACTTATTTTACTTACTTTAATGCATGGAAAGCAAGTTCTTTAGAGCTGTTAGAAATTAACCCAATACAACTAAGCGAAATGAAGCTAGAAAAATTGAGAGTTAATAATGTAAACTCAATTTCAAAGTGAAGGGCATGAATTTAGTGAAGAAGTAGCCCATTGGAAACTGCACTTTCAAATACCCATTATAAATAAACATATTTTTGGTTCTCTTCCCCCTTAGGCCACCGACCTCTGTCTTACTCAGCTTTCTCGAGCAGTATTATAAGAATTTTGACAAATTATTTGGCCAACATACTTCTGAAGAGCAGCTGCAACATTTTGTTAATATTACTACATTGGTACTTGGCCTGAGATGGTTTATCTGCTGGTTAGATAGGTAGAAAATGTTTTAGCTGGCATCTTCAGAACAGTACTGGAGAGAAACCAGGGACAGGGGAGGGACTCATAAACCCTCACATTTAAAGTTCCTGGTCATCAGAAAAAGTTTTTTTTTTTTTTTTTTTCCTCCCCTCCTCAAAATAATAAATAATCTTAGGTGGCATCATCCCTTTATACCTGATGAGTTAGAAGATAGGAAGAGCTTCCGTAAGAGATGCGTACCAAATAGATGCTACAGCCTGTGCACAGTCTTGCTTGTTTCTGCTGATTAACCCTCCTTAGCATTAATCATTTCTACTGCTCTCATAACTAAAAAACTGAATGATAGTACCAGGGACTGTGTCAACTGTAAAACAGCTGTGATCAATTTTCATTTAAAAAATGCTTAAGATACTCTTTTGATACTTACAGCTCGTGCTGCTAGTGTCATTAGTATTCCCGTTAAAAATGTTATATAATATCCTGGGTATACCCCATGCCAGATGGCAGAAAGAATGAAGGTTTGGATCGTTGGGCTGAAGGTGGCTCGCTCATAGCAGACTCTAGCAAGTCAAAGAAAATTTCATGAAAATCAACATCAAAGATAGAATAGCAACATCTTATCTATATATCATTTATATATGTATATTTCTAGCATCCACTATCTGCAACATACCATATCAATGCAATTAAAGTATATTAAATACTACCACCAACACAACTCCAAGAAAAACAGAAACAAAAACCTTTAAGTTACTTACAACTTCAGATTTAACTTTCAGTAAAAACCCGTGTTCAGTGCCATCATTTATGGTGTTTTCTTATAATGAAATGATACAAAAACATTTAAAGATAGGTGTCGGTGCTAATACAGAATCTCAAACCACCCAACAGCATCTTCAAAGAGCAACACTGGAAGGCACAGGCTACGCAGCAAACTCTTGCAATGAGTCAGATATTGATTTCATAAAATGAAAGCAATGTATGGGAGAAGGGAAAAAGTTACAACTGCCTTCAAATTCTAATTAGTGGAGCGACTATTGTTTAAAATGTGTCTGTGTAGGGCAATCGGGTGAACATGACGACAATGAAATGATAGTTAATGGCTCTTGGGATGTGAACATAAATCAGGAAAACACTGAAATCTGCTCTTTAAAAATTGAGAATCCAAAACAATAGGTAAGGTCCTAAAGGAATTCTAGAAGGAAAAGGAGTTCAAGAAAGGTGGTAGCTTTCTAAAAGGCAACATTAAATGACACAATGACAAACCATCATGATGTGGAAGAATGATAGGAAGCATGGTAAGGTCCTGATATGGCTTCATCAAGAGTTCTTTAATGATCTGAAAACCAAAAAGCAGTAGAAAATATGGAAACAGATGCACATGAAAGTAAAAATAAACAGCAAGAACATGCACAAACACAACTCTAAGGCTAATCCACAAAAAGACTTCCAACTAACAGAGGCCACAGACATGAATATGCAAAATGCTATGTGTTCAAAAGACTAGTAACGGAAAGACAGAGGAGAAAGCGGGTCCACTATTCAAAGAGGAAGACAAGGTAATGAAACAAGAGAGCTGAAATATTCAATATCTGCTTGACTACAACTTCCATATATGCAAAAGATTGTTGAGACCAATTGACACAGCAAATGTTGAAAAGCAGAAGGCAAAGACAAGCTCTGCTCAGGAAAAGAACTAAAGCGTATTCTGCTGAACTGGTTGCATTGCAGGCAGGAAGGTGCTCAGTTTTCTCTTCAGAGCTCTGCACTGCAGGCACCTGCACAGCCTCCTCCCCGGCCACGCGGCCTGGCGACCACCTCACCCAGAGCACGCGCCCAACGCCCCAAACGGGGGTCGGGGGGACCCCCCTCCGGAGAGGCGGGAGGGCTCCCAGCCCACGCGTCCGGCCGTGAACGCGAGGGGCGGGCGAGGGAGCGCGCACAAGTGCGCGTCTGCGCACCTACCTGCACGCACGGGCTGCTGAAGCTCCTCGGGAAGCAATACAGAAAGGTGCTTAAAACTTCCCTGAGGAAACCCCAATACTAGGCATTTTAAAATGGTACATGTTGCAGTCTTGAAATTAAACCAGAATTTATATCTAACTGGCAATCACTGAACTAAGTCTCACTAATAAATCAGTAAACCAGTTGAGTCCCGGTTTGTTCTTTTATTTCCCTGAAAAGCATTCAGGAACATACAAAACTAACTCAAATTTCAGTCATATCAACTCAAGTTAGAGAATAAGATATATAGTAGGGGTAGGAAAAAAAAATTGCCAAAGAATTAAAAGCAATTTTTTTTTTTTTAATCTCCATGAATTTATCAATGATAAGTCCTGTTGAAACATTTCCTTCATACACCTAAAAGCAACTCAAGGAAATATTGTCATCACAATAGGCTGAGAAACTCTATCCAAATACAACTTATCCATGATTTACTCTACAAGTGGGAAGATGCAACTTCCATTCCAAGCTTGGATGGTAGACTTAGAAGTCCAGAGCCCTCCTGCTTCCCTCCCTTCCCATCTTCCCTGAGACTGGTGGGCTTTTTGCTTGGCAGATACAGGATTAGAAGTCAAAGGAATCTTAAAAGTTTGAATGATGTTCCCAAACCAAGAAGATGGCAGGAAGCCCAAAGTCTAGGACACCTAGGAAGTAACCTCAAATAGAAGATACAATGCAATGTATGCAACGTTACTGAAAAAGTGAATCCCAGCATGGATGTGAATCAACCAGATTGAAAACTGAGCATCAGCTGAACCACCCATGTGGGCAAAAAGACTCATGTAATATTGTGAGATATCAGCGAGTATATTTAGCAAGTTTATTATCTAAAGAAAAAGGAAATTAATCTGGTCAAGTCATATACCCAGACTGCAACAAGCCAGGAGGAGCTGGAGATCCTGGGAGAAGTACGGGTAAAAGCTAAGAAATCAGGACAGATGCCAGAGGAGAGCACAAGAACTATGGAGGTTTGGCCAATATAACCGCAGACAAATGGAATTTGATGGGCAGTAGATGTTTGGAAAAAAAGAATGAACAGGCTGAGGGGGAAACAGAGCAGCTTTTCAATCAGGAAATGTTATCACAATTTGTATATACATATATATATATAAAATATAAAATTATAGAGAGAGTATATATAAAATTGTATATATAGTTGATACATGTAACTACATAAATATCTGTTTTAACAATTTTGAGTAATACCTTTGAACTGCTATTTCTGTGATCTACATTAAATTTTTATTAAATTTCTTTATGATCTATAGCTCAGTTAGATGCTTAAAGAACTGTTGTCAGCTCTAGGTTTTTATCCCCAACCAGGCTTTGCAAGTCCTGTGATTTGGATGTATCCTTCTTCAAGATCAAGAGGGAAGAAATAATGTTTTGTATGCCTGGCATTTCTGTATTTCCTATGAGAAATAACTAAGATTGTAGGTAATTCTACAAGTGATACACAAGAGAAGTATTAAAAGTGATAGCATAAAGTAAAACATGAGTTTGTACTGTTTGAATTGCTGTAGCAAACAAACTAATCACGTGAGTGGTAACATACACTCTGTGTATGGGCCTCATACATAACATAATGAAGAGTGATCTTTTTCTCACAGTGAAACTTTAAGAACCACCCTTCTCCCTTACACTGTGGAGGACTAAAGATGCATATAGATTATCCTCACAAGATTGTTCTTCCCACTCTTAAAAATACTCATTAAAGATTTTTTTGTTAGTTTGTCTCAGCATTTTATTTTGGTCACCACAAGCAACTGATTTGTACTTTTCTTTCAGTTCAGCAGAAATTTTTTTTTCACTTAAGCATTTCAGTAACAGAAATGTTACTTTACTCTCCAATAAACATTTTCTTTTAAAATCATTTTGTTTAGGAAATTTGAAAATTAATTGAAATTTGACCTTTCTCTATTGTTTCAATGCTGATAAACCTCTTTTGTTCTGAACAAAAAATAATTTTTAAATAAGTGATACATTTCAATGTCTATGAGCATATTTTTTTTGGCTTACTCTCCTATCAACAGGTTTTATTGTCTACCGAGTCCAACTAATCACAAACTTCAATTTACTAATCACAAAGATTATCTTTTCCACAGATAAAAAAAATAATAATTCAAAAACAGAAGCTTTCAGAATCAAAGAGGACAAGCTCTGTAAAGACATTTGATGGGGAAACACCCTGTTCCCAGCCATCGTAAGTCTTAGTCATCCTAAGAACTGTTCTGAGATGGCTTTTAAGTCCAACTCGCAGCTTTTGGTAGAACAGCACCTACCTAGAGGCTGGGAAAAGGGAAATAACACCCACGGTTCTACTACGCTCAAGAACACTGCAGCAAAAAAGCAAAGTTAAGTGGTAAAAGCAGAATGACCCGCTTGACAGGGCACTAGGTCTGTTCTCCAGGCAAGGGGGGAAAAAACACATCCAAGGAACATGCTGAGCAGGCTGCAAATTATTTTGATAGCACGTCATGGGGCTTGATGTCGGCGGCACAGCCGTCACAGAACGGGCTCACAAAGTTCCCTCTCAGAGCACAGGGAAGTTCCTGAACCACTGTGTGGCTGAACAAAGTCAGAGCATCCTAGGCAGGCACCCAAAGAGGTGGCTTCCGCACAGCGCCGAGGAGGGAGGCAACAAATCAGCACTTTCAGGTTGCTTCTGAGCACTGGCAGAGACAGTTTCTATCATTACCTGATAGTTTACACTGCAAGAAAAGCGCTAAATTCAGAGGACTTCAAGTATCACACAGGAGTAACGATGTCCCATGCAACTGGCTGCACAACCACACTGTTCTGAGGCTTTTTGCTTCAAATGTTAAATTATCTTCATATATATTTATCTAAACCTTCAGCAAAGAAAAAGCTTTCCTTGAAGAAATAAATACCTTTTAAGCCAAAGAGCTGTTTGAATATTCCAGTTATCAAGAAACATCTTGAAACTTGTGGAAAACTGTAAGAGGAAAAAAAAATTCCATGATTGTAACCTGTCATTAAATATTTCAGAACACTGTAATATAAATTTTAAGAGACTTTGTGATGAATAAGGAAGCCAGGAATTAACCGTTTATACACTTAAAAGATATCCAAAGTCAATCAACAAGCAAAACATACCCAAAACAGTCTTCATTTTCCATCCTTTCCCCAGCATAGGAACACTTCTGCTTAATAACATATTCAGTATCTTGAGAAACAAACTGTACAGGAGCAGCTAACGAAATTACGAGCAAATATCTCCATGTATTTTATCTGAAAGAGCCTTGAACAAACCTCTATTTGCTGGATTCTCAGATTTGATACTAGATCCCAACGTGTAGCTCCATTTTTATCGTAACCTCTAAAGCCAAACCCTGCGGCATTATTAATTGCATCTGCTGCAATGAAATAAAAAACACAAATTAATTACAAAAATTATAAAGCTGTATTTCACTATGCATACTACATAACACATAGTTTGTTCACAATATTTATCACATCTTGGAAGCTGCATTTTTTTTTTTTTTTTTTTAAAAAATACAGCATCATTGTATTAGACACTTGAACAAACAGGAAACAATCCAAGCAACATGCTAGCTTTCAATTAAAAACAAATCTACCACAAAAGCAGAAGAATTAAAAATAACACTATTCCACAGAGGTATCTGCTTTCTGTCATACAGCTCACTTGGTTTTATTTCATGCTGTGCTTCAGATGGGCCTCCTTGAGCAACTGGAGGGAACAAAAACCCAAGGAAATGCACTAAGGCTACAAAGCGCTTAACTACATATTGGTTGCAATCACTCGACATAACAGCTCAACATTCAGATATTCATTAAATAGCTATAGTGATATTTAAAGCATTAAAAATACTATCACACAATGCACTTCAGACAGGTGCATGTTTATAGCACCACATACAGATCAGTAAAAATCTAACAGGAAAATAATAATTTGGTCAGTGCTAAATTAGGCAGACTATAAAAACAAGCTGCCAAAACTTCCCCAGGTGGCCCAAGACTCTTGCAAGTGACACTTCCAAGCCTGAGGTTTTCACAGTGACTATCAGAGCTCAGATAATCCTAAAGAAAGAACCTCTCTCCCTTCGAGAAAAGGTCAGCTACTGTAATTTAGACTGCATGGGAAAGAAATTTTGCCCTGAATACCACCTATGAATCTCAGTAATTGCCTTTTCTTCAGCTTTGTTAGCTCAGATGCTAAAGCTTCCTCAGAGCTCTTGAATTTCGACTACCCAGAAGGGGAGTTTCTCCCCCAAACGCTGCCTCTGCTGAGCCGGGCTGGCGGGCGCACGGCGCACCCAGAGCCCAAGAGCACAAGGCAGCCGGTTGTGCAAGTGACCGCGTGCAGGACACCCGCTCCTCTTCTGATTCAGAAGGGCCCTAAACAATTGGAAAGCGAGGCAGACAGGAGGCTCTGACACAGCAAAGCAGACCGAGTCATAGAATCATTAGGGTTGGAAAAGACCTTCAGGATCGAGTCCAACCGTAAGCCCTTCAAGACCATCCCTGTTAAGCCACGTCCCCAAGTGCCTCATCTACACGTACAGAATCAAAGAATCACTATGATAATGAGAGTTACAGAACAGCAACTCTCAGTGCTAGCTCACAATACACCTAGAACGCTACAACTATATGTTTACATACTATATAAATACTACTAAATTACAACTAGTCTCCTCCTAACACTTGCTCATGATTTTACTTTACACCACAACAACCTGCAATGAAATTCTTCTCTCTTCTCAACAACTTGACAGAAGGCACTAGTCGAGCGTATTCAGAATGCAAGAGAAACAAGCATTTTACCTTCTTTTCCAAATACTGTATTTTGAAACTTAAGTTATGCCCACTCTAACAGGCAATTACCTCCTGTTCAGATTCTCTCAATAGAGATGAGAATTTCTATTAGGAGAACTTCTACTGGTCTACAGGCAAGTTTTATGACATGTGATTTAATATAGGATAGTTTATAACATTTTTATTTCCTCTCAATAAAAACTTATGTTATTTTAAAAGCAAAAAAATTTGTTATTACGCATTTGAGATCATGTATGTCAACTTCAAACATTACCTGGTTTTCTGCTCAATCAGAAACAGCTGAAGACATTAAACACTACTTTCTAAGGAGTAAAGACAGTACAGCTAGAATGAGTACTCATTTTATTGTCATTGCAGTAAGTGTTCAGTCAGCAATTCATTCTATTAGCAGAATTACTTTAAAGTGCAAAGAATAAAAAAGTACAACTCAAAAGCCTAATATTTGGTAAGAACTTAAGGCCACCGCACATTCTGTTCAAACCATTAAAGTTACTACAAGGTAGACTGGAAGGAGAAAGGCCAAAACAAGGTACTGGCAAACTCAAGCACAGAACTGATGCAGTTGATGTTCTTCAGTATTTGCCAAATAAACACTATAAACATGTATAAACAGAATATCATCTGAAGAATTACAGGGAAAAAAAAGAACATTATTATTATTATTTTTAGCCACCTCCTTCTCTTGACAGGAGATGACAGTGGTGCATAAGAGGACAATATTCAAAATTATTTCGTTCTGTAATATGCCCCAGAATTACTACACTCCGAGAAGCTGAAAACACTTCATTCACTGACCAGGAATGAAACCAGCAGCTGTTAATGAGTCATGCTGCTCTCATACACTAAGGTTCTTTATTGCATTGTTTCCCACAGAGTCTCTCAATCAAAAGAGTTATGAAAGATATGCAGAAGTGGAGGGGAGGAAAACCAATGAAGTCTGTTTGGAGAGGCATTCCCAAGATCCTAACTTGGATAAACAGAACATTTTGGAGTGTGTTTTTGTTTTGTTTTGTTTTTTAACTAACAGCATAATATGGAAGGTAAAACATTGCTTAAACAATTACAATTAAAATCGTTAAAACAGTATAAATGAAGTGTCACCCACCAAGGTCTGGGAATACTTCTGCAAATGCCAACCACTGTTAACAAACACTGTGATATCTCTGTATAGCAATATATTCATTTTCCCCTTATGCTTGGATATCATCAAGCAAATTATAAGTATTGATAAGTAAAAAGAAGCTTGGCATAGCTTTCACACGGGCTTAAATTGAGTGACCAGAATCAAGAGTGTATCAGCTACATTAGCTTGAGTACAATTCTTAAACAGGGGAAAAAAAAGTCATTGCTCATTATAACATGACCTTCCTTCCAAGAGCCCCCATATTGCATTGAGATTTGATCAGCAGACCCCAATCACATTTGCAGTACAACTGCAACACGGTGCTTAGCTTCACAAATATTATCGTTTTGAAAAAAATAAACGAAACAGACGCCCCACGCCCAAAACAAGTGTACTTGGACAGCACCTCATGTGACTTAAAAATAATACTGCAGTCCTAACGCCTCAAGAGGGCACTGTCACCTCAGCACACGCCTGGTGCCCAGCATCTCAAATGAAAAACACCACATACACTTTTTTGTTGCTTACCTAACGTCCATGCAAAATAATATTTGGGTCTGGCAGCCATAAGAGACATATATAGGTAGAAAACCCTTACAGGCCATGACGCTGTAGCTCTGAAGTTATCATCAATGTTGTATTCCACAGGTAAAGTTTTTGTAATAGTCATGTGAAATAATAAGGACAGTCCACAGATTAAGAGTTTCTGTGCCACAGCTATCTGAAAAGTTTAAGACAGGAGACTCGTGTCAGTTTTATTAATCTTCTCGAAACAAAGCCAAGTTATAACCTTCCTTTCCTACAAAGACGTATGTATACGTGTGCATGTATACCTATATATATATATGTGTGTGTGCATATGCCAATTTTTCAGAAACACATACTATCAACTTTAAAATAGTTGGAAACAGTTTATAGATGCTCAGGAAAGTCTTGATTGGGCAAAAAGCAGCACTTCCCTTGTGGGGAATGCCACAGATCAAATCCAGCTACAGTCTCAGCCCCCGTAGAAAACCTTTCCATACTGCACATGTCTCTCAGCTCCACTTTTAGGTAATTTTACAATGAACTGTAAGCAAGCAAATAGTTAAGGCCCCAAGCACATAAGCCAGAACAGGACAACTGAGCCGAGTGCTGTTACTTCAGGGATTCTGAAGTCACAGCAAAGGTTGAGTTCATGTTCAGCAATCTTTGGAATGATTCATGTATTCAGTTGCTGCCTAACTAAATGCAGCCATCTCTGCTGGAGTCTTAAAATACGTAAAGTCCAAAACATTTAAAAGACTGAAACAGTTCATGGATTTACAGCAACAACAACAACAAAGAAAGAAAAAAAGTGTATGGAGCTGTCTTCCGGCTAGAAGGGTTCAAATTATGAGGGGTCAAAGAACATGCCCACATATATGCAAAAACATGTTGTTCAGATAGGACTAGGACTCAAGATTTCCTAAAAATTCAGTCTTGTTATAACCACCAGTGAGCAGTATGTTAAATTTAGAAAGATAACATTTCCAAGGTCCCATTATAGAGAGCACCAAGCAATAGCGCGGGGCACTTGCTGCTTTAAGTAGCTAGGGTGATCCATATTCCACAGGCAGATTATCATGGGCTATTTCAGCTACACTTTGGGTTTGAGAGAGGCGGTCACTTAAACCTGCAAGTTCTGATTGTAAATGATCTCAAAAATGACATTACAGGAAAGCAACGACATGATAGAAATGGTGAGGGTACCTGGCAGCTCTGGCTATTGCAAATATTTCACAGTTATCATCTCACCAGTTATTCGAGAGATTAGAAAAAACAGCTAATTAAACCAGCTGGCTAATTCAGGAGGCAACTACCTACCCACAGCTAAAGCCAGTTCCTGTTCATTCCTACTTGCTTCCTAATGACTCTCATTTTCATGTTTTGCTCTGTCACAGGACTTCAAGGTGAAGGTCACTGACTTTCTAAAAGTGGTCTTTGTTTTTCTGGTAACTACTCATCCATCCCTGCCTCTACCAGAGCAGAGGGACAGCTGAGCTGGCATTAACTCTCTTTTTTGGGGGAATTTGAGTGGCACATGTTCAGAAATTCAGCTACTAATGCTAACGAAGTCCGGTACGCAAATACCCAACACATGCAAAACTTGCATATTTGTAAATACCAAAAGACATCACTAAGTTCCAGGCATACCAGCAAGGATTTAACTTCAAAATCTCAAGCACCATTAAAAGTCACAATCTGGCATGAAAAACAGTATCTACAAGCTGGTAACTATGAACATGCTCATTTTAAATGTTTGTGCTGATACTTTAAGTGCTTTTGATCTGAATACAAAGTCTGAAAATACTATGTCATGTTATCACTGTTTAAAGAGGCCTTCTTCCACAGGCCACTGTTTTCCAGTTCTTTTATATATTACCATTAATCAGCCACTTCCACACAAGTTATGTCTACTGTCTGTTTGACGAGTTTTAACTAAGCTGCAGAGGTGAAAGTTCTTCTTTTTAAAAAAAATAAAATTACAGTTTCAATAACATGAAATTCAGAAATTAATCCATACAGGGCTCCCTCTTAAGTTGAATTTTTTTAAAAGACAAAGAAAACTCCCTGAAGTTTTCAGCTCAAAGTTGTAGAAAAGATACTGCA